>JADKLZ010000167.1:16153869-16165671 GCA_021533235.1 Biomphalaria straminea
TGACTTGTATACCAATGTTTTACCTGTTACTTTCTGAATGCGCCACGAGCCTATATTGTGTTTCAAAATGCTGTAGATTTATATTATATTTATTAAAAGACAAAATACCGAAAGTACAAGGACACAAAGCTATAAGTAAAATATACACCAGCATCTTTAAAGTGGCTTCACGACCTGCCAACTACACATCTGAAGAAATTAGAATGAGATATAATGCTTTTGCTTTTCCCTTTCTTAAAAAATACGTTCTCAAACCTTTTCTTTCTGTTCTCTTGTTTATCGTTAGTTCAATATTTTAAAAGTTTTTTTTTTTATATTTCTTTCTTTTACATATTTAAAAAGATATTTTAAAATAAATAATAATTAAAATAAAAATAAATATTTATCAGTTTGGCAGGTAGATAAATAGATAGATTAGATAGATAGATAGATAGATAGATAGATAGATAGATAGATAGATAGATAGATAGATAGATAGATAGATAGATAGATAGATACCATGCCCTGAGTAAACATTAATATATCGCAAGGAATACACTCGAGACAAAGCCGTGACTCCTGATGTTAAATTAATTAGTTCATTAATGCCACTTAAGAAAGTGTATCTGGCCTAACTTTGCGTTCACCCAAGTTTACATTTCACACATCAGTAAGATCATTAATTAAGAATAAGGCATGAAGATTTAATTCTCAAGGGGAACAATTATGATTACAGCTCTTTTTCCCCTTTTGAATAACAAATATAAGAGTGGTCGCTCTTGGACTGCAGGTTATTTACCAGTCACGACATTCTTATGGTTTTTTAATCGTGCTGCCAATTTTTATCTTTTGCATGACTGTACTGGTTTTGCAACCTGCATCAATCTACTAACATTTACCCAATGTTTCTCAAATGTTAATTATTGACGCCCCCAAGGCCAAAGTTTTATTGCTTATCTCATAGTTATCTAGATGGTCTTAATGAAGAGTTGCAAGTTTTGCTTACAAAGTCCCGGAACCAAGCGTTTTCCTGCAGCTCCAGAATCTTCTGGCTATTTCTTCTTGTGAAAATAGCGCAGGTCAGATAAAGTGAGATGAATAAGAATGTGCTGGGCCGATACTGTAGTGTCAGAAACATTAGAAGCAGATAGACGTTTTTAATGGGCATGATCTTTATTAGATCTTCGTAGACTTCAGCAAGACGTCTCTGTATTGTTCATGCTATTAGCATCCATTGAACTACGGTAGGTCACTAGGTAAATATTTACACCCATTCTAATGTACAAACGTCGGGAAGATTTAATGGCAAAGAAGAAATGTCTTCTTGAAAGGAGCGTCTTGAATTTTTCAAACATATGTAACACTGTCGTTTTTACTTGGATAAAACTTTAATATTCATTTATAACTAAACAGCAAATACAACAGATTTGTATTCCTTTAAAAATAAAGATCTTATTCTCACCCACAGCGGTAAACACTAGACAAAGGTGCGTAACTTAGTTTGAGAACCGCTGTAACGAGTCCCTGTATGGGGCACCATAGTTTCCAGCCGTAATGTTTTCATGTAGATGGACCTATCATTGAGCAGTCATTATTGACATTTTTGTTTAGGTAACCGCTACAATCATAACCTTGAATTTTCCTTTCTAATTCTGCTGTTATGTTCAATGATTTGCAGGCGTATAAGAAAGATGTCACACTTTTTTCACATATCAATGTTCTTGTAAATGCCGTTATGGAAAGTGTAGAGGGACAGCTTTACGTTCGACAGCTACTCTGAGCAGGGCACATTTCCCGTAGGCAGGTGAGCTGAAAGTTCGTCAGCTATTCTGAGCAGGGCACATTTCCCGTATGGGAGGTGAGCTGAAAGTTCGTCACCATAACAACGGTCCCAAAAGGGCTTTAATGACCTTCTTAGGCGCCATCTTGCTTTGGCTGACGTAGAAGTGACGTAGGCGGCTACAGAATAGGACAGCTGAGGATTTTTTACAAAATCGCAGGATATACAGTTGAGACCAATAAGAAAATCTATAGCCGAAAAAGTCGTAAATAGCTTTAAAAAATAAAAAAAACTCAAAACGACCACCGGCAGACAAGCTCCTCTGCGCTGAATGTAGCAAAATATGTAGGTCACAGTTAGGGCTTCGTTGTCACGTGACATACTGCTTTCTTCCTTAGTCTTCAGACTCGAAGCCAAGCTGTATTATTATTGTCCGATCTCTCATTAGAATGACTATTAGTCTATTAACTGAACACTTCTGTGAACAACCAAGTCAACAAAAAACCAAAAGGTATCTAATCCAAAAGTTTGAGAACTATTCAAACTGCTTGTTCCACCCCACCCGCATTATGAATCTATGAAAATCGAAAATATCGCACTTTTCCACCTTTCTATTCTAAGTATCGAATAACTAATTCAACAATCAACATCCTCCGAGTTGCTTTTGGTCGTTAACATTATCTTGACCTAGTTAGTGAAGATGTTCAAGGTCAACCTGGAAACAGATTCTTTCAAACACACACACTCCCCTGTACAAACTTGAGAAAGACACATATACTCGCGCTCTCAAGACATAACATAGGCCTACATTTAATGCGCTTTTTAAAACATTGAAGTGAAGAGAAAAAAAAATCGAATGTCGCTTGCGGGAGAAACTTCAAGAGAACAAAGATATTGAGAAGAATCGATTCTAAAAGCCTTTGCGCATTCTAATCCTTATCGATTACCTCATTGTCAACGAGTTTTTCCTGGCTGTTAAATATATTTTTTACAAGCTTCTCAGGCTGATTACATTTGTGCACAAAACACTCGGACATATTATTTAAAGATTTGG
Source organism: Biomphalaria straminea (assembly GCA_021533235.1). Lineage (NCBI taxonomy): Eukaryota > Metazoa > Mollusca > Gastropoda > Planorbidae > Biomphalaria > Biomphalaria straminea. The sequence goes on from JADKLZ010000167.1 coordinate 16,156,683, forward strand.
TGTAGCATGTCAAGTATTGACCAAAAAAAATCTTTTAATTTGTCTTTAATCTTTTCTAAATTATTTTTTGTTAAAAAAGAACAAAGAGATTTGCAGTTATTTAGATCTAGTTATTACATCATAAAGTTGTTTTCCTCTTCTGTAATTAATAAATCTTTGATGAAATTTGAGGAATTAAGCAAATTGAAAAGATTTTTTTTTTCAATACGAGAGAGAAACAGACAAAGAGAGTATTATATGGGTGTAAATATGGCCTTAAATATGAATATAATTATGTGTAAAATTTAGTCATTTAATTGCTTGGTCTACACATCAAACAACGGTATTTTCTTTGTCAATGCTAAAATGGGGTCCTGGGATCGAATCATGGTGAAGATTCGGATTTTTTATTTCGGTATCTTCGGGCGCCTCTGAGTTCACGCAAGGGTACCTGACATTAGTTCTGGAAAAGTAAAGGCGGTTGGTCGTTGTGCTGGCCACATGACTCCATCGTTAACCGTAGGCCACAAAAACAGATAACCTTTACTTCATCTGCCCTACAGACCACATGGTCTAAAAGGGGAACTTTTTTTAAATTGTAGGGTATTTGGGTATTGGCTTTGGTACAGTACAGTGTAGGACAATTACTCTAAGTGAGATATTAATTATCTCTTAGTGATTCCATCGTCTGTTATTGTTTTAACAAAATCAAAAGAAAAATAACTTAATGTCTTTTGATAATAAAACATCGTAGAAAAAATGTATTTTAATTTTAGCTTGAAAGAAAAAAAAATATACATAGATGTAGAGAAGAAAATACAGTTTTTTTTTGTTTCTTCTGGTTCTAGAGTCGTTTGATAGGCTTTTCGTCCTCAAAATTTGAATCCATCGAAACGTCACTAGACGAACCGTCTGCCTTCTCATTGTCATGCTCGCCTGAGTAGTCGGCGGAAGATCCATAACTCTTGATATTATCTCTTCTGTCGAGATCTTCCAGAGTTATCCTCGATTTCCGATCGTGTAATAAATCTTGTAGTTTATGGGACTCTTGTGACGTCACTAGACATCCAGTCATGTCCCTGAGGTCAGGTAAGGAAATGGACGACCTCCTCTCTGTCCTCCTGTCCGAGGCGTGGCCACCCGAGTGGCGCTGGGAGAGCTCCTCGTTGCTGCTCAGGGCGCCCTTTGAGCTGTGAAGAAGATGAGTTTGAGGGAGTATTGGTACTGTTTGTTCAAACATCGCACCGCCATTCGCCCTCTGTGGATTTAACGCTGGCATTCCAGGTTCGTAACCTAGTGAGTGGATTTGTTTATAGTTATGAATCGGCTTAAGCCTTTGACGAGGACTCTGAGACTGTATGAGATCGATGTCAGATGTGTTCATACCGTCAGGTCCAATTCTATATTTCTCATCTCGGGATGGCAGGTCTGAGCTTGGACGCGCAGACAAATGTCTCATGTTTTTGTCAGGCAGCGTTAGACAGGTATGCTGGCGTGACGAACCAGGCTGGTCGTCTGCGTAGACTTCTCTCGAGCTCACTTGACCACGCCTCTGATTTCGAGAAACCGCGATAAACCCGTCGTTTGAATTCTGGGAGGCACGATTCGAAGATGAGGGAACTGTTGAAAGCGAGGTTGGAGACGGACGTGGGGTATAGGTCACGTGATCTTGTTCACAGTTTTCCTTGGCTCGCTTCACAATGTAAGACCTCCTTAGAGAGACGCTTCTGAGTAAGTCGCCCTGCTGCTCCCTGTCTCCAAGGTTAGTCGATTTAGTCGGAGGGGGCGTGACACTTCTACGCCGTTGTCCACTCTCACCTTGACCACTGGTTTGGACACCGTCAGGGGGTGCGTTGTATATCACTTGCATCCTAGCATCTCTTCGAGTGAGCGGGGGGCGCCGGGGTAGAACAGTGCTGGCTGGCTGGGACGTTTGCGCCATGAATTTTTCTTTAGACTCACTCTCGCCACCTTGCGGTACCGTCACCTTAGCCTCTTTCTTGCTGCAGACTAAAGCGTTGGAAAGTTTCCTGGCTAGGGCAGAATGCTTCTTCTGTCGTGCCAAATCGACTGGGCTGTAACCTGCAGACAGCATGGAAAAAGAAATGTTGTTACTTTACGAAATCACGTAAGATTCAATCAAGTCAAACCTGTTGTGAATGAGATCTCACTAAGAGTTTGCTAGGGACATGTTTGTGTGAGTTTCACGCCATTTGTTGCACACTTTCCTTAAATAGTGTAACGCGGTGCGACGATGTTCATGAACGTGACTCAAAGAAGGACATGACAGAGATAGGAGAAAATAATAGCTACAGGTCTATTGTAAAGTGCTTTCCATTTTTATTCTAAACTTCAAAAGTTGTTTTATTTCCTAGAAAGCTTATATTAACTCAATCTGTCTGTCTGGGTACACTTCACTTAAAAGTCCCCAGCCCACTATCCGCTCTAGAGTCAAGTTGAAACTTTGCAAAATTATTCAATGTCGATGATAATACGTGAATCTATCAAATTAATTAAAGAATTCAATAATTCAATAAATCAATAATTCTTAATTGTGTTTATATAGAAAATGCACTTTTAAAAAACAAAGCTTATCTAAGGGAAAGAACAGCTAATTACTGCCATTTATCTGAAAATTACAGCGTTTAGTTCCCTTTCTGCTATTTAAAACATAATTAATTAACTACTTGGTAATTTTTTTTTATTGATTCGTGTATTGCTAACGACGATGAATAATTAAGCAAAATTTAAACTTGATTAAAAATGGGGAAAAAAAACGTGTCAAAGTGTAATACATATATATATATATATGTACATCTCTCATTACGTAGCATTTATTCCCCTTATTTCGAAATCAATCAAAAGAATAAATCACCCGCAATTATTTAATAATTTGTTGTTTTTTTTTTTATTGATTCGTGTCTTTTCAGGCTCAATGAATAATTGTGTAAATTTTTAACTTGATTCGACAAGATGAAATGGGACAAAAAACATGTTGAAACTTTCTACCTGACAGACAGACAAAGTGAGTTGATATAAGCTTTGTAAAAAAAAAAAGATTCATTCCTGGGCGTGGGAAGATGTGAACAGAAACAACGAGTTTGGTGGGACACGTGACTCGCACGCATCTAAACGTCTAGTTAAAAATTCAAGGAGTTTTTTTTTCCCCAAAATCTTATACCAGGGTATCTGTGTATGTTGTTTTTCTTTTAGTATAAACATATATGGCACTAATCAATTCTGTTGTACATTTACATATGCAACGTTGTTTTTTTAACATCTGATCGGAAGTACTCTATTATTGATGTAGAGAATACTTGAAGGTCTAATTTCAATTTATTTTATCGATTGCCTATCAATACGTCACCAAGATTGATCTGCATGAATGGTCTCAGGCGTGGGGTGGTGTCTGAACAGCAGAAGTAATGCAAACAATGTTTACGTATACAATCACATCCGAGTATAGTCGACAGAAATAGATTCTATCCAAGTCCTTTTAATTGTAAGACTGTTTAGATATTAGTTTTGTCGAAACAACAGTTCTGTATCCAAGTCCGTTTTATTGTACGACTGTTTACATATCAGTTTTGTCCTAAATCATTACATATGTCAGTGTCTCGAAGTCGAAACAACAGTTCTGTATCCAAGGCCTTTTAATTGTACGACTGTTTACATATCAGTTTTGTCCTTAATCATTACATATGGCAGTGTCTCGAAGTCGAAACAACAGTTCTGTATCCAAGTCCTTTTAATTGTACGACTGTTTACATATCAGTTTTGTCCTTAATCATTACATATGGCAGTGTCTCGGAGTCGAGACAACAGTTCTTGTTTTGTTTTGTTTTTCAGTGGAAACATAAATAAATAAATGATCTCTATTTTGTGAGATCTGCTAACTGGAAATTTACAAACTTAAAACGTCGAGTGAGGTGAGCCGGAGGTTTACTTTTTGTGTCAGTGTGTCACTGCACATTAAATCTTTCCTCTTTCCCGAATGTGTAGGGATACGGCACTGTTGAGTTTGGGCTGTCAGTTTGTCCTTCTGTCTGAGACATTTAGATCTTAAATACTAAAAATCTTAAATATTAAAATCTCTATTAATTATTTAAAATATCAGCTTAATTGTCCAGGATCTGAATGGATAAGCGTGTTTTGTTTTTAAATCATAAATGCGTTAATTATACATATACGTCTAACCTATTTTACAAACATGCTAAAATAATGGAACAGGAACATTTACATGAAATAGAATAAGAGAATCTATATATATAATCCACAAAGAATTAGGTCAGACAACAACAACGAGTAAATAGGGAAGATCCACTGGCGCACGCACCACGGTGTGCATGGACCCAATCCGCACCGCACTATTTCATTCACAAAATAGCATAGACACATAAAGAAATCAATAGACCGGGAAAAGGAAGTAACTTCGTGAAAACACATGTATATATATATCTCTACTGTTGAATTACAAAAGATTTCAATAATTTCCGGAGATTTCCAGGACTTTTTCGTAGGTCTATATTTAATAACATTTCAGGAGATATCGTCGCAGGGGCTCCTGGTAAATCAAGAGGCAGCGGGAAATCTGTTATATGTTATAAAATGGTTTAATTTAATAATTTATACATCTAAAATCTGTTCCTAGATCTAGATCTAGATCTAAAACTCGAATTCAACTCTAAGAAGATTATAGAACTTCTCTTCGCAAGTATAGTTTTATGCTTTAGCACATGAACATACTAATTATAGTCCATTTAATCAAATTAACATTCAAATTTGTTTTTCTAAAGCATTGTTACATGAGTGCAGCTATATTCTTAATATCGCGTAAATTAAGGTCAATTAGCCATTTTTTAAATCTCCATCCATAGTATTTTTCATTCATGAATTCACGCATTTTTACTTATAACAAGGAAATGGGAAGATCCCATGACGCAACATGGTGTGAATCGAATGGGAAATAATAGCCTATCCAAATCCGCAATATTTTCATTCACAAAATAGCATAGCATATTTTTTTTTAATTTAAAAAGATTTTAATAATGTCCGGAAATTTCCAGGACTTTTTCGACCGGCGGCATAGCATTTAATACCATTTCAGGAGATTTCCAGGGGGCTCCTGGTAAATCAAGAGGCCGCGGGAAATCTGTTATGCTTTATAAAATGGTTCAATTTCATAATTTATACACCTAAAAATTAGCACGGGTCCAAAGAAAGTTCGGGACCCACTGTGGTCGGACGCGGGAAATCTGTTATGCTTTATAAAATGGTTCAATTTCATAATTTATACACCTAAAAATTAGCACGGGTCCAAAGAAAGTTCGGGACCCACTGTGGTCGCATATGTTGCAGTGCCTAAGGCCTGCCCTGGAAAATAGCGGCGTATGCTATGCCGCCGGTCGACTAGTTCTCTATATTTTGCTATTATTAAAGTGTAAAAGTAAGAATTCCGCTAATCTCTTAGTTCATCAGTTCTGTGATTATAAAAAAAAGAGTGCGCCCACAGACCTATGTCACCTACATGGGCGCCCGCAGGGGGGTGCAAGGGGGTGCACTTGCACCCCCCTGGATTCTGAGTAGCCAAATTTTAGCCATTTTTTTCGCACCATCAAAGCACTTCATTTCTAAGTAGTAACTGAACAAGTAGTGCTTCCACTGGTTAATGTAGTAGTAGAAATAAGTATATAGGCGTTTGGAATGGATGGCCACCCATGTATGTGCGCGCCTCTGAATTTAGAGTAACCACATTTTAACCTTTTTTTTAAATAATGAAATACATCTTCCAGATCTTCTTTTTTTATTACGTATATGTAGATTCAGTCAGAATCCAGGGGGGTGCAAATGCACTATCGTGTACCCCCTACGGGTGCCCGTGCATTTTTTTTTAATGCAAGAGTTTAATAAATTAATATTCAGGAAAATTTGGACTTCTAAATCTAAATCTAAAAGCCTATCATTAGAATATTATAAAGTGCAGTAATTTAAAAAGCAGTGCTTCCACTGAAAAACAGTTGTAAAGATATGCTATTATTGTAACTAGAATAGGCAAATCTGTAGTTCATGTTCGACCTTGTACGATTTATTCCAGGCGTGCAATTCTTTGCACTATGAAAGGATGTCAAATGTTCTATAGCCAGTATAGCATGTTAGTCGTGACGATTTGTTTATATTTGCACATAGCTATAGTTATTATGAATGCCACAAGGTCGACTTTCACAAAACATTCTGTGTTGTGATTTAACAGAACGCATGAGATCCGCTGGTCGTCCATTGCTGAGGTATACTAATGTATGCAAACGCGACATAAAGCTCTTCAAAATCAACAGCTGGGAAAAAGTGGAACTGGATAGATCCACATGAAGAGCGAGCATTTAAGGAAGGTCCTGGATTGCAGATGCCAGACACAATAGTAGTAGAAAGAAGGTTGAAAGTACAAAGGATTGGCCTCTTTAGTCACACAAGAAGTTGCAGAAGGAAAAAATCGTCTTGAGACGTATATTGCTACAATTATTTGTTTATATTTAGCTAAGGTCTAGAATTATTTTTTTTGCCAATTATCTTCGATGTGATAAATGCTATATAGTTGCGGTCGGTGTCAGCGCTCGATAAAACAGCGGATTAAACACGTGCACCAGTTTACAATAGAAAAGATACAAGAATGTTCTTCACATGTCATTCGAGTCAAAACGTTGATTTGAATCAACTCGGAGCACTGGCAGCAGCAAGAGCCCAAAAATCACAAGCTGCGGCATCATGAAATTGACATGAATTAACTGCATTTGTTGGGTATTTTAGTGATGAAACTGTAGATATCTCAGGCACTGAGTAGATATCTTTGAGTGTTCGGTTGTAGATTACGATTGTATTCAACCTCATTAGTTTAGTTCCTGTGGTTCAGAGAGACATGCTACATGTGTCTAACGGCATTGTACAGTCTAGACATGGACAAACTACTCGGCCTAGGCTGCCCCGTGATGGCTAGAAATCTTCTTCCGTATCAGTCCCTAGAAATAGCGTTGGTGCTAAATTTACCTCTTTGTGTGAGACACAATGAACTGAAAAATACAAATCTATTCAAGCTTTTAGTCTCAACTTTGAGATCTTTTACTGTTTGGCGGATCTTAAAATTACAACTGCAAGTGAACCAGATAAACTGCACATGTTTAGCAAATGTCTCCTCCTCTTGTTTTTCTGATTTGTCTTTTCATTGCCGTCAATTATTCATCTGTTCTTAAACCAGTTTCTATGGTGTTGCAGTCTTTCCAACTTAACTTAGTGGCCACTCAACAGCAGCTTAGCAGTAACATTAACGGCATAATCAAAAACCATCTTGACCATCCTGAGGAACACGTCAGAGATGTCGTCTTGAGGAAGGAGAGACTACTGGCAGAAAAACATGATATTGGATGATATTGAATTGTTACCGCCGAGAAAAAACCACGTTTGGATTGCGGGAGTTATTACAGAATACGTCTTTACATTACATATCTTAATGCTTAATTTTCTTCATTACTTCTCGGGGGGGGGGGGGTCAGCCGAGTGGGTGGGGTGATCCGCCCTACCGCCCCCTCCCCATCCGCCAGTGCTTGCACCCCCCTGCAAAAAATCCTGCGGGCGCCCATGGTCACCTATATGTATTTATATTATATCTAGACAGGACATGGAGATCTTTTAACACTACAACAAATGTGATTTTTTTTAAATTTGAAACAAGGCGTTCTTGTGTAGAGTAGTTATATGGAGTAACTTTTGTTTTAACCCCAACCCATGTAACATATAGATGTAAATCTAGTAATTGAACATCGAAAAACGAGCACTCGTCTCATAATTATTATTTTGCAATTTTTAAATACATAGTCTAAAAAGATTTAGGTAATCATTCTATTTAAATGTAGATAAGAGGAATAAAAATCAATAGATGTGAATTTCAATTTTCAAAACATCCCTTTAATGGCAGCTAACAGGAAATGGCTTTATTTCATGAATTTGCGTGAATATATATATAGGCCTATATATAGGTCTGTGAGTTGATCAATTGTGGATAAGAATATGTTTCCGTTTCCAGGCAAGATATAAATATAATATCAGGTGGCCGAGCCTTGCTCGGTTAAATAATTTATAACTAAGAAAGGTAATATACTACTGCTACTGGTGCTACAGCCCATGGAAAGATATGGCCTGCTCTTACACATCCCTCCATTCATATATCTCCTGGGCCTTTCGTCACCACGCCCTAACGGTAACCCCAAGTTTAGATATCTTGTTCAGTGTGAGAAAGTAAGGAGCAGTAGAGCAGCTGTGTAATCACCATTTCCTTTGTTTTGGTACGGGACATTAGACCATGAACACATGGTCATGATTATACCAGCAAAATTATAATTATAATAAGGCTTGACATCAAATCCGAAGATTAATGAGGAACCTACTTTTTTACCTACACCGCTCTACGCAATTAAAATGTAAACAATTTATTAAGCACTTAAAACGCAATAACTAATCATACATCGGTACATTTAATTTCATTACTTTCCTTCCATAGTTCTATAATAAATCAATCTTCAATAAGATGGTGCGCAAATGTTTAATTATGTCCTTTGATACTTTAAAACTCGTTCTTGTTTCCATTGTAAGCCTAGTGACGTAAGCAGCGTTTTTCCCGTTTACGTCATGGAAAACTTTCATTCATAAATTTTCCATTTCATTCATAAATTATTCTGACCAAAATAAAATTGAGACATTTTCATATCGAAATAACGGTCGAACTCGAGTTTTCCCGATGTGGCCAATGAGTTCAGATTTTTTTTCTCACTAATACGCACATACCTTGAAATTTTAAAGAAAATCGTTAGAGCCGTTTTCGAAATAAAATTTATAAATAAATAAATAAATAAATAAATATATATATATATAATATCAGGTGGCCGAGCCTTGCTCGGTTAATTAAATGTCCTGCCCAACCTGACTGTCGGACAATAAGAAGTTCATGCCGGCTTTTGCCATCCAT
>JADKLZ010000167.1:16186023-16209921 GCA_021533235.1 Biomphalaria straminea
GGGCCTGGGGCGGTTGCCCCAGTTGCCACCCCCTAAGGCCGCTACTGATGATGATGATCAGTTTTGTTGATTTAAAAAAATGATAGCGTCCATCGGAATCACTCTGGAAAATAGCAAGTGAATAATGCATCTCGCAACAATTTATCCAGATTCAGCGACATGTCTAAAGCAAAGCAAGCTGTTGTGTCACAACAGACAGTGGAATTCTTCAACATCGAGACGGATAGGAGATTAGGGAGAATCTTATTCCCATTTCTCTTTCTTGCAGCCATCGATGGTGTCATAAAAACACATCAAACAGGCTGCATTTGGGTTCCCATGGCGTAAACCAAACCGAGCATTACTTTAAACTACAATTAAATGTGTACACGAGATGACTGATAAGGACGCCCTCAAAGGTATGCATATAGGGTGCATGTTACCTAGTATCCCCATTCACTCTGGTCCTACAGATCTTGAACAAATAGAAAGGTTTGGGACATGCTGATACTTAATTGTGAGAGACATTCGATGTATTAATTATATTTTAAAAGTTGCATTTTTGGAAAAATTCATTTTTCCCACTTTGGTGTCACCCCTGGTGGGTGTCAACCGATGCAGACCGCACCCCCGAGCCCTCTAGTGACGCCACTGCTCAACATTGTTATATGGTCTGGACTTGGATATGTTTACTTGTTTGTTATTGTAATTTAAATTGTAATCCCCCCAAAAAAAGCTGGAAACTTAAAAGAAATGTGCATTGTATTCATGATTGTCCGACACTCGCGGATTCGGAGGTGCCTTTAAATTTATCCAACAAACTAAGCAACAAAGCGGCTGAATGATTTTCTTGAATTAAATACAAATTAAATAATCCAAAGTGCAAGCCACGTATACAATGTCTTGAAATAAAACACAGTAAGGCAGTGATTCTCACACTTTCGGGTGGTGACCCTTAGGGACAATTTTCGTTAGAACTTCCTTAGAAGCTGCAATGGGGGAAGTAGCGATGCAGGTTTTCACAGTGAGGTCCTTGAGTTTTCCTTTAAGAAAATTTATATAGAATTAAGATTTACGTAATGAAAATTCATTAAAGCGAGTCCCTTGTTGTTTAATGTATAAGTGTTGTAAAAAGTTCTTCCTGGAGATAGGAATGAAGAAGCGGCAGGTTTCCGATCAAGTCGGCAGGAGTCTGATTCCGGGCGTCTCCCCGGCGCTGAGTGTATTTCGGCGTTTTTATACATTTTTCTCCTAGCGGGTACAATGCCTTTTTCTCGTGGTAAGAAGAGAGAATATAAAAAAGCTCAATATTTCAGAAGTATTATACGAGGGGCATTTGTAGGTTGATACAGTGCACGGACGTCTATAATTGGTGTCATCTTTTTTTTATTTAAGATTTCTCTGTCGCGGACCTTTTTTTTTTTGCACACAAAAGTCGTCACTGTAATGAAGCGCTATGTTCGGAAGAAATTCAAAACAAAAAAAATTCCAGAAGAATCACACTAGCGGAGACGTTTTTTGACGTTTTCTTCAAGTTTTGACCTTTTTTTTTTGCATACGCTTCTTGCAAAAAAAACGATTTACATTTAACAAAGTCTTATTAAATGACGAAACGGCGTCTTTTAGATATTTAGCACGATAGGCCTACATTAAATAGTTAAATCTCTAAGTTCTTTGTCTTTAAAGGACTGTGACAAGAGTAAGAGCGATGACTGATGGTGATAGGGGCCTATGCTTAATGTAAATTGCGCGGGGCCCAGTCGGTCAAATCGGACTAAGGCCGGCACTGCTTATAGGTTACACCTACACCTCGCTATATTTTCTTTTCAGGTAGCCATGCAGCTACATAAATAGGTCATTTGAAGATTGGCTGGAGATGTTTGTGAATAAATTAACCTAGCAAAGTTAATAGATCAAGACTCTAGTAGGGCCTAACAGTAACACATTGTGTAAAAATGATGTGTGGATGATAAAAAAGTGGACCATGACCTAACGGAAGTAGGGCACAGCTGATTGATTAAAAAAATAAGGTGAAGGCCTTGTGCGACACGAAGATGGCAGCCTCCGTAATTCGAAAGTTTTCTTTGACTTTGTTTACTTCAAAAGTACCATTTTCTTCTAAAGTTATTGCATCTTTGCAGTGTCAGAAAAGAGCATTTAGCTTTTCAAAATGCTTAGCAGGTAGACTAATTTATTAATTAGATCTATAATTTTCAAGTTGTTCTATTTCAACGAATATTGAAAGACACGATGTCGATCATTTTTTAGTCGATGATCCGCGATGTGACAATGGCTAGTAGTACATCTCATGGCTCATGCCATTCATGGTCACTGAATGTGAATGGTCAGTGTTATGATGGTCAGACTCACAACACATCCACACTGGCACAGCAATGCGAGGATGCCAATGCCGACAATGGTTAGGTACTTCGATAAAAATTTCAAAATGATCACAATGCAATGGAACCTATTTAATCTAGTTTGATAGAGCTAAGCTTGAGAAATTCTTTCCAATGATTTTGAATGATACCAATTTTATATTGCTGAGTTAATCATGAGGGAATTTATTAAATTTTTAGTGGCCAAAAATTAGCCTTCTTTAGCCTCTTTGTAAAGTGAAAAAAACAACTGACAGTTGAACTTTAAATTTAATAACTGTATTATAAAAAGTCTTAAAGATATGGGGTTGAAACTTCACAGTCTTTTTCATTAACCTGTGTTCTGTCTAAATAAATTTAAAAAGTAAGACCAAACAATAAAATCTTTGAAAAAAAATGAATTAATACATAAAAAAAGCCTTTGACAAAAAATGAAAATAAATGTGATTTTGTCATCACATGAGTCCAAAAATCACAAACAAAACTAATCAGATATCTGTAGTGTAGTGTGTTATATTTTGCTTAATTATAATTCTACTATATTTAAATAGTTATTTATTTGCATACGATAGATAATTTGTATAAATTATAAATGAAAATAGCACTGCACAGAAAAATATTTGCTAAAATTTTAATGAGTACAAGTTTAATAAGCTTCAGAAAAAAACAGTTTGAACCTTTTTGTAGAGCACTGGCAATAAATTATTTTAAAATGCCTAAACTTAAATTCTTTAAAAATTAGATTAAAAATGAAAAATTTCTTGCATCGGACAATAAAATAAAAAGAAACCTTGCGATTTGTTTGAGAAGTTATTAAAAGATTTTTTACTTGAATTTTTTGTACAGTAATTGCTCATCATTTCAAAAATATAATGTGTAGTACTCATTTATTAACTATTTATTTACAGGAATAAAGTAAAAAAAAAAAACCCACGAAGAAAAAAAAAATTGTGCGCAGAGCTAAAAATATGGAGAAAAAAAAATTAATATTAATATTTAATATTATTATTTTAAAATATGTATTTTTACTTTAAAATGTGTGCATTACAAAGTCATTATAATAAAGACACGTTCCCTCTCTATAACCTAGCATTTAAACATTATAAAAGTTAATCTAAATGAAAAATTCCTATGTGTGCTTCTAAAAATAGGAGGTGATAGACAGAAATTGACCATTTCCAGTAAATCACAGTGTTGGTTGTTACTAAAAATAGATTTTAACCATCAACTTTGAACATTAATATCTAAAGAGTGCGCCAAGCTACAAAGTTCAAACTTAGCACACAGATATATATTAACATGCTAAATTCAATTAGTGGGATTGATGTAACCATAAACACTTTTATTTTATTTAAAAAAGAAAATTTTACCCTTCTTTGTCTTTGTTAATTTCAATATCAAATATCTTTAAAGTGCGCCAAGAGAATTTAATGAAATTTGAAATATACACATTTCATAATATGATTATTATGATAAATTATTGTAGCAAACAGCATTGATGTAACTATAATAGGAAAAAAGTTGTAAAAAGGTCCACTTTCATATTAACTTTTGTTAAGAAAAATTTAACAGATTGGCTTCAAAATCAAATAAAAATGATCTCTGATATCTTATGTCAGTTATGTTAACAAAAAGTAATCACAATTAGTCCTGCAGTCCGATACAAAATGCTAAAACTTTGATGGAAATGACCACCCTTTAAAAAGGCTAAAATGTGCTGACACACTTTTCAGCCATTTTTTGGGAGAAAAAAAATGGATCTAGGTCAGTTTATAGAAGTACCTACAATGGTTATGACGATTAATGCATTTCTCACCATGATTCTAGACTGTTTGACATAGAAAGGGGACATATATCTAAATCTAGATCTGTACTTTTAACTTTATCCACTCCACCAGCTAATTGTCTCAGGCTCTCAGCACACTACTCTAAAAATACAAAATAACACTATAGAAGTAGATTTAGATTATATTGCCTCTCTACTCTATATATCTATATCATATAATCATACTATTCATACATATCTATAATCTAGGTCTATATTAGTATATATATATATATTATATAATACTATTACTACTGAACTAGATCTAGATAGATGAGATTAGTTAGAAGTTAGAGGTAGATCTACTAGTTACTAGTCTAGAGCAAGCTAGGCCTAGGATAGATTCAATAGAATCTAAAATGTGTACATTGTTAAACATTGAATCAAGTTTTAAGTTTAAAATAAAAGTCAACCTTCTGTGAGTGTCTAGTCCTTTAACAAATTGTTAAGTCCTTTTAGTAAAGACTAAAAGAGATTTATATGGCTTTTATCGAATCATATGTAAGTGTAACACTGAGTTAAAGTGATTGTTACTTAAATCTAGACAGTTAAGACCTTTTTAAAGATTATCATTGATAGCAGCTTTTTATTTTTAAAAATTTAAAAAAAAATTCTGTGTTATCTAATCAAATCAATGTAAATAAGTTTTAAATCTTTTTTTAAGATCGTCTCTACACTGACAAGCATGAATGGATAGTAATTGAAAATGGAAAAGGCACTGTTGGAATTTCAAACTATGCACAGGTTAGCACTTAATGTTTATTTCATAGCAGTAACGATGAAGTGCAATGTCTCAAGGCATGTTGAGTGTTTTACAGCTGAGTAACTAAGTTACTGGTAAATATTTGTTATTGGCTTGTTACAAGATGCTACTGTGTTGTTGTTTTTTAATTGATTTGTTTGTTTGTTAGGATCTCATGTTAGTACTATATAGTTTACCTGAATACATTTTTGCCATAGTTTCAATTGTTTTATGTACATGTTTTAAGACTGATGCATAAAAAAATATTTTGTTATGTAACTAGACAACTTACTTGTGCTGGTGAATTATCTGATGTTTAGTGATGTGCAAAAATGAAAAGGTTTCACTAAGTTACATTAACATCACTTTGTTTTTCTATAATTCAGGAACAACTTGGTGAAATAGTCTACGTTGAAACTCCACCTGTAGGAACCACATTAAATCCTCACGGTGGGCATTTTTCAATGATATGTATTTTTTTAAAACTAGACGATCACACTTACATTAAAAAGAAATCAAAGTTGTAACTTTATTTTATGAAATTTTTATTTGTAGCAAGTGTTAGAATTATTTCAAGCCACTAAAGTAAGGATGCATTTTTTTTTTTTTTTTTGCCATTTCTAGATTTTATCCTCATCTAAAAAAATTTTTGGTCGTTTTAAAAAATGTTACTATTCAGCTCCACTTTTCATTTTAAAGTCCAAGTACAGGGCTGGCCTTAGGCAAACTAGGCAGCCACCTAAAGACTCTGATAGGTGGTGGCCTCACTTAAGACTCAAAGAATTTTTTGGAGAACATAACAGAATTCTATCGCTCTATGTCTACTAGCTTAGATCTAAGTCTCTACTATGATTCAAGGTCTATTAGCGAATGTTTAGGTCTACTCGTTTAACTACATCTATGTTAGAGGATTATTGTTTCCTTCTTTTCGTGTAATGTTAAAATGTTATTTCTAGTCTTTTGATCATGAATCGTCCATAAAGCACATTAATGCTATTGGTACTATATAAATTTAACTTTTTTTTTATTTTGATATGGATACAGGATAGAGACCATTAGCTAAATCCAAAAAAAAAATGTCAAATCATTCTACTTGGGATATGTCTCAATAAGCTGAGTGATAGAGAGTTAAGTCATTTCTGTCAATGTTTGTTTGAAAATATTTGAAATATAAAGGAATTGAAGTGTGCATGATATATAGTGTACAAGTGACAGAGATAAAATGGCCTCTCCAAGTCCACAATGATATTGAAAATCAAGGGACCGTTAGATAGACATGAACAAAAAATCACTGTCAGAACTAATTCTCAGTAGTTTTACCAGGTCTGTTAACCCAAACTCTCATCATATTTTTTCTCATGCACCAATAGCTTTGAGCTTAGTCTCAGCAACCTGGGGATTTATAGTTCAGCCATGTCATTAGGTTGTGAATATTTCTTTTCAAGATGTGTCTGGATGTTTAGAAAGTGTCAAGGCAGCCAGTGAGGTGTACTGCCCAGTTGGTGGCACAGTGACTGAAGTCAATTCTAAACTTGCCTCTGAACCAGCTTTGGTCAACTCATCTCCTCTCTTGGAAGGTTAGAAGGGCATCATTTAATAACTACAATGCAATGTCATCATTTTACATCTTAAGAGAAATACTGCAAATGTCTGTGCTACACTATGGTTGGAACACCCTAATATACAGAATGGGCAAACACTACTTAAGTCCATTAGTTGTAGTTTGTTTTTGTTTTTTTGTCTGCCAGTATTATAACCCAACTATACACGCACGCTACTTTTAAACAAAATGCCTTTCACCCAACACCACCAAACACATTGGCTTGTGAATGGTATATCAATTGCTCCTCAAGCTCCCCAAGCCTTTTCACACCACCCCCACCACTTAGAAAACAGGAATTTTAGTGTCTGTCACATCTAATTGTGCTGTCCAATTTGTAAAGATACCCCTCCCAAAATATAACTTTTGCCCATGAATTAACTTATAAGGGTATTTTTATTATTTTTTTTTGTCCCTAAAATGAAAGTAAAGAATATTTTGTTGTAAAAGCATGCATTTTTTTATTCAGTTGTTACATCCTAGCGTAGAATAATGCTTCCTCCACCACATACATTTTTTTAATCCATAAATTATAGAAGTGGTACTGAGAAAGAAATAATTGAAGCAGCACAGTTTGAAAGAAGGAACATTAATATTTGCAATTAAAAAGTTTTAAAAGTTAAAAGTTCCCCTTCAGACCTTGTGATCTATAGGGCAGGTGATGTAAATATAGCCTGTTTCTGTGGCCCATGGTTAATGAGAGTGTCACGTGGCCTGTACAATGACCAACCACCTTTCCCCAGCTAATGTCAGGTACCCAATAGAGTTGGGTGGACTTAAGAGATATCCTAAAGATCCTGAAATTAAAAACCCAAATCCTTCACCAGGATGTGAACCCGTAACCCCTGTATTATACCCCACCCACCAAAAAAACAAATTTCTGATGATGTCATGTGATCAAAGATTTGAAGTCCCGTGGTTTAAGCATCAATTTTCTTTCAACCTTTTCAATGATAACATCAAAAGCTTAAGTCTTACTATTGTTTTATCAATCAGGCTGGCTATATAAACTAGATGTGGCACCAGGAACCAACACAAAAGAACTGATGAACGAAGAGGATTACAAGGCATACTTGGAAACAATTGTCCACTAGAAGTCACCTCCACTGAATTTTGTTGTAACAATATTACAATGTTCTACAGGGTTTTGATCTTTTCAAATGAATTTGCAGGAAACATCATTTTGAAGGATTATTTGAAATACTTGTACAATTCTAAGTAGAATCTTGTACAAATACTCCACAATGTTTTGTCTTTGCAGTATTATTGTATATATTTATATCTAGGTTTAACATGTCAAGTCACTTATTTTTCTATGTCGATTAGTTATTTTTATTGGCAAATGGCATTTAGTTGGGATGTAAAAACTTATTTTCCATTTGTGCATTATTAGAGAATGCTTGTCTTGGTTGTGAGATGTATAATGAATAGCAGTAGGTTGATTGCATTTTTTTTTGTGAATTGAGATAGTGAACTAGTAAGGTTTAACTGCTGAATTGATTTCATGTGCCCAGAGATTTCATACTGATAATACTTGTTACAGTATAAATTCATTATTATTCAGTTTAGTCAATCAGATAGAATCATGTGAAAATGTATATGAATTGGCCAAAAATAATGTCTGATATGCCAAGTTTAATTAATATTGATTCATAATCAGATTTTTTAATGCTATATAGGCATTGTTATTTGGTTGAATAACAATCTAACCATTCCTTCATATAAATCTTTCTTTAATGTGTATAACTATCAGTACTTAGATGTTTGTATAGATAGTTACATTACTGTAAAATTTATTATTGGGTCATATTTTCAGATCTGCATTTATAATGATGACAGAATATTTAGTTTAGTTTATTCCTCTTTATTAGTAGTAAACTAAACAGATTTTTAGTTTAGTAAGAGAAAATGTAACCTTTTTAAAACGAAAAAGAGACAACTTTGTTTACATTATAGCTTCAATTCTTTTCAATACTACAAAGAAAGTTATATACAGAAATTTATAGATATAAATAACATTTAGTAACAATTCCAATGTTGTTTTGAAACTATTTTAAAGTGTTATGGTAACATGACAATAACTCGAAACTGTTGATATTGATAATTTAAATTTTGTGAATTACTTTCATATATTTAATTTGTATTATTCAAAATTTCTCCTGATCCAAAATATCATATTGTACATCAGGATATTTAATTATTAAAGAAGTTGCTTCCAAAGGAAAAATGATTATGTTATGTTACTAATAACAAACTCATTTTTTTTTAAACTTGGCCAAGGGCAAATTTGAGCTAGTGAATTAGACTACCAAATATCAGATCTGTTATTCACACTATTGTTTAAACTGAATAAAACTTGTTGATGGGACTTGTTTTCTTATTTTAATTTGCTAATTGGATATCAGTCACTTTTTATTTGTTTTATTCTCTCAATTTTATTTCCTATATATTTAGATGCGGAAGAAAACTGCAATACTATTATAGCTACATAGGAGCTAGTCAGGAAAACCAGTGACTTGGCAAAATTTAGGTCATTGCATGACGCGTAGGACATCTTTTTGAAGTAACGTCTTTATCATTTGTTATGACATGATTAGAGCATAGATTTATTTCGGGAATAATTAAGGGGTAAGTTTTACTTAGTGACGAATAGTGAGATTAAAAATAAGAACACTTTAAGTCGACTCAAGAGACAATAGGTTGATTTTGATTAAGGCTACTGAAAGACAAAAGACGGATCCCTTCTTGGTTACCGGGTATTAAATGTTATTTATCGTTGAATCGATCGTCGACTTACTCTATTATTGTTCGGCCTTCGTTGGTGTTTGAGTTGTGACAATTACCTCCTGTACAACACCGCGAATAGGCACGCAACATCATATAAGATAAGAAACATTATTTTTAACATGCATAAAGTTTTCTTGCACAAAGTAAGTCAAGTCAAATGGCAAGACTTTGGTGAAATGTTTTACAGCTTTACTTCAATTATTTCCAGCACTATGTGCACAATCTGAAAAAAAAACTTCCATTGTGCTGCATGTTTTAGAAATCTTTTTACTAACATTTAAAAAAAAGTGGATGCCAGGACTATTTCATTTTCATCTTTTTATATAGTTGATAAATATTTTATATTAGCTGATGTCATCTCTATTGACCAACTGAGCTTTGAACAGGCCAGAGGACTTAATTTTAATTAGTTAAATGATGTGTAACATTTTGGCACCAGAAGTTGTGATGTCAAGTCCAAATCAAAACAATTTATAAAAAAAATTTTCCTTTTTTTTTATGTTTAATTATCCCAAAATGTGCAACATGTCTATCACATATTTAATCAAACTTTTACTAAGTACTGTAGCAGGCATGTCACTTTATAAATAAATAAAGGAGGAATCCTCCTTTTATTCAACTCCACATATTCATTACCCTTTGACCATACAGTGACCAGCATTCCTATTTCTTGACCAATTTGTGTTCTATACACATTCTATACAGAAGAAATACACACATTTAAAACATCAAATCATCAGTCTTGGCTAAAAATGTCCGTCTCTCTTACTCTTTATTTCCTGCAATGGATATTTTCAAACTACTGAATTCAATCCTTCATACAGATACCTTCTAATTTAAACACAAGCTCACTTTTAAATAATGGCTTGTCAAGATAAAGAAAGGAATGGAATAGTCATCTGCAGAATAGGAAGATAAGTTCTTCTGACCTCCTCCTTAATGAAGTGTTGCTCATATATTTCAAGTTGTTCTTACAAAACCTGTTACCCTGAGCTTCTCATGGTCAGTGCATTTTTCTTATGCAAAAGCATTTGTTTTTGCTGGTCAGTGGACTAAAATAAGCTTTTTATTGAGTCACTAAGAGGCATTCACCACAAATAATTCAATTCAAAATGATTTCCATCTTGAGCAAGAATTTATGTTCAATAAAATCAAACAGAGGCCTGCTGTTTCAGTTTGAAAATCAATGTTTAATTGATGAGCTGAAATGTGCAACAACAAAGATGGTAAACTTTTTCAAATGAAGAAATAAGAATGAGATGAGCATTAGGTTTAACTGTCATTCAAGCTAATTAAAAACAAAAACAATGTTTGTAAGAAACTCTGGAACTCAAATGAGTTTGTAATTACTATATATATATTTAAAGATATATATATTTGTAATGGCCAAAGTCTTGGTATCAGCAAAGAGTTTTAAGGAGCTTATTAATCAATTTAATAAGATGTGAAAGCTAACTATAAATAAATAAATTTTACTTTGCTATTGTTTTCCCCAATAAAATGTTCCCCACAATGACAGACTGAATGGATAATAAAATATACACAAATATATACAACATTTATTGTGAACTAAAAACAAAATACTTTAAATATATCACCCACAGTTTTACAAATCTACTTTGGCTCCCATGCCAACTGGAATGGCTTTCATCTCTGATCTCATGCAAAGAAACTCTGCAGTGACCGTTGTCAGGGCTACACAAACTATATTGGTCACCCACCACCAGAAAGTGACAGGGATGTAGCCAAAGTAAATCCAGCAGGCAAAAAAATGGAAGAGATGAATGGTGGCAGTGAAGTCTAGACATTGCTTAGTTCTTCCAACAACACACCACATTATAAAAGATCTGCAAGAAAAATAGAAATGTTTGAAAAAAAATAGCATTCAATAAATGTTGGTATATGAAAAGAAATAACACTTTCATACATTAGGAAATCAATAAGCATTAGTCATATTTGAAAAGTTAATAAAAGATTTAATATTTTTTGTATCAAATAAACTTAGGAACTTGCTATATTTTTTCCCATGTTTAAAGCATAAGTAGTTTGATATGATTATTATTAAAAAAAAAATTAAGAATTTATTCATCTTATAAAAACAGTGGTATATGAGGCATTTTTATGAATGTGCTAAATTTAAGTAACTAATGGATAAAAAAAGATTATGGTATATATATATATATATAAATAAAATAAAATAAAAACACAGTAAGTAATACATTCAAAATCAAAATGAAAGAAAAGTAGCAAACTTACACTGTCAAACTATTTAAAGCAAAACCAATTATATTTGTTCTGCCTGAATCTTCATAAAGTCCTAGATCCTGAAAAAAAAAATGAAAATATTTTTTTTTTAATTTAAAAATATTTCAATAGCTTAAGTGATATCTGCTGTCATCAACAATTAATTATTTACTAGATTATAGATCAGTATCTAAATAGTTTTAAAAATAATCATGCTGCTAAATTATTGTTTTATATGATCCAAATTGGACACTGACCAAGACATCTGAAAATTTACTCAATACTTGGGAACGGAAAATCCTCAGAAAAATCTATGGTGCCATACAGGATGAAACAGGGTGGAGGACATGCACCAACCATGACATTTATCAACTGTATGAGGACCCACCAATAGTGACCAAAATAAAAAAGAACAGACTACGTTGGGCAGGTCACCTTGAAAGAATGCCAGATAACAGGGGAGCAAAGATTGTATACCGACAAAAACCAAAAGGCAGGCGACCCAAAGGCAGACCCCGAATGCGTTGGATTGATGATGTGGAAGCAGATCTGCAACAGCTTGGGGTTAGGGCGTGGAGACGAAAGGCCCAGGAGAGATCCGAACAGAAGAATGTGTGCAAGCAGGCCAGAGCCCTTCAAGGGCTGTAGCGCCACTGGGATGGATGGATGGATATGATCCAAATACGTTTTTCTTTCTTTTTTTTTTCACTCAATAAAAAAGATAAATTATAAATTGGGAGATTTATATTTAGTGTTAATGTATGTATTATACTTCTAAATGAATCACATTATTTTCTTGAGCAAAACAATCAACAAAAACTTTAAGAAAACAACAAACAAGAGAATGTTTTTGTTTTCTCAAATTGTCAGCAACTCTAGTTAGAGGAAAAAAGAGATCTTCTTCAATTTCACATATCTAATAGTATTTTTGCATTTCCCTAATTGTCTGTACAATATTCAATAAAGTATCCTCCTTTCTATAGCCACTTAAGTCACCCACAAATGGGCATTTCTTTATTTCTCTTGAATGATTAAAGCTGTTAAAGCAACATGTGCAATACAAGAGTTAGGTTTTTCATGGTTAAGCACAGCCCATAAAATAACCTTGAAAAATATAATTTTCATAATAAACTTGATCTATTCAGTTATTCCAGTTTGTTTGTTTTTTATGATAGGAAAAGTAGCTGAATAAACAACTGAGCATTTTAGCTGAGATGCATCCAATATTTTAATTGCTTAACTATTCCAATTTTTTTAATACAATGTATACAAAACTGAAAGATGTTGCACTTAATTAGAAATGTTTTACTTTTTTCATTTCTTTTTCATACTTTTCCAAGTAAATTGTGTTAAGTCTTATGTTGATTATGATTGCTGTTGTCTGTGGTGGCCCACAAATTTATTCAAAGGCAAAAAAAAAAAAAAAAATACTTTTACATGTTTTAAAAATTTAGTGAATTTGATTTAAAACAGAGAGAGGGAAAAATTGAGTAGTTGGTTTGATGGTTTAATGTAATAATTTTCTAACAAAAGTGTTAATTTCAATAGCAAAGTATTCATCAGATCAGGTGTAAAAGATATTGAATATTAACCTGAATTTTGTTCCAACCCATTACAGAAATAATACTTACACTTTGTGTAAATATTTGTTCAATGGAGAGATCAAATTTTCCAATAACATCAAGGACAAATATCCATATTCCAAGTGAGAAATACCAGAAGCAAATCATAGCAATTATTTGAGCAATAATAAGTATTGGGTCCCATTGAAAACTGCGAAACTAAATCAAAAACATAAAATCAGATTGCATTTTTATAAGATTAAAATAATTTCTTTGTTCATTCAAAAATAAAAATATATATTTTACAATCATATTTAGTTAAAATTAGGCTAAAATAGTGAAAAAATAAATGGTTATATAACACTGAAAATTTACCTGGCCTGCCATATTAGTCCAAGGTAGCCTCATCAGGTGTTGCATATCATTGAACTCAAGTTTAGCAGATGCTTTTATGAACTATTGATAAGAAATAAAATTATTAAAACTTATTAGATCATTAGCTTGCTATCGCATATTTTTTAAAATAAGATCTACTTCTATAGGGCGATTCTTGACTAGCTTTGGTGGCCAATGGCAGACACAGCAACCTACATATATTGCCAATCCAAAACAAACATATAACCCATTTTCCACCAGTGGTCCATTTAGATGTTATGTTTACAACCAAATATAGATTGTTTAGATCCATATCTAGAACTATAGTAGTAGTAGTAAACTAGATATAGATCTAGTAGTATTTATACTTTTTTTTATAGACATAGTCGCAGCAGTGCTGAACAACCAAAGAAAACAGCACACTATTTTTCCTTGGC
Source organism: Biomphalaria straminea (assembly GCA_021533235.1). Classification (NCBI taxonomy): domain Eukaryota; kingdom Metazoa; phylum Mollusca; class Gastropoda; family Planorbidae; genus Biomphalaria; species Biomphalaria straminea. The sequence continues at coordinate 16,199,953 of JADKLZ010000167.1, forward strand.
ACAGTCTGCAAAAAGCTGGCTAGAAAAAGAAGAAGATAGTCATAGATCTAGAACTTAATAAGTTAGACCAGGTCCTATTCAGACTATTGAATGGAATAGTCTATCCATATTGTTACGTTTCTCTCTCTCTCCTAGGGCCTAGGGCGTTCTGTAAACATTGCTAAACACACAACACATCAAGAACTTGACAACAAGAGCTCCAAATAATCTGGTACTTTAATAATGGTAAAATAAAACAGCCAATATGTCACAATTGGCAAGTCAATCAACTACTATAGCTATAGCTATTTTTATGGACAAATGGATGACGAGTTTATACTTATAGTATATATAGATGTTTGTATTTTTTTCCTAGGACTAGGACTAGGACTAACCATTACAGAGCTATAACAATTCAAATGCAAAAATTGCATTTCTTAGATTGATAAGGAATTGATTCAATTTCATGATTTTTTTTAATCATTTGTTTTTTGTAGATTATATTCATTATAATTCATAAGATTCTTAGATTTTTAGATTCAATTTCAAGAAGATCATTACAGAAAAATACTGTCATTAGATTACATAACAATAACAATGAGTAGACTAATAATCATAACAATAAATGAATAATATTAATAACATAGCATGATAGATCTAGAATCTAGATTTAGACATTGTCATGATTCATCAATTCATGCATGATTCCAATAAATGAATAATTTTATAATTGATTAATTCCATCCATTTTCCATGATGATGATCTGATTTACAATTAGTGAATTAGACTAGAATTAGAATAATCAATATATGAATAATCTAATCTCAGTAAGAGGTCTAACTCTAAATCTAGACTAGAGAGTCTACATGTCTTACTTACATTGAATGAATTAATAAATCAGTTTTCACATGTTATTGAAGAACAAATCCTTAATACTATTAATAGCTTCGTTGTTTGTTTATTATCATTATGCCAACTTGGAGGTGGCCATTTTGTAATCAAGGGAGTGTATTCCCATAAACAACTCACCCCCCCCCTTCCCATTATTTTTTTTCTACTTATTAATTATAATATCAGGTGGCCGAGCCTTGCTCGGTTTAATAATTTCATAAGAAAGGTTATATACCCGAAGTCATTTTGGGATTTTTTTTATAATTACGAAAATGAACGATCGGATAAAGACTACAAATCTGAAGAGTTTCTTAAGTGTTCTGTTTGTTCTAAATGTAAATTGGTACGTTCAGACATTTAATTTTGGAATTAGTATATTCAATTATGGCTTTAGTACGAAACATCGAGTGACGCAAATTTCTACGTTATTGGGTAAAACTGCAAAGACTTTCTTCCAAGCCAATAATAGTAGGCCTACGATAGTTTTAAGCTGTCTAGACTGTAGGAGGACTTAAGAGACTTGATATTTAATCGCCATGTACAATTACATATAGAACAAACAGAACACTAAAGAAACTCTTCAGATTATTTTACGGGGTATGTGCCCTGCTCAGCCAGACTGTCAGACTATAAGAAGTTCATACCGGCTTTTGTCATCCATCTATCCCAGTGGTGCTACTGGTGCTACAGCCCATGGAAGGATATGGCCTGCTTTTACACATCCCTCCATTCAGATATCTCCTAGGCCTTTCGTCACCACGCCCTAACCCCAAGTTTTTTACTGAGGTTTATAGTTAAATCAAAAGTGGCTGCAGCGTACGCAAACTCGTTGACCGCTAGCTAGATATCTTGTTCAGTGTGAGAAAGTAAGTCGTAGAGCAACTGTGTAATCACCATTTCCTTTGTTTTGGTACGGGACATTAGACACTGAAGCATGAACACATGGTCATAATTTTACCAGCAAAATAATAATTATAATAAGGCTTGACATCAAATCCGAAGATTAATGAGGAATCTACACCGCTCTACGCTATTAAAGTGTAAACAATTTATTAAGCACTTAAAACGCAATAACTAATCATGGAACTATACTAAAGGAACGCCGACTTCGACGTTTTTTTACAAAGCCGTATAGAAAACAGGTTCTTTGCGCATGCCAATACGCATCCTGCAATTTTTACAAAATAAAAAGTCGATGCTTCTGTTTTGAAGTTGCCGTTCAATTAGTGAAGTTTATGTTAGGTAATTTCTACTAGATCTGGGTAATTTTTTATGCGCTACTTATAAATGTAGATTTACTTGTATACAGAAAAAAAAACGAAATCCATAGAGAATGTCATTCATATTTCTCATTAGTTTAATTCATATTTGCATAAGAACAGTCAACAGTAATTAATACAAAACCTAGTCCTAAACATATATTGGCCTATTGTAAACGAAGTTAATAAACGTGGTGCGATCGATTAAAAGGAGCCCTTTTATTAAACAGTAAATTTTTTTAGAGCTATAATCTAAATACAGTATTAAGAGATTTTTAAAAATCTAGATTATGAAAAAACAATGTAACCTATTAGGTCTATTGAAAGTAGCCTTAATCGCACACGGTATATTTAGATGCTATTATATTTTTAGCAATCTTTATAAAAGTCAAGCATAACTATCTATATCTTTACAATATTAGAAATGGACATTTAAATTCTAGACTACATTTAAAAATAATCAACTGTAATCAACGTGTAAGTCTACCTAATTAATGTACCCATAGCCTATCATATCTAGATCTAGTATGTTTTTTTTTTGTAGACGATATTTATGAGCCTAGAATAGATCTAATATATGATGCTACTTAAAACCATGTTAATAAAGTACTTTTAATCTGGGTATATTTAAAACTAGAAAATAGATCTAGGCATTTTCCTTAACGTAAATAGATCTACAGTGTTTACAGACAAATAAAATGCCGTAATCTAAAGTAATATTAGATGTAGCGCTATATCTAGAAAATAGAATCTATTTCTAGTGTAAACATAGTGCTTGTCTATAAGTTTTTCTAATCTAGATCTATTATCAGTTTGATTATTACAAGGTTTATATATTACGACAGTGTAGATTAGGCATCTAGATTGATTGTAAACACTGTAGATCAATATTCGATAACGAAAATGCCTAAATCTATATTTAAGTTTTAAATATACCCAGATTGCCAGATTTTATGCATTATTAATTCCAACTAGCTTTTTTACCCGTCTTTTTTGGATGTTTTGATTTTTGTTTCTGTTTTCTTGTATTCATTGCAAGTTTTAGTGAGATTCGTACAGAATTTATTTTTTTTTGGTTTTATTTGTTATACATACGTTTTTTACCGCACTAGATATAGAAAATACGTGTGCAAGGTGGAGTGTATGCTTATGTACTTTTAAATATAATTACATAACAGATTATACACATAGATCTACTTGAAATATATTTTAATAGTTCCATTAAAAAATTTACATAAATGGGCATCTAATAATAATTTGAAAGTTATTTTTTTCTAAACTCAATCTAAAATAAAGACTTATAGCTACAGTGATGTGTAGTTCCAAAATGTTTTTAAACACCCATTTAAAGGTAAATTTGGTAAAATAATCAAATGGATATACTATATTTTATACGTTCACTTCTGTAATAAAAAAGTTATCTTTTTGAAGATATTCATGAAAGGATCTAGCCTTGACCAATCAAAAAGATGCAAACGATGTGCTATTTACTAATCTTAGGAAAGGTGTCATAATTGTTAAGTTATATTATTTAAGATAGTTTATGAATGGCTATCATTTAATTATATATATTTAAATGTAGGCTACACTTAATGAGACGAACCTAGTTTTAGATCTTATGCCTTTGTAATTTTCAGTCACCGATTAAAGGACTTTTCTACCATTTTTTAAACTAGAAATATAAACATACACATATTCATATACATGTACTAAATTTATAGGCCTACTTGGATACATTAATTAATTATTTTGTTAATAAAAAGGTAGGTATTTAATTTACAAGCACTTCTCCTTTTCTTGGTTAGAAAAATAGCACGATATTGCGCAGTAAAAAAAATTACTCGAGTAGCAAGACATGCCTATCTTCAAGACCCAGGTCCCAGAGTGAGGAAAGCACATGTTAAAATAAGATATTTGAAATGGCCCTTACAGAGAGACTTTAAGGCATACGTGTTTCCGCTTATTAATCACGTTGCGCGCAAGAATTTAATCTTCAAATACTACTTTAAAATTATAGCTATTCCGCTTATTATATATATGGATATATGTATATATAATGAATTAGAAACAAATGGAAAAAAATGTAGCATATTTTTTTTGTAATATAAGTATCATATATAATTATGTCCCATAATGCTTAGGCCTAAATGTAAATGATGAGTTTTCAGTTTGACTGCCGTATTTAGGCCTATAGTTTAAAAAAATCCTTTTACATATACATCCATGAGCGTAGCCAGGAAAAGGGTTGGGGTTCAACTCCCCCCCCCCGAAACGAAATCCCCCTCTGGGGAGGGGAGTCGGAATTACGTGACTGATTTTTTGCTTGGATTTTCTTTATTTTAGATGAGATTTTCATACTAAACCATCAATTTCCTTAGCGCTGCCAAAGAGGTTTTAAGTTTAAAACCCCCTACCAGGGGGTTTCGCAGTTACCCCCCCCCCCCCTTCTATAAAACAGAAAAAATAATAATGCAAACGACAAGCTCCAAATTCCAATATAGAAAGTCTACAGGATAGAAGACTTAAAAATAAAGTAGCAATTAAACATTAAACACTGAACCATAATCTTCAAATACAAAAACAAGATTTAATAAAATACTCAGAAAGACACAAAGATAAAGGTAGATTCCTCGTTCCAAATGCTAGGACAAATTTGTACAAAAGCTCCTTCTTCCCTGGCGCTATTAGAACATGGAATAAATTGTCTGAGCTAGCCAGGAAAACTAGTGACTTGGCTGAATTTAGGTCATCGGTTAATATGTATGACTAAATGAATGACGCGTAGGATGTAATCATCTTCTTTTTTTTTTTTTTTTTTTGAAGTAACGTACGTTTGTAACATATAAGATAAGACAGCCATTATAGGCTAGATCTAGAATCTAGATCTACATTACAAATTACAGAAATAGATCTAGAATTGCCTACCAATCCAGATGTATAATAATGTAAAATCTTTTAGATATAAAATCTATAAGCTTTATCCTCTTAGTAGGCCTAAATATTCCAATGAAATAGATTTTAGACGTTATTAACTGTCTTAACATCTACTACTCTAGATATAGAATAAATATCTACGTACGTCTATATATATACATATAGATTATGTATTGGAGAGATAATGAGAAAGAGAAAAGAAAGAGACTCTTTAGGACTCTAGATCCACTATAAATTATTTTCTAAATATAATATATTTCTAGATAATAATCTAATTTCTAGATTCAACCTAAATGTACCAGTTACTGGATCTCGTTTAGATTTATTTGTAAATCTGATCCAAAATAGATTTAAATGTATAGATGAATCTAGATCAATATTTAAGTCAAGACTACAACTTGAATCTAGATCTAGAAGATAAATTGGCAGTAGATCTGGGTCTACATTCAAGACACAGTTTTTAAATAAGTCCGTAGTAGAATTTAGACATATTATAGAATACTTGCCCTTATTAAATTCTATTCTTTTCTTAGGACTGAATGTGTTAGAGACATCGGAAAATGTTTTGGCATGATTATAAATGACCCTTGTCATTAAATAAACGAAGTATTAGCGCTTAGCTTAACCAAATATAGGCCACAATAGGATAAAATGTAAACAATGATGGCATTTTGTATTTAATATTTTCTTTTTACACTAATAAAAAAATTTATTTTGTCGGAATTCGGACTTCGCAAAAAAAAAAAAAAGTGCCAATAAGGAACGGCGTAGCATGTGAGTTTGAATTTATCTTTTTATGTTTTGCGGGACGATTCCGCTTAATGCGGTACCGCAAGCTAATCTGCAAGTAGCACATATACCTGCACCAGATCTAGTATAAAAAACCCATCCCTGAATCCCTGTGTACATATAATTTTTAGTAAGATAATCAAAAATAAAATAATTTGTGATGATCTCTTGCTCTAAAAAAATATATCCACCATAACAGCTTGTCTGAAAATGGATAAAGTTTTTAAGAATTCGTTTATAAAGAGCGAAAAACCATTTTCTAATCAAGACGGGTAAATCGCGCTCGTTCAAGGCATAAAATTCTTCATTGTCTTTGTAATGTTTTTTTTAAATATTGCAGTATGCGCAGACAGGATGCGCAAAGACCTTGTTTTGAAGTCAGCGTTCCTTTAGTATAGTTCCATGAACTAATCATACATCGGTACATTTAATTTCATTACTTTCCTTCCATAGTTCTATAATAAATCAATCTTCAATAAGATGGTGCGCAAATGTTTAATTAGGTCCATTGATACTTTAAAACTCGTTCTTGTTTGCATTGTACTCTGGTAAGCCTAGTGACGTAAGCAGCGTTTTTCCCGTTTACGTCATGGAAAACTTTCATTCATAAATACTCCATGTCATTCATAAAACCTTCAAACCAAAATAAATTTTTCGATAATGAGACATTTTTCAAACCGATATAACGGTCAAACTCGAGTTTTCCCGATGTGGCCAATGATACGTTGAAATTTTAAAGAAAATCGTTGGAGCCGTTTTCGAAATAGAAGATATATATATATATATATATATAATAATTATTATATATACAAGAATTGCTCGCTTAAGAGTATAGGATGTGTAATATTTCGTATGCATGTTGTTTTTTTTTTAACTTTAAGCATTATGAAACTAAAAAAAAAGTAGATCTATTACACCGGTTACCGAAATGAAAGACATTAATTGAGACATGTCAGTTTTTAGCGGGCTTGATCGACTTATGTTCATCCTTGTTTTTATAGTAGCACATTTTGTAGCGCGATGATTTTCAATCTGTAGTTCCATGTGTCATGGTTGTACTTCGATCTTTCTTTTCGCCCCTTTCATAATTTTTCATCAAAATTGAACTCTAGAATGTGAACAATCTAGAAACAAAAGCATAATTAAGCCCGGAGGGATTTCAATGTTGTCTTTTAGTTGGTGATTTTTTTGTTCAGTTCAAATGTGTAGCCTTATCTCCAGAAAGGTGGTGCGTTTCTGGTCCGTGTTGTTTTATCTTTTTTTACCGCGTGCAGTCCCTGTAAGATGGACACATTCGCGGACCTCTAAGTCTCTTATGATACTTTTATATTATAAAACAAGAAAATATAATATATATAATTATAATAATAATCTTTATTGTCCGTGAGGAAATTTGTCTTACAACTTGTGCATTACACCAAACAAAACATCAAAAAATTATTATTATTATTATATTATTATTATATACTGGTGGACCAAAGTGCAAGTACAATGAAAACTGTTTAAATGTATTTTTTTTTTAAACTCCATTGAAAGCGACACTCTCCAAAATCTAGTGTAAGTTGTCTGCAATGAGAAGCTGTCTAACCAGTGTATAAAAATTGATATCTTACTGAACTCATTTTAAAACCAGGCACATAGCCGTTTTGTAAAGAGAAAAGATCATCTGAAGAATCTCAGTTTCAAATTTGTAGGCCTATTATATTTTCTCGGGAAGAAATGTTCAATGACAAAGTGACATCCTTCTGCAGTCAAGTGCAGACTGAACATAAAGAGCATTTGTTTACTATTGAAAATCGTTACCGTTATTTAAAAACAGTTATTTAATAATTCAAGTTTGATTCAATTTTACTTTAACGTTTTCGTTAGAGTGAATAGACTTTTTTTGTTTTTCAAAAAGAACACGGTCAATAAATTTGGTACTTAAAAAAAAAAATTGTCTATAAGTGATTCTTGTTTAAAAAAATATAGTTTGAAAAGCATTGTTATAGTCCAGGCTTGTTCATTTCAATTAAAGTCAATAGAACAATAGGCCTATTTCTTTTACTCAGAACAGGGGCGGACTGGCTATATGGGCAAACGGGCAAATGCCCGGTGGGCCGGTACCAAATGGGCCGGTCTGGTCGCGACAAAAGAAAAAAAAAATTCAAAAAATTTCAATGCAGACAAATTAAAAAAAAAAAAGTGACAGCAGTTTTTTGTTTGCTTGTTTTGTATTATCATTACAATTAATTTTGTTTGAAATTCAACAAGAATATATTAAAAAAATACACTATACACCAGGGGTCTCAAACTCGCATCAGCATGTGGGCCGCAATGGAAAGTAACAACCAGTCATCGGGCCGCACCTCGAAAAGAGAATATTTTTTCATTAAATTTTACGAACACTACTGTCACTGCCGTTAAATGCTAAATAAAGTTTTTATAATTATTAATTACATTTATTGTAGTTTATTACATGCACAGGCAGTTTTGTTTACTAAAATAATTTGACGTTGTCTCTGTCAATAATAAAATAGCAGAAACTGTAGTTTCTGAAAAAAAAAATATAATCACTAGGCCTACTGCAGATGTCTCGTCACTCATGTTTCTGTCCACTCATCTGAAAGCGTTTGCCAGAGACCAGACCATCGACGTTAGGCCTGAAGCTGCGTGTAGTGGCAAGCCGCAAGGTTGCTCTCAGATGCTCACCAGTCAGTCTTGATCGTAATGCTGTTTTGTTAATCTTCATTCTGGAGAAAACTGTTCGCAAACGTACGTACTCCCAAACATCGCTAGAATTCTAGCAGATGCGCACAACAAGTTTAGAAACTTCTCTCTGGGAAGAAACTGGTAGAAATCTGGAACGCCAACATCAGCGTATTTTTGCTTCAGAACACACTGCAGGTCCAGTAGTTCCATCCGGACTCTGGAACGTTTTTTCACGTCAACAAGAAACGGAGTGGCACCAAGAAAAACTGTGGTTCGAGAGCAGTGAATTGCTGAAAGTGGTGTTCAAAATCTTCCAGTAGTCTGGAGAGGGTGTCTACGTAGTCTTTCAGGCGCTGTGGTTCAACCGTTATGCTCTGTAGAAAAGAGAAATTAGCCAGGTTTCTGCCAGCTGAGTGGCCCACAAAGTCAGTTTGCATCTGAATGATTTGATGCGGTCAAACATCACGGTAATCAGCTGCTTAATTGTGCTCTGTAGTTGTGAATTGAGTTCATTAAGATGTTGCGTGATGTCAGTAAGAAAAGCAAGATAGGACAAAAACATTGAGCTGAGGTATGTCTCTGTCTTTCATTGAAATGAACAATGCTTTTCTCGTCTTATTTAAAAAAAAAATCTCTGCAGCACTTTCCCAAGACTCAAACATTTGACTTCCGTAAGATACAGCAACTCTCGGTATTCCGTTTCTAAATCAGCTAGAAATGACACAAACTGTGGTGCACGTATGATGTTCATCGTCTTCACGACAACATCCATCAAGTTCTTCATTTGTAGACTTTTGCCACGGAGTATTTCTTGATGCAGAATGCAGTGTATGGCTGCAAATGGTCCGCCATTCTGAGCTGATTCCGTTTCTCTACCATTAATCCAACAATAACTACCTTCTCTGAACACCTTGCTGGCAGCCAGTGATTAGAATCAGGCCACATTCAACCAACTTCTGCTGAAAGCCTAAGTGGTCGGTAGGAGACAGTGACACCTCATTTTCTGATTTGTGCAGTTGTAAATCATTTCACGGCATATACGGGGTCATTGTAAATTTTATCTTTTTTTTTAAATTCGCGGACGTGGTCGCGGGACGCACAAAGTAGTTTCGCGGGCGCAAAGGTCCGCGGGCCGCGTGTTTGAGACCACTGCTATACACTGTACGTATCATCATTTGCGGAACGTTAGACCGTACCCGTATGCACGAGCGGCATGGACTTCAACACTACTTTGATGTCTCCGAGGTTGGGTTTGGCCTAATCATTTTGCTGGTCGGCATGGACCTTTGATATATGGAACTCCCATTTTTTTGCTCCTTTCCTCACCCGTCTTTTGATGGTTCCATTGAAAGTTAACGACAAAGAGGGGTAAGATAGGTTAAGTTAGAATTAAAGCATTGATATAACGCAGCAAAAAAAAAAAAA
>JADKLZ010000167.1:16210372-16228855 GCA_021533235.1 Biomphalaria straminea
GGAGTTAGTTGACTAGCAGGCTGTCCCTCTGGGTTATAGGAAGGTATATCACCTGCAGGTCCAGTTACTGATGCAATCATCTAAAATAAATATATATATATATATTGTAATAAACCTGGTGGTGACACAGATGGGGGTAGTGGTACGTTTGTAGTCAGGCAATGCAAATCACCCCAGGCCAGCGCTAGACCAGCAGTCAGCCGTGACATGCCAAGACTATCAACTACGAGGTTTCAAGAAACATCTTAAGTGAATAGTACTCAGGCCAGTCACGTCAAGAGATGTTCGATCTGGTTCTAGAAGGCCATTGGGGACCCTATAAAAAGAGCGAAGTCACAACTTCCCGATCTACGAGTCAGTTCAACACGTTATGACAGAGTTCAACAAGGTACAGCGAAGCAATTAGAATTCTTGCTACAGTACAAAGTTGATATAGCAATTCAGATATCCAGAACATTGTACAGTCAGTGTTTTCAATTGTAAAGTATTGGCTGTGATTTATTGAGCATTAAACCATTACATTAATTTGGAGACCTAAGTAGTAAAGTTCTTTAAGTTTGTGGTGAAGTGTGGTGTTTGCAGATAGCATGAATAGATGAATAAATAGATTTGTTACAATATATATATATATATTAGTACATGTTTTCCTACTATTTTTGATTCACTACGACTAGACTTACCAGAGTGATATCTCTCATCACAAATCCAAACTGCATCATTGAATACATCATTAGAGGAAACAGGAGCAGAAAGTGTTTGTTCACCAAAACTTTGAAATAGGACAAAATCTGAAGCTTTATCTTTTCTCTTCTGATGATGTTGCCATAGTAACCCTGCTGGACAGGTTCCAGATGAACCATCACAATGAAAATGGCTGTGACTATGATCGTGATATAAAATATACATAGCAAGTAGTTTGGCCCATCCCTAAATGACTCACTAAGATCTTCCAGTTTGTTGTTCTCATTAAAGTCAAGCCCACAGATATTTGAGAATCTGTGGAATGCTTTCCCTTCTGGCTCAAAAGTACCTAATGTTATTTGTGCTGAATCATTTTTTAAGATGGACATTACTAAATATTCAGTCAAATAAGGGAGGTAGTTCACAATGATTTTAATCATAACATTACTGATGATATGATAACTTTGGAAAATGAAAAAAAACAAGCCAAAGAAATAGCTAGATACATCATAGAAATGCTTTCTTTCCTTGCATGCTGCAGCCCTAGACATCAAAGTGATGTATGAGCTCACTGAACTCCATAAAAAAGCCTGTGTTATACCTTGAATAAATGACGCTAATGCTAAGAGCAAAGTGACTGGAAATAGAAAGCTAAAGAAGCTAAATAAATTAGCAGATACACTGGCAAGTATCAACCAATGATGCTGGTAGTTTTGCACAAAGAAGATTCTAATAACATTCCCTAGTAAAAAACCAGTGATGCCAGCAGTATATGACGTAACACCAAAAATATTGTCATCAACCAGACTGGCTTGTACTCTCCGCAATACATCCGCAGAAACAAAGAACAATGACATAACTACACCAAGTGTGATAACATTTATTTTATGCCTACCACTGGATAGAACCTTAGAATGAGCAGAGAATATATTTCCAGAAGATGAACAATGGGAACATATATTGAAAATGTTGTCATTATCTCCAAGAAGTGGCATGTCATTTTTGCTGCTCAACAGTATCAAACTTTTTTGGCAAGCTCTGCTTAGTTTTGATTGATTAGAAAAAAATGTTTTTCCAGAATATTTATGTTTTGATAATTGGAAAACTTTGTTACAAGGAACATTAATAGTATCTTGCTTCAAAAGATTTTTCTCTGAGAGTGGCATAAAACCTTGTCCATGATTATTATTATTTGGAAATGAGTCTTTCCTTGGAATCTTGTGAATCAAACTTCCAACAGCTTCAACTTCATTCATTTGAACTGTATTGCAATGTGATATATCAGCTACTGCAGAGTTGTCTCTATCAGAATCTAACTTGTATGATGGTAAGCAGTTTTCAGAATAAATCTGAGAGATTTGTAACTCAACATTCTTTTGATTTTGATAAGCCATAACAGTGCTGTCTGTCAGCAATCAGCAGATGAAAAAGTTTCCTACACACTGGCTCAGCAAATATCATCTGTTTGTCGCACTTTTCATTTTCTAAAAAAAAGTTCACAGCTTATTAGCAAATCTCAGCCATGTCAAGCTGTAAGAGGCTTGTGAGAGAAACTGGAAACATTTTAGAATCCAAGAAAGTCATTGCCTGAAACAATAAAAGGTAAATGCTAGAAATATAAATTTAAAATCACTTTTTTTTATACAGAACTTCTTCCATGCTTACAGCTCAGCCCGCTATGGTCCAATCTCTTTTATGGACCAGGGGGGAAAGGGGTATGGAAAAGGGATTTATTTCTTCCATCAATTAAATATCATAAAACTGAAATATATACAATTTTTTAACATTTTAATTTTCAGTTTGTGATATATGCCATTTGTTCAAAAAAATTATTATCAAATTTAATTTTAAATTTATAATAAAATTACAGGGAAAAATTCAGGTTTCAATGAAAATGTCAGCTCTGGTTCAAAGGGATTGTATTTTGAAAGACCCTTTAAAACCTACAGAGCACAAGGCTAGTAAATTAAAGTGCACCAGTTTTCAAAGCTAGTGGTCGTTAACTGACCCTGGTGTTTGTACTAATATTTGTATTTATTGTTTTGAGAGTAGTCATAGTCAAGTTGTAACTTAATAAGACAAATTTCTCAATCATAAAAATCCATAAAAATCAGTCAATGTTTATATATAATCTAATATTATATATATATATATATATATTTGAGCAAGCATCTCAATTCTATTGCTAAGATCCTTCTCTCTAGTTCTGCGGTTAGCATCCAAAATTGGCAAGTGTACAAAATATGGACATGACCATGATATTGTATTTTAAAACTAATTAAACATCATAGACTATTCTAGGTCTACTTTTGTATTTAATAGTTTAAATAAGTAATAAGTAATACATTACATCTAGACTTCATAGGGTTAATTATTCATTGGAATCTAGAGTAGATCTTTCTGACGGATTAGTCTGACACTCTGATTTGAAGTTTGAACTTTAAGTACAGTAGTTAGATTTAGACTCTCTTTAGATCTCTAAATATCTTCTAGATCTATCTATTTAGACTCTTAAAGGGAAACTCTGATGGTTTTTCAAATTTGAGTTATTGACATAGCCTATTTAAATTCTGCGCAAAAAGTTGTAATAGTAAACATTTTACCATTTTTTATTTAAATGATCATCATATACATTATAAACTAGTCTTTAAAAAACATACTGACAATACTGACATAGATTTGATAGAATCTATCTACTCACTACTGTGTCACTGTCACACGTCATAGAGTCATAGACTAGGCTGTCAGTGTCCCTATACTACTAAAACTAAAAATAAAGTCTTTAGAAGACTATATCATATGGCGTCTAGTGAAGTCTATGACTATGATTCTAAAAATATTCATATATGTGAAAATATTGTCATGAATCCAGAAGAAATAGACCTGATGATAGTCAAATGCTAGTCATACTTAGTTATAGTATTAGTAGTCATACTATAAGTCTATATAATTACTAGACTGCACTTACTAGTCATACATACATAAATCAACAAAAATGCGAATCATCATCATGCCAGCCGGCAGTCTAGAAGTAGAATAGATCTACTTGATCGAATATAAATTAAAGTGACAGTCTCACTAGTCACACACGTAACTCACTAGTGACTAGATCTAGTCTATGCAATCGTTGCCCACACTATTCACACGTATTTAGACTAGACTAGATGATTCTATACAAGCAAACAGTTACCCCAACATCCAGATCTAATCATCTATCTGTAGAAGTAGGAAGTCATTACCAAATGCTATACAAGTGACATCTGGACTGCCAAAGCTTGGGATTTTCTACCAGCTCTGAGGATTTTGATATTCATTCATGAACATACATAGCCATAAAATAGCCAACAGTAGATATAGATCTAGATCTTGATTCTATGTTTACCTATTGACATCTTTATAGGTCTTCTTTTATTAGTTATTTGTGGGCCCTAAATTAGGCTATAATATTGCCTATATACTTTTTGTATTTTTACCGGCCCTCGCAGTAGTCACTAATAGTCACTATATGTAATTTCACCAGAATTGAATGAAAGCACGCTTTATTTGTAAATAGTTACAATCATTCAATCATTATTAGTCTATATTATAGACTATAATGTATGGTCGATCTGTCTCATTCACTCGCTCTGTCTCTAAAGAATCCAGATCCCGTGGCTTAAATTCAATTTAAAGTGGTGTTTCGTTTGGCGGGATGCGGAAAGATTTATATAGGCCACAAACGGAAAGCGAGACGAGTCCCTAGATCTATTTGAGATATCGGACGCCGTGTAATCAACACAAGGCAATTTTATTTATGCTTTTCTTCAAAATGATTGAAAATATCCCTTTCTTGAGGGGGGGGGGGAAGCAAGCACTATATACGGTCAGGTAAATTCAGCACTGTTTCCGAGTCGCGGGGAAATGATTCAACGGAGTAGCCCAACTGCCCAGTACAAAAGAAGCCGCCACATCGTTCCGCGAAGGGGCCGTCATATCAGTAGGGCCTACACATGAGCAGGAGTGGCGGTCTTTCCAGGGTGCATGGAATTCACAGAATATTAGCCTATCAGCTTCCATTCGCGTTAAATTGCGGATTTGGACTACGCTGAGGAACCTTTAGCATGAACTAGGCCAGTGGCCGTAGCAAACATGATGAACCATGGCGCAAATGTTTCATAGAATCCTGACCATGAAAAAAAAATAGTTGATAGGACTATAAAGGTTTCACCTTCGCCTCTATCTGCCTGTCTGGAAAATTTTGTCTGGCAAAGATACTAACAGTGTAAATTATTATATCCCTATTGCCGATGGTTCGTATCCCAGACGCTCGGATAAGTAGCGATGCCAAATTAAGACCGAGCACAATGGGAACACCTATATTCTTTCTCTGTTCCAAATCAACTGTGCAAGTATCTGCCGTAAAAAAAAAAAAAAAAAAACGACCCTATGAGGAACGGTGTGTGGATAGTAGAATGTTTCAATGTTTGTTGGGGCTTTCTTCCATCCCCGTCAGAGCAACGGGCGGGGTTCTTTATACAATTAGCTTATATCACGATATATATCCCTAACATACTTTTTTAGCTCGTGAATGAGTGTATGTGTTCTTAGTGAGCGCGAGGTCAAAGGAGCCTGTATACGAAATCTCATGCG
The DNA here is from genome assembly GCA_021533235.1 of Biomphalaria straminea. Taxonomy (NCBI): domain Eukaryota; kingdom Metazoa; phylum Mollusca; class Gastropoda; family Planorbidae; genus Biomphalaria; species Biomphalaria straminea. Next base: position 16,215,683 of record JADKLZ010000167.1, read on the forward strand.
AATCCGTAGCCCCGTAACCTACGACAGTTTAAGAGATCTCTTGATCAGTCAGTGAGTGGTAATTTAGAAATATAGCCTAATAGACATAAATAAATTAGACTCATAATATATTCTTCATTTCTACAACTAGTAGACGCCTAGCCTTACTGCTACAGCTGTAGCCGCCTAAATTCACCTGGTATAATGTTCACTGCTATTACTCTTAAGAATTCAGATATCCTATTCCTTTATATTCCTATCCAACGTACACCTGTGTCAGAGACAATCTAAACTATTGTCTCAACTTGGTTTTCCCGATCAAATATATTTAGGCCTATAGCAACCAACGTTTCGGCCTACTTGACCTGCGATAACTTTACTAAATATAGGCCCTATCTAGATCTAGTTATTGTGAAAAAACTAAACATGCTTAATCATGATTTGAGTTATAGATCTAATTATATCAACAATTTGTTTTTGCCTCTTTTATAAATACAACAAAGGGTGCTGCTTTTATTAGTAACTCGGCGGTAGATTAACTTTTTTAAAAAGCCAAAACAAATATATACGCATCAACCACCAGAAGCTCGATCGTCTGCACTGGCTTTACCAGCTATTTGGGAAGGGGTGGATTGCAGCGCTTCTCACACCCTAAGGCGATCTGACAAACACACAGACACGCATATACACACACACAAAATAGGCTAATTTTTCTGAGAGTTGGTAGCTACTATTCAGGGAAATAACTCAAACTATGAATAGCAAAAAACCAGATTATATGGTATTGCTTCCCTTGTAATGCAATCCTATTACTTGTTTGTTTCTTGACATAAAAAAAAAAAAACACATTTTACGAAGTTGCAGACGTGCCATGGAGAGAAATAGGGGAAAGCGAAAACGAGTTTGACAGAATTAGCAAAAAATATAGTGTGTGTGTGTGTTTTTTTTTTTTTTTTACATTTATTCATCAGCCATTTCGGGAGCCGTTGTAATAAATCACCCATAAAAATATTGTTTTGAAACATGGGGCAGTGTTATGTTGTTTGGTATGAAGGCTGATTGCATTTGTTAAATGCTTAAAGACATTTCATTTAAAAACAAAACAAAAGTCGACCGCTTACTAATATTTCACGATCAATTCCTAATGACTTTATTTCCGGGGAAACTTGTGGTGAAAATATTCCTCGGTTGTAACTTCATGACAGAAATGTCTTTTGAGTTCAAGTATCTCGGGATTCTTATAAGAATAATGAGATAGTACAATTCTGTCAGCGCGGTGGCTGAGAGGTACAGCGCTTGACTTCCGAACCGGGGTTCGGGGCTCGAATCCTGGCGATGACTGGGATTTTTAATTTCGGGATCTTCGGGCACCTCTGAGTCCACCCAGCTCTGACATTAGTTGGGGAAAAGTAAAGGCGGTTGGTCGTTGTGCTGGCTACATAAAACCCTCGTTAACCGTTGGCCACAGAATCAGATGATCTATATATCTTCTGCCCTATAGACCACACTATCTGAAAGGGGAACTTACAATTCTGTCTGTCTCCTATCCAGTTCATTGATATGGATTGTGATAAAGTATTTACGTGATACAGGACAAGAGCTTTCGATGACACAATGATGTTTCACTGACTTTGTCAAGTAAAGCTATGCCCCATCTACGAACCACAAGGCCTACATCAAAGACTCGTATGTCAAAGTGAACTCTTCCAGTTTCCCGAGAAGAAAAAACGATGGAAGGGAGAGGGGTTGCTATGTGCATATGTTTGTCTAGAGCAGTGGTTCCCAAACTTTTTCTTTAACGGAACACTTCGCACGTTCTGAGTATTTAGCGGAACACGTTGCATATTTATTTTTAGAGATATCAATTCAAGTGGTGGTCTACTAGTTAATTATTGCAGTAATTCGCTGAACACCTATTCAGGTCTCGAGGAACCCTCCTCGCGGAACATTAGGGCTCCACGGAACACAGTTTGGGAAACACTGGTCTAGAGATTAGTTTGAGCTCATCATCAGCGAGCATGTAAGAACGAGTCTGTGTTTAGCCAGAGATTACAGTCTAGTGTTCCAGATCTCTGGTTTAACAACCCATCGTCCAAGTAAACATTCTTTTAAGACCGCAGAATACCACACTGCATACTGCGCTATAAAGTGCAAGCGTCACACTCGGATAGCGTCAGTAATGCTTAGTTCATCATCCCATCTATACCTAAGCACCATGACCACAACTTTAACATCTTTGTTACTTTTTGCTACGGTTGGTAGCATTAAAATGAGAGAATGGTTCTACTTACCAGAAGTAATACCGATGGGGAGAAAAAAAATTTAAAAGAACATAGGCTATTATTTAAAGTAAATGAGATTGGCATGGTGCGTAGGCTAAACCATAAATATAACATAACATTGTCAGGGGCGTAGCTAGGGGTTCGGGGGCCCGGGGGGATCGACCTCTTTGGTGGCCCCTTGCATTTTGGCATTCGACATATGACATGACATAATGTACGCAAAAAATATATAAGCCCAAGATCAAATTTTTTTCAGTATATCAGTAAAGATAAAAAAAAAATTTCGTTAAGACTCTTTTAATAAATAATACCGTTGTTTATAAGCTAAATAATGCACACGTGACAAATCTCAATTCATATCGCTTCACGTCGTGCATTCTGTGCAGCAAAGACATCTATAACATCATCTACATCGATACTTTCTAGTATTTGTGACTTCTTTGACATTAAAGCCATGATAAGCTTTTCTTGCGTCATTGTGCTCCTGGGATAGTTTTTGATGAACTTGAGTTTTGAGAATGACGCTATGGAAGTGGCCTGAGTTAGCGGTATTCGGAGGAGGTTGCAAGGTTTGAGCACACGTTATTACCACATGATGCCCGTTTCCGCAATATGTCTATTGTGGATCTTATTACTGGTGTGTTGATCAAAACTGCTCGTACATCAATGACATCATTGAACAAGCGATTAGCCATTTCTTTCCTCATACAAACAGGAAAAAGTAACTTAGTTTGTCATAAGCGTGTCATCATCCAACAGGTGTCTTGGTTCAAGAAGAAACCCAAAGGTATCAATTTTTTCCAGCCTTTGAAATCTGTCCTTCATCCCCATTTGAAATCTGTCCAGCACTTCTGTCGTTTGAATTGCAGTTCTATTGAAAATCCTACATTAGAACTCAACTTCCCATAAAGTCTTTTCTTTCTTCTTGTTGTTTTGATTACAGGGAATCCATAGTATTCACAACCTTCTTTTGCTTTTTCGTTGGATTGGGTGATCATTTTCGTCAGTTTTTGTCATTTAGCAGAAAGCATGCTCGAGTATAGAAATACTCTGATAAGCATCACAACTGCTGATGAGTAGAAGACTCATGAACATTAATCCAACTGATCCAAAACTATTGAAACCATCGGTAACTGAAAATGCAGAGACATTACTCAACGAACGACAGATGAAAAGCTAAGTGAAATACGATGCAAAAGCAAGACTACCTAAAGATTACTCTGTCGGAGAGAAAGTGAGAGTTCGTCTAGAACAGGGGTCTCAAACACGCGGCCCGCGGGCCACATGCGGCCCGCGAACTATTTTGTGCGGCCCGCGACCACGTCCGCGAATTAAAATAAAATTAGATGAAATATACAATGACATCACGCATCATCTCAATGCACTCAATTCACAACTACAGGGCACAAAGCAGCTGATTACCGTGATGTTTTACCGCATCAAATCATTCAGATGCAAGCTGACTTTGTGGGCTACTCTGGCTACTCATCTGGCAGATGGAAACCTGGTTCATTTTTCTACAGAGCATAACGGTTGAACCACAGCGACTTGAAAGATTACGTAGACATCTTCTCCAGACTACTGAAGGATTTTGATTACCGCTTTCAGCAATACACTGCTCTCGAACCACAGTTTTTTCCTTGTTGCCACTCCGTTCGCAGTTGACGTGAAAAACGTTCCAAAGAAGTCCAGATGGAACTACTGGACCAGCAGTGTGACACTATTCTGAAGCAAAAATACGCTGATGTTGGCGTTCCAGATTTCTACCAGTTTCTTCCCAGAGAGAAATTGTACAAACTTTTTCTGTGCAGCTGCTAGAATTCTATCGATGTTTGGGTGTACGTACGTTTTCGATAGTTTTTCTCCATATTGAAGGTCAACAAAACAGCATTACGATCACGACTGACTGATCAGTATCTGAGAGCAACCTTGCGGCTTGCCACTACACGCGATTTCAGGCCTAACGTCGATGGTCTGGTCTCTGCCAAACGCTTTCAACTGAGTGGACATAAACATGAGCTACGAGCCATCTGCAGTAGGACTAATTTTTTTTTTTTTGAAAACTACAGTTTCTGCTTTTTTATTAGTGACAGAGACAACATCAACCTATCGCAGTAAACTAAACTACCTGTGGTTATAATAAACTACACTAAATGTAACTAATATTTTAGCATTGACAGTAGTGTTCGTAAAATTTAAGGAAAAAACATTCTCTATTCAAGGTGCGGCCCGCATACAGGTTATTACTTTCCAGTGCGGCCCGCATTCTAATATGAGTTTGAGACCCCTGGTCTAGAACAAACATGGCAGAAACCAGTTGTCATAAAAAAAAAACATTCATCACCCAGATCTTACATCATAAACAAACGATGGAAAAACATACAGAAGAAATCAACGCTTTTTGAACAAGGGTTTCGATTACGATATCTTTGAGTATTATGATACCGATGAAGGCAAAGAACAGTAAACTGTTAGAACAAACGAAACAGACAGTTATAGACCAACGTCTAGAGAACCTGTTGTGCCAGTCAAGACAACCAGAAGTGGTCGAATTGCTTAAGTTCCTAGTAGATATCAGTTTAAGAAATTTAGAAGGAAGGATGTGATAATAACTTGAAAAGGAAGGATCTCTGGGGTTAATTTGGAAAAAAAAGTTGAACAATTCAATATTGCTTTTGGATTTATGCCTAACAGACGTATTCGCTAGCCAGACAGACGGCCACTCACTGTGGCTGCGTTATCATAGGTTTAACCAATGCATCACGCTGTTTTGTAGCCCCACCCTGGTCAACCCGAATAATGGACAATTCTAGCATTATTAAGAATAATAATTATTACGTATACGCTGTTTATCATATCGTGGCCAGTAGCGGCCTTAGGGAGTGGTAATTGGGGCAGCCGCCCAAGGCCCCGCGCTGGAGGGGGGCCCCGCGATCGGATATTTTATAGTCACAAACTTGATCACCACATATTTTCCTAATACAATCCGATTGGATGTCGATGTTTTGAATACGAAATAAAATATTGGGATCGGTTGCTTCCGTCTCTTTGTTTTTTTTTTTCCCAATAGGCTATAGCCATGGGAGTAATTTTTAAAATTTTTTTAAAGTTAAAAGAATTTACAATACAATACAATTACAATACAGTATTTATAGCACTTAGCACTGCCAATAGTAAGCCAACAATGGCTACGCAATGTTCTGTGTTTTGTAACAAAAAGGAAGGCCCACAGCGTTAAGGCAGACATACTGTCTTTTTATTGTTACAGCGTTAGAGACGGATTAGCCGGTTAGCGTGATGTGGTACGGTATATATAGTTTATCCTTACGGGGCCCCGAACATGACACACGCACAGGGTCCCGCGTATGCTAAGGACGCCCCTGTTCGTGGCAACAAAGAGAGTAATATTCTTAGTTTTTGCTGCAAGCACGTTTGATCTCTTTTGGAAGTAAAATAAATCCGCAACAAATCTATTAAAGATTTGCATTTTAAAATGTAAAACTAACTTTAACTTTTCTCTTTCGGAAAAATATTTTAAAACGTACTGGTACTTGACACTATTTGTCAATCAAATATATTAATTTATGTATTTACAAACAAATTTAGGACACCCGTTTGGGGGCCCAGGGGGGGTTTCAAAAGCTCCCCCTCCCTCCCCCCCCCCCCACGCTACGCCACTGAACATTGTTCACTCAAGCTGACGGATCATTTCATTTTAAATGCCATTCAACTTTGGCATTGAATTAACAACGCAGAGGAACCAATAGTTTAATACATTCAATGTTTAAAATTTCAAACTAACACAAACGACTAATTAGTCACTAAGACTTGCATAAGAGTAGGCCTACAAATTAACAATGTTATTTTAACTGGTTAATATTCAAATATGAATTGATAAGTACAATGAAAATACGTTTACAATTTTTTTTTCCCTTGTAAGAGAAATTGACCAGCTTTGTACTCCCCTCCCCCCCTTTTTTTTTTGGTCAGGAAATGACGCCCACCTTGAGAGTATTTGGCACCCCCACCCCTTTCGGGAGCGCGCCTCAGAGTTTGAAAAACGTTGGTATAAATAGGGCCTATTCATAGATCATAGATCATTTGTTTTTCAATATATTATTTTCCAAACTTACCTCGTTTTTAATCTAAAATCAAAATTAGAAAGTGTCACCAGTGACCAGTATAAGGCTTAATGGTCCTATCAGTACACGATGTTTTGACGTTTGTATAATAAACATTTATTTTTCAGTATAGTATAGGCCTACTATAGTAGACCTATACCCACATAAAGTAAACATTTTGCTCTCTCCCATCCAAAAAAAGTTTTAATAAAGGTTTTGACTATTTCGTGAATAAATATTGCTAATTATATGTTGAGATAAGTCATCACCTGAGATGCATACATATTACATCCTATCCATATCATTGTTTCACTTTTTTTTTTCTTTGGAGAATATCAAAACCCATACAACATTATGTTAAGTGACAAAACAATGATTATACAACAAACTTAAATCTCAGAACTAATGGATAAAAATGACTATTTTCTTCATGTAAAACATACGTTTGAATACAAACAAAAAGATATTCTAGATATGTATCATTCTACTGAAAGAAATAAAATGAAAATATATAATGTGTCAAAAACATTTAGCGCCAAAATGTCCTGCGCCAAAACGACTGCGCCAATACATCTTGCCTCGATTAACTCTTAAATTGTTTTTTTCTGTCGATAGTTACAAATGATTTCTTAGTACCAGGAAACAACCCGCCAATATTTTCCTGTTGAATTGGTGGGACATTGGACGCACTAAAATCTGGATTTAAACTCGAGACGCTTGGTAACAAATATCATTTTGCACCTTACCAGAAGTAATACCGTCACCTCTAATCCACTGCTAAAATGCTCTTCTAAAAAAAAAAAAGCACTAATTTATCTAGATTCTATATCTAAGTTTGTTGAACTTTCTTATCAGTTAAAAATGTGCCTTAGAAGCAGGAATCAATTATTTTACGTTGCATTCCGGAAAGAATAAAACAAAGTCCAAAGTTCAAATGTAATAGTTTAATATTTTAACCCCGTTTCCTTAGAGCTCCCTTATCTCTAACCACTTAGCTGACAACCAATGCACGCAAACACACACACACACACAAAGGTTTCCTTGACCTATTTATGACTGTCTTTGTTGACTGGTACATCTGCTGTGCGTTGACCTCCAGAAGAGTGTATTAATGTCAGCGTATCTCAATCTGAGGGAACATGGACATATCCTGCAGCTAGTCTGTGAATCCTATGGAGGAAGGGGGAGGGTATGACGGGGAGGCACTAAAAAGAAAAAAAAAAGAAATGTTACTTAAAATAGAAATTCAACACTGAAACTTCTATTTTTAAACTGCGTCATGTATGTTTACTCAGACAAACACTTGTCAAAGTGCTTGGAATACCCAAATATGCTGATCGGGTATCTGAGAACAATAGGATCAGAGGTACGAGAGGTGTGTGTTTGGCTAGAACAAGGACATTGTAGTTTGAAAATGGCCGGAAGGGTATATTAATACTGATGCGCTTCAAACTGGTTTGAAATCTAAAAGTGTCTGCATATTATATTATGTGAGGCTATCTTTTCCCCTTGCAACTTCTTGTGTGACTGAAGAGGCCCATCCTTGATGCGGTCACAGGTTGGGCATCTGTAGTCACCAAACGCTGTTGCAATTTCACCCTTCTTTCTACTTCTGATGTGTAAGCCATCTGCAATCCCAGGACCCTTCCTTTATCCATGGCCTCTTTTTTTTACCAATTGTTAGTGTAAATTTTGAAGAGTTTCATGCCGTGTTTGCATGCATCAGGATACCTTAAAAGTGGACAACCAGCGGCTCTCCTGCCTTCTTTTAGATCACCATACAGAATTTTTCGAGGGAGTCGACCTTGTGGCATTCTATGAGCCAGACCAAACCAGCGAAGGTTTCTGTTTCTGATAATCATGCTTAGGTATCGGAGGTGGAAGATTTTTATTTTTTTTTTCCTGCCAAGAGTAGGTTGACCATGTTTCACTACCGTTTAGCAGAGTGCACATTACACAGTTCCGGTACCCGGTAGATTAGGGCTTGTCAGCGTGTCCGACTCTCTTCTGCAGCCGTGACATGGTGCCCATTGCATTAAGTATCCTGTAGTCTAAGCGTTACCAACAGAGTGAAACAATGTACTTTTCAGAATTGAGGCCTATACCTGCCAGATGGAGGACACGATCTTGAAAGGTATTTCTTCCTTTTGCTGGATGTCTGCTAATCCTATTGATTTTTATTTACAGGTCGTCTTCAAACTATTGGATGAGTTTTAAAACAACAAATTATTGATTTCTACTTATTAAACTAACACACTTTGTGCAAATAACACCTCTCCTCCTCCCTTCTTTTTTCCCTCTCTTTTGGTACCACCAACCATACTACCCTTAGTTGTCTCAGAAAGAAAACGAAAAAAAAGACCTCCAGGGATTTAACTACAGAATGACTCAACAGGATGAGAATCGCTGGCCAGTGTCACATAGGCCCCCATGTACTAGATACACCAGCGCTAAGTTAGGACTGGAAGACTGCTGGTTGCTGTTCCCAAGGAAATGATGTGCTTTCGAGTTCTGTCTTTCTCCCCAAATGTACACCTTCTATCTGTTGACCCATTTCGCTTTCTTATATATTTTTAATACAGTCTAAATATAGATCAAATAATGTATACAGTGTGTCCCGTTTATCTTCTTGACATAGACGTAGACCTGTGAAGGTTTTAAAGGCTTTTCTTTTTCCCTTCTGAATTTCTTGTTTCGAACCCCCCCCCCTTTTTCCCTTTCTCTCTCTCTCACTCTCTCTGTACCTGTTTCATTATTTACGGATATTACCCGCGGGCCTTAGTTTGGATATTTATGATATATTGGATTGAATTTAGATGTATGTCAAACATGGGTAATGTTCCTTCACACTTCCTTTTTTTTTTATTTTGCCACGAAAATAAAAGTAGTGTGAAAATGGGTTTACCCGTTGAGCAGACATTCATATCAAATATTAATTAAATTCTGTGAAAACGGGTTTATCCGATTTGTTAAAAGAAGTTTCATCCATTAATAGAGATACAATTAGGTACTTTTGTTTATTTTAGAGCTTTCCGGATGTGGGAAGAACATTAAACATCACTAAATTCACTGACGTGATCTAAGGAACTTTTATACCAAGTTTTATCAAGATTGGTCAAACTGTTTTGATTTTTATTCGGGACATACATAGGCCTACATACGTGCATACGCTCTACTTTCTGCTTTATATGTTAGATAAATGTCTATGATCACGCAAAAACGTTAGCATAATTATTCGTTTTCTTAATAAAACAAAAAATTAAGAATTCGTACAATGTATCTACAGAATATAGGAACTCACAATGCAATGGCGTACCGAAGGTCAAAGAGTAACGGGGCTATTGCTAGAAAAGAAAACGAAACTAAAAAATGTTAATTTTTGAAAACTTTAACTCGATTAGAAAAGAAAACGAAGCAAAAATGTTAAATGTTGAAAAGTTTAATTAACTTAATTTAGTTCAGCATCCCGAGTCATTTTTTTTAGTAAAACAATTCACTTGTTGTTTTTTTACCACTCGTCATGGAACTATTTTGTGTACAAATTACAATAGTCAATCATTGATGTAACTGTTTACGAAATACAAAATACAAATTTGAGTCATGAGAAAAGACACAGTAGGCGTTTTAGTACCGAAGAAGACAACAAACACTGTATGTAATAAGTACAGTATTGTATTGAACACGGGCCCACTAAAACCTTGTTACCATACTGACTCACGATGGGAGCTTATAAAAATCTTCTATTCATTGAAATATTCTATTTATAGAATCCAATGCAATGGACTCCTTATGTAGTTAATGTAAAATGTAATCGTCATACGTCCAGTAATTTTAAAGTGGCCATTTCATAGCTGAGTCATCCTGGATTATGTCCAAGTATAGTAACGCCCATACTATCATGGAGTTAAATGAATACTATGTTGTATCTGTATCAAAATAAAAGCACTACACAATCACTTATAGAACAACTTCCTTGATGACCTCCAAAAGTCCGAGGGGGAGGTGCAATTGAGTTGCTTACTTAACACTTTAATAACCACGTGACTGCACTATCTCGTATCATTTATTTCCCTTTTGTCCTAAAGACATTAAGACAGGAACTAAAATGGGTCTTCGGGTAGAGAGAAAATGATCGTAAAATTTTAAAGTCCTTTTTTAAGAATGTTTCTCGTGAACTGTGCTGCTATGCCAACTTTCGAGTTTATTTTTAGTCATTAAGACCCTTTGGGCCAGTCTAGAGTTTCTTGTTAAATGAAATGCATTGGCATAACTTTGATAGTTAAGCATTTAGGGGATAATAGTGTGTGTAATCAAGCTGACATACATCGCACAGGCCAGTGCTAGGCGAGCGGTCAAACGTCACGAGTGGTGACACAGCAACGACTCACGAGAGATTTATTATGAGCACATCTCGAGCAACCCACGTCTTATACGTTCATCTGATCCTCCAGAAGGGACTGACCATGCTCTATCGGTTTCGAGAAAGCCGTCGTGATTCCTCTATAAAGAGCGAAGGTGTCAAGAGTCACTTCATGATACACGACCAAGGAAAGAAGTCCGGTATAGTGTCACGGTGGTCACGGCCCACGGCGGAGAGGTACAACAGTTCATATGGCAGTACAGTTATTTAAGGTGAAGCTTTTGTTGAATCGGTGTTTTCTGTTACGATAAGTACAGTAATATGACCATTGAGAATACAGACCATGCGGCCACCCTAACTAATACAGACCATGCAGCCACCCTAATACAGACAATGCAGCCAGTGGCGTAGCATCCATGGCGCGAAGGGGTTCAATGAACCCGGGCCCACGACCATTTAGGGGTCCACTCCCCATGGCGCAACAACCATTGTGCCAGGGTCAGATTTACCTATATGCAACATTAGGGCCTTCGAGAAATATTTAGTAGTTATATATATATAATATCTGGAGTTATATGGGTCCCTAAAACGGCCTCATTTCTCAAACAGCTTAAGGCCTTTTCAACTCTAAAAAGGGCACTGCATGGCGCGTAGGGGTTTTATTGCGCCTGGGCTCATGACTGATGACCAATTGTGACCTACAAGGGTTCTTAGGGGTATTAACAATGTCGTAGAAAAATAATAAAAATGTTCTTAAAAGAGTTTTAAAATATGTAAAATTTCCTAAACATATCCTAAACGTCAACTCAAACTTTATATTTTCAAAACGTTAATCTATGCACAGGTGCACATCACTGCTACAACATAAGGAACTGCTTTTATCACGTTAATTGTAATAGTGGTGACATGTGGGACCCATTCTTTCATTTGGTTTTTCCCATCTATTTTAATAAAACCGTTTAGGCCTATAGTTTCACCTTATTTTTTCTCCTTTTTTTTTTTTTTCATTTTTCTATTACCATAAATTTAGACTAAACAATATGTACCTCCATACCAGTGCATAGCATCCATGACAAAAGTAACAACATATTCTGTTACACAGGGAATCTTTAAAGATGTTGAATATTTTAACTACTTACCGTGAACGAATTGGGGAGAAGGTGAATAAACAAAATGTTCAAGATAGAGCGATTTATCACGGAATAATGTCTTTCACTTGAATGGCTGCCTTGTAGTAATTTATGTGCACTGGACTGTCGTTAGGATTGTCTCGTGTTTATACCCTAAGACAGAATCCATGTTGTTTGTTTTCCAACCGAATTAAAAAAAAAGAAAAGCCAACTAATGGCATAACTTCAACAACAACTTGCAAAACTACAGACAACATGAAAGATGATGATGTAAACACAGAGCACATTGATTAAGAAGTTGACAATTAGTGACTGGAAGTAATTCATCGCATAATGAATTTTGGCTTTAACTTTAGCATGCAACAACATTTCATTTAATGGTCATCGCTAAGATTATTGTTTAGGTGACACAACTAACAATGACAATGTGGAAAGAATCCTATTTGCTCCTAAATGCTCCTATTTGATTCCCATTTCTGTAATTCATTTAATTCTCTTAGTAAAATTTCTGTATCTTGTTTATTTTTTTTTTGTTCTAGGTATATAGAAAAATATTTAAGGAGATCCAATCTACATCATTTTTCTCTATCATGATTGACGGCACTCAAGAAGTATTTGAAAGATTAAATTAGCCTTTTTTTCTGAAATGGTTTTGTGAGCTTCGATGACGAAAAAGCCAAAGAAATCGCAACCAGGGAGTCATTTGTATGTTTTTATATTTGTGAGTACCAGAAGTCTGCAGAATCAGCTGAACTAATACTTCAAGTAATAAACAATCCCTATCTTTCTTTAAATTAAACTACCAGCGAGGCCAAGGCTAGGAAGGTGCCTCCACTTGTGCATTATGTTCACTGTGCTAAACAATGCTGAAACATGGTCTTCACTAATTATGTCACCTATGTTATGTCAACTGTCTTCATGAAGTTGCATGAGAATGTCTTTTAGTAAATGCACCAATACATTATACATACAAACTTGTTTTTGGTCAATCACAAAATTTGTCATAAGAGGGGGGAGGGGCCCATTATCATATTCTTGAACCCGGGCACACGGGTACCTTGCTACGCCACTGCATGCAGCCACCCTTACTAATACAGACCATGCACCCATCCTAGCTTATACAGACCATGCAGCCATCTTAACTAATACAGACCATGCAGCCATTCTAGCTAATACAGCCATCCTAACTAATACAGACCATGCACCCATCCTAACTAATACAGACCATGCAGCCATCCTAGCTAATACAGACCATGCAGCCATCCTAACTAATACAGACCATGAAGCCATCCTAACTAATA
>JADKLZ010000167.1:16237313-16257924 GCA_021533235.1 Biomphalaria straminea
AGTAGCCGTTGCACCTAAACTTTTCAAGCCGCATTTAATGGTGAAAACATATTTTTCGTATCTCTTCTAGTTTTGGCGCCCTGAGTGTGACAGACGGACATTTCGCACAAACCTAAAAGCGGCTTTTTCCCCTTACGGGGGCCGCTAAAAATCAAACATTAATTTAACTTAATGAGGTCAAATAAACGATGAATTCGTCAATTAGGAGAGAAAGAGTTACGTTTTTTTTTCCAACTCTAAAGTTCTACTTCTAAACGTTTCGAAAAGTGCCCAGATCAAATAAATTATTGTTTGTTGTTGTTGTTGCTCGTGATTATTCCCTGGAACTGATTCGTCACAGGAAAACAAAATTCATTATTATCACATTAATTATGCTCATTGTATAATTTTCTGATGTTAAGGCAGATGCTTGGCATTAGTTGTATTATTATTATATTGCGATAAGCCACTGTTTTCCCTAACCACTTCTTTACTTTCATTCCCCGCGTTTTTGTTGCAAGCGTTAGTGAAAGAAAGAAAATTGGAAATATGCCGAGAGAGAGAGAGAGAGAGAGAGAGAGAGTCATGTAATTTAAATTTGGGTCACCAATAGTAGGTCAACTGAAAGCTCAAAGTTCAACTGCTCCCCCCTCGACCCCACAGTCTATGTTGTGTCCTGTTACAAGTTTAACCTGAGCATTGTGCAGTTGTTGAGATAACGATCCGATTCCATTCTGCAGTGTATATTCACCACGTATTTGCAATGACTTTTAGATCCTGTACTATTCTGTAGAGTCAATCAAACTCACTCACTAAGCAAGTTGCTAAGGAGTCGAGGATCTCTCTAGTTGATGGTTGTAATGTAGGTCACCTATTTACACGTTGTACAATAATTAAGTGGGGCAATGTAATCTAGGATGTAGGGCGGCCAAATAGGCAACACTGGAGAGTTGCAGTGCAGTCAAGCTAATTTAAAGAGAAACTGATTATCAAAAGGTGAAAAGGGGGGGGGGGGAAATTGTAATAAATAAAGAGGGTTTTTTTTTGTCCCACAAATATCAGGTAGAGTGGTGGCTGCATGGTGAAGCGCTTGGTTACCGAACCGAGGGTTCTTGGGTTTGAAACCGAGACTTACTATCAGGGCCGGTTCTAGCAATGGATCTTCGGAAGTTCACTGCCCTGTTTAGCAAGACGTCTTGTAGCTTTCTGTTCAAAGGACGTCTAGAGTAAGATGGTACTTTTGTTGGGAGAAATTAGTCCGTTCAGACCTAAGAAGATAGCATAATCTAAAATCACGTTGGTAAAGACGCATGAAAACGTCTCTATAAAAGAAACTATTTAGTCTATCTTATTGCTAATGGTAAAAAAAAACTTCTATTTAGAAGATACAATCTAGCGTTGGTAATAGTATCGCTTTTACTTGTTCAACACTCAAATATGGAATAACTGTAATGCAAATAAAATCAATGTTTCGGGCCTAAAAGAAAGACCGCCATCGCATCCCCATTGTCAGCTGGTCAGCTATAACAAATATATCTGTGGCATTTTACGTCTCGAGAGACGATCTTTTCCCCTTGCAAGCTCTTGTGTGACTGAAGAGGCCGATCCTTGATACACAGCTGCGATCGCAGGTTGGGCATATGTAGTCACCAGGCGCCGTTGCACTATCACCCTTCTTTCTGCTTCTGTTGTGTATGGCATCTGCAATCAAAGACCCCTCCTTTATGCTCTCTCTCCATGTGGATCTATCCAGTGCCACCTCTTCCCAGTTGCTGGTGTCTATCTTAAAGAGCTTCATGTCCCGTTTACATACATCTGTATAACGTAAGAGTGGGCGACCAGCAGCTCTTCTGCCTTCTATTAGATCGCCATACAGAATATCCTGTGGGAGGCGACCTACTGGCATTCTACGAACGTGGCCAAGCCAGCCAAGGCGTCTGCTGCTTATAACAGAGCGGATGTCCTGGCAACCTGCAACAAATATATAGTAGAATATAATAAAGTATATTAAACTAGACCCATATATTAAAATTGCATAAACATTTTGAGGTATCTAGCTAGAGTCACGCATATTTTTTATTAGACTGTCTGCTTTTACCGATTTGCAACTTTTTCCAACCTGGGTATCACCCCCCTCCCCCGGCCCGCACACCCCCTAGTTACGCCACTGGCATCTAGTTCTTGATTAAAACTATACAAAAAAAAATGTATTTTGAAACGAAAATTGAAAGGAGAGTTCAAGAGAACAACTACTAAACGTTTACAGTCAAGTGTGTTTCAAAAAGGTCTTTGACAAACTATTTGAGCAATAAGACAATTAGTATTGGAAAGAAAGAGGGGATGGGGGTAAGTCTTCAGAGGGCTGACTTTTTAGCAAAAGCCGCGGCGGCAACGTGCACCTTAAATGATCAACCGTACAGCCTTGCGACCGTACGATCCCTAGCCGACAACCGACTGTTGGCACAGTGGTACGCTAGCTGGGATGCTTCCGAGAAAGGCCGAGAGCTACACAAGCAGATGAGTAGACCAGACCGAAAGGACGCATGGTGGAAGCTCTGCCGTGCGGAACAGGCAGTCCTAGCCCAGTTTCGAGTCGGACACTGCCCAATAGGAGCGTATTTAGGACGGTGGAGGGAGAACTACGACACACGGTGCCGCCATTGCTTCGAGGACGATGAGACAATAGAGCACATTCTGCAGGAATGCCGAGCTCTGCAAGATGAACGATCGGGACAAGGTAATGAGAGAGAGAGAGAGAACTGGTCCATGTGTGGCAGAAAGTCTGTCCTTGTACGGGGATAAGGCAACCATACAACTCACTGCTCGCTTCCTCTTCCGTGCTTCCGTGCTTTAAGGGAGTAATCTCAGCACGGTTTATTTCAAATGGGGTATCTGATGGGGGGGGGGGGTAAAATGTATGCTTGAAGCCGGAGAGACGAGGTTTTCTTATTTCACACTTGACCATAAGTGACGTCATTTTCAAACTACGAATGAGAATATAAGAAAAAAAAAGAGTAGTTTCCCCTTTACCTATTTTTTTTCCCCAAGGGGAATACCCTTACTCTTTCATACAAATGTGTGTAGGCCTAAAGGTGGATCGATAAACACTCTAACACTTGTTTTACCACAAGTACACTTGTTCTGTTGTTTCTTCAAAGGCTTGCAATAATATAACTGTTAATCCAAATCCTTTACAGAACTAGGTGTGATCCTCTGGTTGGGCTAAAAATGTGCTGTTATTGTTTCAAAAAAACAAAATAACTATTAATAATAGACATCTTCTAATATATAAAGTTGAATGTTTAGCGTATGTATGTATGTATGTATGTATGTATCGAATAGAAATCAAAACCGCGTGATCAATTTTCATTAAACTTGGCAGAAATGTTCCTTGGGTACCAACTTAGGCCGTAGTGTATGTATTTTAGCCCTAAAACAAACGTAAGACCCTTAAAAAAAATAAAGTTGACCAAGTCTATTACAACTATACTATTTTATGGATCTAGGCCATAGCTTCTTGATGAGACAAGATAAATAGGTCACACATGCGCACAGATGACAATGACTAGGTCTAGAGGCTAGGTCTAAATGAGTTCTCATTCAAGAAAACATATTTTTTTACTTTTACACACAAACACACATATAAGTGACTATTCATTTCATTATTTAATGAAAATTAATCTTCAAATTTGAATTTAAAAAAACTTTTTGTACATAAAATCGTTCGCTCTAAATGTAAAAGGCTTTGATCGACTTTTGACATAATTTTCGGTAACTATTACACTATCGGCACTATTAGGCCTACATCTACATGTGTCGCGCAGTGGTACAAATGAAATGAACGTCATAGGTCATAATTATAATATCTCGCATTATAAATGTATATTATTAAAGCAATAAACTATTTACATAATACAATTTACTTTTTATTGTATTTTTTTTATAACATTTAAGCCTTCAACTACCGATTCGGTTTAACTTTAAGTCTTTATTTTAATTTACTTTTTTTTCTTTCAGATTTACTTACTTATGCGCATTTAGACCTGATAACAACGCAGTTATTTTATCTAGATCTAGGTCACATCTAGGAAGCTAATGTGTCACACAAGTTTTTATTTATTGACTAGATTGCTGTGGCATTCAAATTGTTAGGATTCAAGAGCTATACAAAATTAAACTAACAATGTTACATAAACAATTACATTCACGCGTTTGATTTGTTTTTAAAATATAGGCTAGATCTATTGTATTGTTTTTTTTTGCCGCCTACACGGCTAACACACCCTACACAGTGACAGTATTCACCAAGGCAACGCGTATTGAGGTCACGAACTTTCGGCTCTAAATAAAATAAAAACATTGTTGGCTTTTGACGAATACATGCGTTATTTTTGTATTTAAATTATTGAGAGTTCAATATTTTACTCTCTTAAATATACGATTGAATATACTTTTACTGAAGAAAGTCTAGATCTAGAACTACTTATTGCGTTAATCGTCTTGACATTTTTTCCCGTAAGTCGCGCACCATTACTTCTTTTGTCACCAAGGCGACGCGTCAAGGGGTCATGAACTTACATAGCTAAATAAAAATAAAAACAGATGTTGACCTTTGAACATTAAATTGAATAATTAATCTCTATTGTGCGTTATTTTTTAATTTTAATTAATGAGAATTCAATATAGCATACTCTCTTATATACATGACTATACTTTTAATTAACAATAACTATTTTAAAATTAGATCTTAAAGCTTTCATTTCATTGATGACCTAGATCTAATAAACTACTTTCTTCTCATTTGGAGGCTGGAACTCATATTTCTAAAGATATGGGAAAAAGAAGTGCCACCAGAATGGAAGGAGGGATACCTCATCAAACTCCCAAAGAAAGGCGATCTTAGTTCCTGCTCTAACTATCGAGGGATAACACTACTGTCCATTCCAGGGAAAGTGTTTAATGGCATTCTGTCAAACTGAATGAAAGATGCTGTAGACCCACATCTCCGTGACCAACAAGCCGGCTTTCGAAATGGAGAGATCATGTACAGATCAGATAGCAACATTACGTATAATTTTGGAACAGTCCATGGAATGGAATTAACTCCCCTCTCTACGTCAGTTTTATAGACTATGAGAAGGCATTAAACAGTGTGGACAGATAGACCCTCTGTAGACTTTTGAGACACTATGGAGTGCCTGAAAAAATTAATAACATCATCAAGAAGTCATATGAAGGGATGACTTGCAGAGTAGTGCATGGTAGAAAACTGACAAAGGCATTTGAAGTCCAAACAGGAGTGAGACAAGGCTGTTTACTCTCTTCCTTCTTATTTCTACTAGACATAGATTGGATCATGAAGACAGTAACTGACCAGAAGCAGAACGGTATACAGTTGACACTGTGGAAACAGTTAGATGACCTCCACTTTGCAGACGACTTAGCTCTTCTTTCTCACACACAGCAGTGGATGAATTGATTTATTTTTTTAAATTATCATCTTTTTTGTTCACGTCATTATTGGACTAAATGCATGCTATTTGTAGAAAGAAAAACCCGAGCAAAGCCGGGTAAAATTTAGCTAGTAATAAATATAATAAAAAGGTTACAAAGGCAGCGTGTGTGCAAATACAAACTAAAAAATCGGCCCCTGAAGTAGTCCACTCAGGCAGGCAGGTATAAAGAAGTCAGGTTTCAATATTTTCAGAAAGAAATTCTATCAAAGACAGAGAAGAACAGGAGAAAGAAGGTTGGAAGATCTTGTGTGGTGCCCCAGCAGACCAAAGGATAAGTGAAAGTGAATGTGAAGTTATATGTGAACCTCTAATTGTTTTTTAAAGGGTCGATATTATGATGTTGGTTTTTCCCTTTCCAGTTTACGAGATCTAAACTGTGGCCAGCACAGCTCCCTTTACTTTTCCCCAACTAATGTTAGGTACCCATCAGAGCTGGGTGGACTCACAGGCGCCCTAAAGGTCCCGAAAAGTAAAAAAAAAAATCCTTCACCGGGATTTGAACCCGGGACTCCCCAGATGGGAAGCTAAACGCTTTACCCGTCAGCCACAGCGCCCCGTGTAAGAGAAGAGATAAGAATTATAATAAAAATGTGCCTTTCTCTTTGGGTTATAAGTATTTGATTTGGTTGTTTTTGTTAATGGTTACTACTAATGGTGTAACTGTAGTCCAGCGGTTCTCAACCTTTTATGCTCGGCGACCCCGTTTTACAATTCCCCACTCTGCCGCGACCCCCTCCCCCACATACAGCAATAGAAGAGTAGACAATAACAATCCATATTTTCGATGGTCTTAGGCGACCCCTGGCAAATCGTCAATTGACACACAGGTTAAGAACCCCTGCTGTAGCCTAATGTGAATATTCGTTTGTTATAAGCCTCAATGTTCTATTTTTGTGTCTGTTCTAATTTCTTTATCAAGTTGAGTGATCTAAGACACATTCTTATATTGTTCTAATCCTGGAACTACTAAGGTTTGAAGAGTATATCATTTTGTTTGATTCGTAAAAAGTTCCCCAATGTTTTTGGTTGATTACTGTTTTATCATTTCATCAATAAATGATTTCACTTAATAAGTACCGGTATTTTACGTTTTTTTAAAGTCTGCTTATCTGGTTTAACATGAATGAATAGTAGTGTCAATTATGTTTAAAGTTTCTATGCTGTTGTCTTTTTTTTTGTTCATGCCTCCTAACCTAGAGCTACTCTGACAAAAGTACATAAATAAAGCCAACGAAAAAAAAAAAGCTCTTCAACAAATACAAATAATAGACACAACAAAGTGAATCAAAGATTTTTTTAAAGTGTTCTATTTCATAGGATTCACAATGTATCCGTTTTAAAACAATGCCTCTTGATAAAACATAGACTTGCCATTTATCAATCAGTTTTGACATACTTGAATAGAAAGAGAAACAACATGCCAGAACGATGGATATTGAGTCTAGATTTCAAGTTACAGTCTTTATCTACACACTTCTAGACTGAGCTTCCACACAACCTAACGTCCCCTGATGTCAACTCAATGCATGGATTACACAAGACTTCACGATGAACACCACACCTCCCCCTCTCCTAAGTAACAAGTCAAGCATGTGTGAAGTATCTAGTTGGAAAAGGTCCAGGTTTACGGTATTGCCCGCGCACACAGGCAAGGGAGAGAACACAGTGTCGATATTTTACCACGGGTCAGTGAATAAGGTGCCACTGTGACAATACCGCTAATAATAATATCAGGCGGACTTTGGACCCGACGCACAAGTGCCTACGCATTTTATTGCTTACTTCACAAGGAAACAAACAAACTAGTTTGACATTACGACTATAGTTCGTTTTCTTAAGACTGGAAAATCTGAAAGCACGAGACGTGCCCTTGACACAATGTTGGGAAAACAAAATGCCCATGAAAATAAGTTCGATTAATACGAGCTGGCCATTGCTAGCCATATATTTGGATAAAACAAAACAACTCACAAGGGCAAGAAAATAATGTACAGTAAAAATTAAAAAAAAAATACAAATTACGTTAAAGGATTTCAAATCTAATCAAAAGTTGGTTTCAGAATTGCTCTAAACAGTCAATGCTTCCAATAGCAGGAACATATCTATCTATCTATCTATATATATGGCTTGTGGCCGTGCAAAGGGTCCTGAGCAAACTTGTGCTACAAAAGAATTTCTACATTAACGCATAAAAGACTGCACCATACGCTTACAGCGTTTTTCAATTAGGACAAATGAAGGAGAGGGGGAGAGACTCACAAAGAAATATCACTATAGATCTAGCTCTAATGTCAACATAGGCATGCTTTCAAGATGTTCCCCACACAGGCCAGCAAGAGGGAACAAAAACACGACAGAATGCCTAAGTCATGACCTTGATCTGTTGTAGCCTGAACATTTTTAAGTCGAGAAACTTTTTTTTTCTTTTGGCTTGGACCCCAAAAAAAGTTAGCCTCAGAAGGTTCAAAGTTCAAGGCCACAGAAGCAGTGTGGTGAAGATGGAGGTTTTAAGTAAAAGTGTGTGTGTGTGTGTGTGCGAGGTATGGGGAAATAAAAACCTCTGCTAGTATTTATACTGTTTAACTGATCATAGTGACCCAATGGTTAACTTGAACACAGAAGACAAGTACACACATGAGGCTTACATTCACACATATACAGATAAAAGTATCTGTCTTACACTTCCAAGTCTCAGTAATCAAGAGTAGCCCACCCTCTCTCTGGATCTTCTTACCAAAAGAGATCTTGTAGTATTAATGAGACAAAAAAAAAAAAGGCAGGTATTTTATGTTAACATGAACGCTCAGGTCAAAGGTCGGTTGGACACAGATAAGGACAGATCAAACAAAAAGCAGTACTGAAGCACTTAGTTCGGGGGGTTCTCAATCTCTATACAACTTAGAGGACATCCTGGTGAGGGGAGGGAGGTTCCTCAAAATTAATAGTTTCATGATGCACAACAACTCATAAATAGAGTACATTTGAAACAACTCATTAATAGGGTATATTTTTTAAAATGTTTGTGATTAGAACATGAGGAGGAAAGGTTCTAAAATATTTTCAATGGGTATCTAAGAGAATAAACTATTGAGAAGCGCTGTCCAATTATCTTTTATAATCTTTTGTGATCTTTGAAATGAGATAAACTATTATCCCAGTTTCTGGATATCTTTGTGAACATTCCTGATTATTTTTCCTGACCTTGACCCAACAAGAACACTATAAACAACCAGCTCAACTTATTACATAGCCATATCATATCAACTTGATGTTCTGTTTCCTATTTTGGTTCCTTATCCCCCCACCCACATAGAGCAGTGACTACCCACCCACCCCCATAGAGTAGTGACTACAGCTACAATCAAATACAGAAGAACACAAACACACAACAAATTCAGTCATCAAACAATGTATCCAATAGTAAAACAATGCTATGTCCACTGGCAATATTACATTTTTCAAAGGCTGTATTTACATTTATAATTGTATACGTAAGAAGCATGTTAAACATATACAAAATACATGGCAGGTTTATAATAATGTATAGGGAGGAAATCACTTTCTGTCAAGGAGAGCTCCAGTAGTCAAGTGCTGATAAAATGTTTCAGTACCTGTCACCCTTAGCCAAGAAGTGAAACCTGACACACGGAAATTTATGTAGGTTAGTGACCTTGTACACCCAAATGTAGGTGACACTTTTATTACTCCACTTTAAAGTCATTCAGTAAGTAAACTAAGCCATCAAGAAAGACAACTAAAAAACTAGATTCTGTTATTGTTTGACAGTTTGAATTTTAAAGTTGAAATTAAAGTGCAGTTTTTTAACATGAAAAGTTTGTATTATTCTTTAAAAAAAAAGTTTAGAAGTTTAAAAACGATATATCACACTGAAAACAGTTCATTCAGTTTAAGAATAAAAGTGAATTAGGGTATAAAAATGTTATCTTCTGATAAAGTGAAATAGCTGTAGAATGACTTATTCTATGTCAAACAATAATTATACATGTTCAGTAGCTGTGACATCATCAAACACTTAACACTATGGAGCACCAATAGTTGCTTTAGGCACAGAGTCTAAGTCAGTCTGGCAGACTTGTAGTACTAATAGGGAAATCAGACTCAAGTCTTAAGTTTCACTTCCTACTTGTAGAAACTTTAAGCATTTGAAAAAAAATTATTCATCAGGGGAATTTTTAGATCTAAATCTAAAACAAAACTTAAAAATAACTTCATATGTACCAGATAAAATCATCTAATGTATGCATGAAGTAATCAAGAAAGTCTAAAACCTATACATTGTGTTAAACTAATGATGTGTTAAAACATTAAATGCTTTACAGAAAGAAAAAAACAGTAAAACAGAAAAACAAGATAAAAGGAGGAAATGAAACACAAATGCTTACTGTAAAAATGATATGAAATATATATAACAAAAATGTGTTTCTATAACCAGATAAAAATTATCTTCTATTTGAAAATAACATCAATAAGGAAAAAATATTGTCAAGAAAATAAAGTGTTCTTAAATTACAGGCCACCATTCTAAGAAATCTATCACATTAAACAATTCTAAAAAAAAGGAATATAAAGTTAAGAAAGAAAGAGAAATCACACACACAGCACAGTCCTTGTTAAAATTGTGTTTTCAGAAGGTACCTAAAGGCAATTTGTTTAAGAATTTAAGAGTTGAAAGAAAAAACTAAGACTATTTACTACATTCATTTTCATCTAAAATAGTCCATTAAAAAAGTTAAAACAATAATTTTTAAAATCCTTAATATTAATTGTGTTTTTAGTAGTCAACGATCCATCTTTTAAATGTAACATTTGAAAGCCCAAGGTAAAAAATATTACATATCATGTACACACTCTAGAAAAATAATCATAATGCATTTAATGACAAGATTTTTTATTAGATTGCCAATGCACTAGCAGATGTGTATATGTTATCACACACAAAAAAAAAGGCCAGTGCTTCTGGCTCTCACCAACATTTCTTATCAAGATTTGAAGATCCAATGCAGCTAGCTGTAAACAAAAAAAGTGGTAAGGTCAGAATCCTTTGTTCATAAGTCACATCTTTAAATTATGTAATAGAAGTACATTTTTTTCCCATGGAATATTTGTACATGTTCATTCAACAATTCAGCCATTCATATGTCAACATTTTTTATTACTAATTAAAAATGTATAAAATCAATGTCATTAAAAAAATAATGTTTCAATGAAACAAATCTTGAAGTCAAGTAAATATTTAGGTCAATGACTGCATGATAGTATTGATGCCAGCATCAGATATGAATAACAATGTGCTTTTATAAACAAATACAGTGATATAATGATATTATTTGTGTTTAAACTCAACACTATGAACAAGCTTGGATTCATCAACATGATATTCACCCTGAGATATGTCTAGCAGCAAGTTTTTTTTCCTTTTTTAACAATCATCTGTACACATTGAATTGGGCATGAAAAGTTTATATCTAAACATCTACATGAAGGGTCATTACAAATAAATTCTTAATGGGCTAATGAGTTGTCCAGAAAGAAACCATTACTTTTGTACTACCCAGACAAAAAATATCACAGAAAAAGGCTTTTTATTTTCAGAAAAAAATCTAATAATAAAAACCTAGAAAAACTTAACTCCTTAAGATTTATGTTGAAAAAAAAAAAAAAAAAAAAAAAAGAAACATTAAATTTAAGTATCTTATTAAAAAGTTGTATTTTTAAAACAAAAACACAATCTAAATAACCTCTTCAGATAAGGAGCATGCTAAGCAGATAGGTCAGTATATGAAAGACATAATGGTTTATTTATAATGTCAAAGAATATTCATAATGGTTTTAATTTCTCACTGAATGATGACAAACCCAATAGAGAAAAACCAAATGATAGAAGAAAACAAACCCATTAGCAAGCAGTTTCACATACATTAGTGCCTGTCAGTTATTAGACACTCAGCTTCAGTTGAAGTAAAATCTTTTGGGTTTAAAACGTAAAT
The DNA here is from genome assembly GCA_021533235.1 of Biomphalaria straminea. Taxonomy (NCBI): domain Eukaryota; kingdom Metazoa; phylum Mollusca; class Gastropoda; family Planorbidae; genus Biomphalaria; species Biomphalaria straminea. Next base: position 16,248,817 of record JADKLZ010000167.1, read on the forward strand.
GGTGGTCCTATAGTCACAGCCTGAACATTATGATTGGCAGTGTATTGGTCGAGCATTCATTTGCATTGAATAGCAATGTATACAGTTTAATGAACAGAAAACATGGAGGTTTCTGTTGTACGATGAGAGCACTGCACATTTTCAACACAGATGAAAGTGATATGTCACATAACGTTCTCAGAATAAGGGTGGAAAATACTTTGTATCCATGGAATTAAACACAATTTGTTATTCCTTCTTTCCTCAAATCCAATCCGAAATTCTGAAAGACTTTCTGGAAGCGTTCCACATCAGATCTGCACTGTGGACACTTTTCTATACATTCTGAGCAGGAATCACAGGTCATGTGACCACAAGGGCAGAGAACCATACAAACCATGTTGTCCATACAAATGCAACACAAAAGTGAGTCTTTCACAGACTCCAACTTGCGTTTTAGAATCTGAAAAGAAGCAAATACAAAATGAGAAACTAATTTGAATCTTTTAAGATGCATTAACACTAAGGAGGTCGACCAAGTAACAGAATCAAAAAGAAAAAACCTTGAAGATAAGGTAAGCTGGCGTTAGAAAAACTTTACCAAGCCCCAAAATGCCAAATAGAAGTTTAATTTTGTAAAACACATTATTTTACATAACTCAAGGCAATTAAATGCTTTGTTTAAAGGCACTCATAATATTTTTCTTAATTCCTTTGGTTCACACTTTTTTTTCTAAGGGTACTTATCAAGTTTTTAATTATTTCACACATTTTTGTCTTCATCGTGACTGTGAAAAGTTCAGTACGCAAGATATTCTTTCAGAAAATGATTTCGGTTTAAAGTTTGTGTTCAAGCTATTTGAAACTCACCTTTACATCATTATCTTGGCCCTCATGGTCACTCAAAGTTTCTGTTCTCTCCGAGCGGTTATCACAATCTAATGCCATTGAGCAATGAATGGGGCTACTGGCAGGACTAGATTGAGAATGAAATAACTTTCTTTTCACAAAGTCATATGCCTGTTTACTAGTCCGCTCAATGTCAAATACATATCTTTTCCCTGGTTAAAGAAGAAAATAAAAACATTATGTGTGGGTATAAACGTAATATTACTACATTATTTATTTCGTGTTTACATTTCAATTTTGAAATTTCTCTAAGCAAATAATTTTTTTTTATTAAAAAAAAAACAAAAAAAATTCTACCTAAGTCAGAGTTTTCATTAAATATTGAGACAACTGTTCCTTTAAAATCTCTGGAATACTGAGACTGCACATCATCACAAACAGTTGCACAGCGGAAAAAAGAATGCATTTCTGTAATGCATCGGTAGAGTGCTACAGCTGCCCGTCGACTGATCAACTTATAGCTTTCTTCCTTTTCTGTTTCACCAGCATCATTCATCAGTTCAATGTGAACTGTTTTCTCATTGTGGGTGGCTAGACGAATCTGTGGGTAAGGGAACCTACTAGCGAAAAAAAAACATAAAATAAATAATAATAAATAATACTAATAACAATACAAATTAAAGTTAGTTTAAGTTCATGGGACTAACTTCACTTGTTAGTGTTGCCACAGTTATATTGAAGATGACATGTTGCAAACATAACAACTAAAAGTTTATTCATTATTCACCCTGCATCCACAATGATCTAAGCTTCATATGATAGCTAAACAGCTTAGCAGCTAATCCCTTAACCTTTCTACTGCTAATTCTTCTAAGGGTTACCAAGGTACTAAAACTAATGACAATCATTTCTAATGCATAGAACAGATCATTAAGGAGCTTACTTTTTGACAGCATTTGTTGCACAGTCCTGCACAATGATTCCCTCAGGCCCAACCTTGAAGAGCACGTCTTCCCCAGAGTTAGTTACTGCTCTATGAAGTTCCACCCCATATCCTGGAAGACCTGATGCGTAACGCAGCATCCAGTATTTGGCACTTGATCGAGGAGAACCGTGAAGCTTAGAGTGTTCTAAGAAAATTTTGTCGAGGATATCTTTGTCTAGCTCGCCATAGTGTGGACAGATCTCTTTGACAACCTAGAATTTAAAAAAAAAATAATATTGATATAAATTAATTCATTCCACAATGCTCTGCATATTTCATAAAATTACTTTTCAATAAATTTTATAAAATAACTTGTATAATTTGTTAAGGGGGAATGGTGGATGAGTGGTCAAGTGCTTGGCTTCCCAAACCGGGGTGGGCGGTGGTCCCAGGTTTGAATTTCTGAAGACGAGTCCACCAAACTCTAATTGGTACCTGACATTAGTTGGGGAAAGTAAAGGAGGTGGTCATTGTGCTGGCCAAATGACACTTTTGTTAGCCATCGGCCAAAGAAACAGATGACCTTTACATCATCAACCCTATAGATCACAAGGTTGGAAAGGTTTCTACGACTGAAGGATGCCAATGATGTTGATGATATAGTAAGTAGTGATTCGACTAAATTTACTTACATTATGATAAATTGTCCTTTGATACTCATTGCATGTCTGGTCTCCAAAATCTGCCTGAGATATAGAGGCCACAATTTTAGCTAAAGTCTCTTTCTCACATTCAGGCTCTGTCAGAGTGATGAGCCCTTTTGACATTTCATCTTTTACCTGAGTGTAGAACAGCTCCCTGAGTAAAAAAAAGAAGAAAAATATTAACAATTAATATTAACAATTAATTTCACATTGTAAGAATTTTCTGGATTTTCACTAGACTACAATTAATATTGTCTATACAAAGGTTACCACAACTGAATGCTAGTAATGGCTTGGAATAATAACTTAGGCATACAGTTAACTTGACTCTAATTGAGTGACATTTATTGGACAATGTGTTGAAATTGTAGTGAAACACTGCCCACATAAAATTAAGTGGGCATAATCATGGATTTCCCAATGTCTTAAGCATCGTTATCCTCATATAAAAGATCTTCATTTTTCTTGTGTTTTAATAAAAGAAATGAGTTAAACTAAAACACAAAGTTACACTTATGGTACAATCTGAAATGATAGGGACAACAAATGGGATGTTTGACTTAGAGGAATAAACCCCTTGGCAATCTATCAAGGGGACACAAGTTCAAAACTCAATGTAAGCTGAGTTGTCTTTTCTGAATAATATGACATTGTCGGTCAATAACTAAATAATAACACTACATTTTTTAGCCACATTGATAAGATACTTTTCAAAATAACAAAAAAAAAGTCTTTATAGAGCCAAGCTTCTATAAAAACAAAGCTTTCTTAGTATGATATAATAAGTAATAACTAACTTTATACAGAATATGTTAAGTACCGGTATGGAGTTTGTGTACAGAGAATGACATCTCTACTAGAACTGTTTGCATTCAAGAAACATATTCAACTACTAAAGTAAGATTGTCTGAATCCAAACAAACAAAATTTATTTTATGTACATACTTTGTACATTCTTGTTGAATAAGTTCTGGAGGAACCAAAAACTTGACTCTCAGATTGAAGCGATAGACACTTGAAGCCTTCAGGATTTCGTGATCACAGACTCTGTTGCGAAGATTCAACCATAATGCTTCATTTTTCAGACCAGTGTATTGCAATCCAAAATAATCACTTTCCAAGATGTTTAACTGGTTTAGAACCTGTCAAAGTAAAGTGCTATATCAACCAATGGAAAAGTTCCTATGAGCTTAGCTGAAAACTTAAGATTTTTATATTAGCCTACATACACTGTGATGTGCAGAAACACAAACAAAAAAGTTCCAAGACAGACTTGGTCCAAGTGTTGTGATTAGAAATATTAGGCCTATTAACTTTTTAATATGATATTCACAATTAATATAGAATCTAGATTTACATGTATGCTATTTTAATGTTTTATATAATACTATTTAGATCTAAAAAAGTAAAGTTTCCATTTCAGACCTTGTCTATAGGACAGATGATGTTAAGGTCATCTGATTCTGTGGCCTACGGTAAACGAGGGTTTCATGTGGCCAGCACAATGACTAACCGACTTTACTTTCCCCCAACCCCAACTAATGTCAGGTAATAATAATAATCTTAATTTAATAATCTAGAATGACTAGAATTAGAATTTTAGTTATCTATCAAGACCAAGAGACTAGATCTAGAATCTAGATAAAAAAAGAAAATGCGAGATAAATAAAGAAAAAGTCTAAAGAGAAATCTCGATCCATCATCTAGAGATAGTAGACAAGACGGCTATTAGATCTACTAGATCTATTTATTAACAAACCGAAAATCTACAAAGCGTTAACAGAGTAGCTAACAACTGCAGACAGTGCAGTACATGCGCTTGCCAAGTTGGACTTTGAACCTTCCTAGGCCATTACTTTTCCAGCTGATACATGACGTCACAAACAGTGCAACTTATTGAAATGTCACATTCAGCCATTGACTAATATTTTCAATATGAAACGTAGATTGTTTAACTATTGTACAATATTATTAAGACTGAGTAGTTTTAGTAGGAACATACATTTAACTAATTTAAGGTCACTTAAATTTGAATTTCTAGATTAGATCTCTATAGAGACGATTGAATCTAGATTATATTTTATACCCGGTAATACAAGACTGATATAAAATCGAAATCCAGACTAGTGAGCCTACTGACTAGCACTACTAGGCCTACTTACTACTAGATCTAAATCTAGATATACATTTATATCTAGATCTAACATCTAATACAAGATAAAGTCTAAAAGTAATTGAAATTATTACTATAACTAGACACTATAATGTATAATTTACTAGATGGGTTAAATGACTGCACTAAATACGTTAATACATGAAAGATACGCTAATACGGGGAAAAAATAGTTTTTGACATAATTATAATAAAGCGTGTTCCATTTTTCGTAAACAAACACAAATCTCTGGCCAAGTCTCGACTTGGTTAGCTTGCTTACCTTGTCCAAGACAACCTTAGCGGATTGTTTGGGGTCTATATGAATTTCAACCCACTGTCGATTCGGTTGAGAAATGTAACACAACATTTTGCATCTCGTGCTCTGCCAACATTAATCCACTTAAAATAAGCTCTATTAGTAGTTCAAGCAAAAATTAGTCCACTACGAACAGAAGCAACTCAAGTCACTCAAGATCTAGACTAGTCAACAAAGAGAAACACATTTGCTATTCTAGCGCCCGTCAGCTGCAACTTATTTCGGTCAGGGTTTTTTTTTTTTTTTTTTTTGTTCGTGCACTGGACCAATCAGAAGGCAAGTAGGCGGGGCTGACCAAGTTAACCCCGTTTGAGAACATCAACAAAGCCGCGTGCTACACTAGGGTTAGGGAAAGGAAGATAAATGATCTCGCCGTGGAAAGGGTGGCGGTGGCGGACAATTCTAATAATAGTTTTATTTTTTTGTAGGTTTACGTCAGAAATATAAATAATGAACCGAAACTTTTATGGGCTTTTTATATTTATATAGATTACGTATAAGGAAATTTGTGATTTTTTTTTCAGCAGTTGCATAATGATAAACCCTTCTTTTTAAGTTTCTTTTCGGGAAAATTGTCCTTGTAGCCTATCTATTTATTTTTAAATAGTTGCTATTTTGACTAAGCAGACGTTTATAGATGTTTGCAATAAAGGTAATAAAAAAAAATACACCGACCGATCAGTGTAGGCGAATTTGAATGGATTTGATACTTCATCTACTTCTAAGAAATGTTGAAATTTTAAAAAGCACGCACAAAGCGCTGAGGTGAAAATAGGTCAGAGTTAGTAAACTGTGAGTGCATGGGGGTCGGGGGTCGGCCGGCAATGTGGTAACAAGAAAAAAAAAAGGGGGGGGGGGGACGAAGGCAGACATTGTTTTTCAAGGACAAAAAAATTCGTTGTATTTGCATTGCAATCTTATTTACATATCTGAGTGGTGGTTTGATTAAAAAACAAACTTATTACCTGCGTTTACAAAATCAAGGTAATTGATGTGTATTGAGACTTTCGTGCAGGAGTCTGTACTAGGATGGATTCAAAACCTTAACAATTATCGTTTTCGATGCATCTTCGCTAATGAGAATTTAGAGTAGGTTAATAGGCCTACCGTCTGTCTTATGACGTTAAGTACCAGACTAAGTACCGTCAAATTGTTTTTCAATGCTAATACAAAAAATGTTGAATTTCACTAATAAAATAAAGAAAAACTCCAATGTTGAATTCCACTAAGTCACTAGATATAGGCCTATGGAGTAGACATATTATCAATCCTCTCACTGCCAACGGATGGCTGCTTTGTCGTGCGGATTGCGCGCTGGACTGTCGTTCGGACTTATCTATGGTCCCAGGTTCAAATCCATCCTGCTCCCATCCCCCGTCGACCTGCAGGAGGTTTGGAGTAGAAATGATACTCTGAAGGAACATCCGAAACATGGAAAACAAGCAAAACTGTTTTGTTCTTCGACAAGTTCATGTTTTCAGAAGGACATGAAGTCATGTACAGGCACTGGATCTATCTCTGTTTCCTGGCATAGAAACCAGCCAGGTGAACGGTAAACAAATCCATTTTCTTTCAAGTGTTACATGTACTCTCGCCAGTTTTGATGTTTCTAGAGTTCTAGGTCTGGACGAAAGCAATCTTTTTGTCTGAGATGGTTCTATCCAGGAGCAGCTTTATGACAGAAGGCTCCAGGGGCCAGACCAACCACATCCTTTTTGTTCTACCTTACTAATATACTATAGACCAGTGTTTTCCAAAGTTTATACTTAAACGGAAACACTTTGCACTTTCTGAGCGTTTAGCGCAGTGATTCCCAAAGTGGTCCATATGGACCCCCAGGGGTCCACGAGACAAAAAAAGTTTGGGAACCACTGGTTTAGCGGAACACTTTGCTTATTTTTTTTAGAGAGCTTAATTCACGTGGTGGCCTACATAGTTAGTTATTTCAGTAGTTTGTGAAACACCTATTTAGGCCTCGCGGTACACTAGGGTCCAGAGGAACACAGTTTGGGGAACACTGCTCTATACTATAGGCTCCCCCTTTGTGCGAGTGTCATATCATGGTTGACGTACGATGCGCTAACGATAACAAAAGATTCTCTTCATCGCGCCCCCCCCCCCCAAGGCGTGGGGACTGGGGCGGTTGCCTCACTCGACGCCCCTAAGACGCCTCGGCAAGAATGCACTTCCTCAGACAATATTTGATGGATCTGTATAATTGATTCGATATTAACTATGCTGGGGGGGGGGGGGATCCGGAAGAGAGGGAAAAAATATACAATGTACGAACTGCTCTGGTGACATCTTTCACCCCACCAAGCATTCTGTGTGAGATTTTGAATCCTAGTTCTGACTACTCAACAGATACATGGTCGCACGTCATCGCTCTGTTACTCCTGTCATTTTAGTTCAGTGTGCAAGTGAGTGTGGTGACCTAGTTAATAACTGAATCGATTTTTCCCCCCTGTGTCATACACGTGTATTGAAGTCATGTCACCAACATAGGCGTAGCCAGAATTTTTTTTTTGAAAGGGGCGGGTTAGAGGAGATATTTTTTTATAGAAGTATTTTTTAAATGCAAACCACGCTGGAGGGGGGGGGGGTAAACAAAAAAAAAAAAAACTCTTGGCTACGCTCAAAGAATCTGGTGACTGATGAATGGTTAGTCTTATATTGAATAGCGGGTTTTATCGTTATTTTCGGAGGGGGAGGAGTTAAATCAAAATCTTGCTTAGCTATGCTCTTGGAATATGGAGATTGTCGTTCGCATAATTTTTTTGTTTTGTTTAATAGAAGAGGGCGTTTTAACTGCAAACCCCCCTGGTATAATGGGGTTTTAAACTCAAAACCCCATTGGCTGCGCTGGTTTAGTATTAAAATATAAAACAAATCAATCCCTAAAGTCCGATCCCCCGCAACGGGGTAAACTCCCCCCCCCCGGGCTACGCCAATGGTCACCAACGTGTGCCTGACCTTTCAGTGTTGACCTTATTTAAATGTTAAAATCATCTATATTCTTAGTTCTTTAATATTTCTATCCAAATCTATCCCGAGGCTTTCAACAAACTTTCTGACCAAGTGACCCAATTCAGACTTGTTGTTTTAACTGCAGCGACTTTCACCTTCACTTACCTGACTACAAACGAGTTGAATCGTTGGGACACCACAAAGGAACTTGTAAGTCCAGTGTAATGACACTCCCCTTCCCCCAGTTCTCCCATTAGTCTTCTTTTTTTTTTTTTTTCTACAAGTCCTTCCCTGCCCTCTCTCTATAACAATTGAATTCGGAATGCGTAAACTTGATGCTACTTAAACATTCTGATATTGGAGGAAGCCCAAATATTTATTATTACCATTATTACAAAGCTAATATGAACTCACTCTGTCTGGTAAACGTTTGTACACGTTATATCTCCCACTGTACCAGACAAAACGAGAATCAATTTAAAAAAATTTCAAGTCTTAAAACTTTTAAAATTGTTTTACAAAATGCCTTTATAAAGCGATCACGGCAACATTGGCATATGTAGGCTACTCCATTCTTTCTCTTCTCTCCCTCCTCTTTTCCCAACTGGTCCAGACAAGTGATTGGATCATAGCGTATTGAGAAAGCTAAAAGCATGAAATTGCGCTAAACAAAAAACAATTGCTGAAAACGATTTCTAATCGCACAGATTTATTATAGTTAGTCGAGATCTATTACTAATTGAATTACATGACTGATCCAAACTTTTGGATACAATTACACTTAATATAATCTTTATTTCTTAAAAGTATTTTTTATTTAAAACTTCTTTCATCCTTTTTGAGATAGATATATGTCTGGAATATCAAAGTCAAACGAAATATATTTTCTAATCCCCAGGGCCCAGAGAATTACAGCCTCGTGGGTTGTTAAACACACGTTGAGGACCGCTGCATCTTAAAGTGCATGCTTTTCAGGAGTCGATATCGATGAAATGTTAAGATTGGAGTCCCTTAAGCTTTGGGACTATTAATTGTGATATTCACCCCTCTCCCACCAATAGCTCCTGCAACTGTTGGTGCCTAATGTAATTACATCATTCCACACCAGCGATGCATAGAGAGGGATTATGGTAACCCTCTATCCAAGGCAAAGGACATCGCTCCACAGTCTCAATTCTGGCAACCCTCTATCCAAGGCAAAGGACATCGCTCC
>JADKLZ010000167.1:16267633-16278832 GCA_021533235.1 Biomphalaria straminea
AATGGAATAAAAATGTACAAATAATATTATATAAATCAATAATATCAATCTATTTATAGCTATCTATATTTAACTATATTATAAATAGTCTTAGATCTTAGAATAAAATCAGAATTTATACTTTTCATGTTTATTTTTAAATGCATACATTAATTCAAGATTTTTATTTCATTAATGATTTTTATATTGTTGTATATCCATGAAACAACTACTTTGTATGAAGTAGATTTTAGTTTGTACAAGTAGAATGTTTGAATTTTGAAATAAAACTGTCAACCACAGAGAATACTTATTAATAACAAATACATATCATTGCACAGATCTCTAAGCTTTATTTTAATTTAGTTCTATATTAAAAGGGCATTACCAGTATGATTATTAATAGATCTAGTACATGGTAATCATTTAAAGTAGATCTTTAAAGTTTTTGATTAGCCATTGAGTAAAGTTAATTTAAAAAAAATTGTAGCCAATTTTGTAATATGCTTACATTTTTTTTCCCTGCAGCGCTTTTATTTTGCCCTCTGCAAATAACCACTCCTTTAATTATATACTTTTATTAGACATTGACATCTACAGAAGCTAAAAAGGATTTACTGGCAAGTTTGGATCATATGATTTCATGGCGCAGAGGTAATAACAAATATTTCTTTGAAAATAATTTATTTTAATTCACCATTCTATATATTTATATATAATGTCTTTTTTGTTTAAAAATAATATTAGTTAAAAGCCTTGCATGCAAATTATAATCAGGATGTTAAAGGGTTGTATACGTACAAGTCATCAATCATTTTTTCCTTCTTATCAGTTTCTAAACCAAGAGATGTCTAAAATATTTTTCTTTAGTGTTTAAGGTTTGATAACATTTTAAATGTTTAAAATGTGAATGTATTTTAGCCATTGATGTTAAACTTCTTTAGCCTTCGGATGTTCCAGGTGTTAGCGGCAATAGCTATTTTTGTTTAAAGTCGAACGCTTTTAAATTACGTAAGATATTCCGCTTTCTATTGAGCTAGAAGTTTTTTTTTTAAATTAACTTTCTGTGTTGCATTTTCATTAATTTAATCTATCCATATTATTATGTAGGGCTCATAAATTTGCTTATCTAAATCTGTCTTGGCATTCATTTACTACGACAGGCATAGATTAACAGAGAGTGATACATTTTAGCTTATAATTGTGTAACTATATAGCAATACTTCAAGTGTAGAAAATACTTTTAACATCTTATAAGATAACTATTCTAAACTAAATTCTAGTTTGCCTTTCTCTGTACTTGAGTCAGACTAAAAGTTACAGTAGTCTTATTACACTGGATCTGTTTATAATAAAATTACTACTCATTATTGTAACATAAAATATAGTTCAGAATCAGATGTGCTGTATAATTTGAAAGTCTATGTCTATCAGGCTTGGTAAAATTGGAAATATAGTTAATATCTTTTGGCATCTCAGTTTATCAATTATATTCCTGCATATATATCACTTGCTGATAAGTGCAAGATAAAAACAAATAGACACAGAAATAAAAAAAAAAAGCATCCACTTTTTTAATGTTGCTTATTTCATTATGTGTATCATCTACACCTTTCATAAAGTATTTAAACTTTCAAGAACCATTGACTATTTAACTTGATGTCATCTAGATCTTTAATGTATGTGTAATTTACTGTAATTTTAGTCTGACTATACATTGAAAAAATTGCTTTTATATAAATACTTTAATCTCAATAATATTTTTTAAAAAAATTTGTAACAAAGCTTTTAACTTTAAGATTTCCCCTACTTTTATACAAATGCATCTATCTAATATTTTAATAAAATGGACTATTAAAGTATATGTCAAAGGGTTTGCTATTTAAGAATAATTTTTAAAAAAAGATATATATGCATGCAATTTAAGCCATATTGGCTAAACTCATTAGTTAAATTAATTGTAAAAATCAACATCTGTATATAATAATTTTATAAAATAAAAATAGTATTAACAAAACAGGGTATCAAGTTTACAATAAATTATGCATAACATGTTTATCTTCATATATATTTCCGAACATTTCAAGTTTCTGGATTTATATCTAATCTCTTGGGTGTATTTTATTTTTGTGCTATCCATATAATATCCTTGTTTACCATAACCACTGATACACTAAGCCACTTTCCTTGTAGATTTTTAAGTCCAAAAGGGATAATGACTTAAACATATATTTTAAAATAAAAAATACCAGTATATACATAATATACTTTTTCAGACTAAAATAAATAAACTTATAAAACCTGTTTTACTTTAAAAAAAATAGTATATATTTTTGTTTGTTAGTTATGTTTCTATGTCAACACAATGCCTACTAATTGTTTTGAACTGCAGGGCTAGCAAATCAAACAGCATGGCTGGCCCTAGTGGAAGAGCCAGCATCGTGCCTGGTTCTAATGCTGCCAGGACACATTTGCCGGCCACACCTAAGAAGCCAAGCATGAACATTAGAAAAGTGGCTGTGCTGATGCCAGACAGCAGAGAGGCAGCTCAGCTCATTGAGCTGGACCAGGTCAGTTTATTAGTCATGACATTTCGTATAAGATGGCAACATGAATAAAAACCTTCTCAATAATACTTCCTCTCCCCCAACTAGTCCACAAATGACTGAATGCATGACACGTAGGACGTAATCATCTTCTTTTTTGAAGTAACGTCTGTATTGTATAAGATATTGGACCATAGCACTCTGAGCATGCTATAAGCATAAAAGTTGTGCTATATAAAAACTACTTAAAAATGCACACAGAACCATAATCTTCAAATTCAAAAACAAAATTTAATAAAATACTCAGAAAGACACAAAGAAAAAGGCACATTCCTCGTCCCATATGCTAGGACAATTTTTTACAAAAGCTCCTTCCACCCTAGCGCTATTAGAGCATGGAATGGATTGCCTGAGCTAGCCAGGAAAACCAGTGACTTGGCAGAATTTAAGTTATTGGTTAATATGCATGACTGAATGCATGACGCATAGGATGTAATCATCTTCTTTTTTGAAGTAACATCTGTATTGTATAAGATATTGGATCATAGCGTGCTATAAGCATGAAAGTTGTGCTATATAAAAACTACTTAAAAATGCTTAGCTTCAAGCACATTAAAAAATATTATAGCCAACATAAAATAAATAGTAAAATTATATTACTATAAGCGTAAAGTAATTCCATATAAATGTTCATATTTCACCATTATTGTTAACTTACCTTTAATAAAGATTTATTCAAAAAAATATTTTATACTGAAAACAAGACAATACTTTGCTCATGAACTGTATCTGTATACTATTAGTATGTAGACTTTGTTTATAATCATTTTGGTTGACAAGAAAAAGGAAACATAATACTCTTTGTAAACATTGTTTGGTCTTAACGCATTGTTGCTTGAGTCAAACAAAACATCACCATTTTTTTTTACCTTAAAAAATATATACATTAAAATTATATTTCAAAAAATGATTGCTGGATTATTGTCCCCAGACTATAGACTTAGATGCCATTATTCAAGAAATAACAGAAAAGTAAGTACACTTGTATATATATATTATATACTGTATTTTTGTTCAATGTTTAGAAAAAAAGTTAAAATCATTATCATTATAAAATACAGATGATTGTTTCAGTACAATTTTAGTAATATTTTTGCAATCCATTCATAAAGTATTCTGTACTAAATTGTACACAGTCTACAAATTTTATATTGCAATACTTGATCAACATTAACACAATTTTATAGTACAATACTTTATCAACAGATGGCACTTAGAAGATGCTAAATCCTATGCTCTTAGATTCAATGAAGCCAATCAGAAAATGTATATAACAGAAAAGGTAACCCTCATCTATCATGAGTAATAGTTAATTTATATAATTTAAGTAAAAGATAACAAAATTATATAAAAATACTTTTTTTTTTTAAATTTAATTTTTAAATATTTTTTTCAGAATCGAAAAGATATTAGAGATGGTCAGGTTTTAAATTTGACACCATCAGCTGTAAGTTTGTTATTTTTATATTACTATATTGAGATGATTTGTATAGTTTGTAAAGGAAGAAGATAATTGTAGCTAATTAGCTATCTTGTCTAATTTTTATTTATGATAAAATCCATGTTATTGACATTGAATCATTCACAGCATAGTTCACCTTAGACTGTTTTCACTTAATATAAATCTAAAAACTCTTACAGTTCTAAACTGCCTGTTTAATATTAGTCGAAAATGTGAATAGTCCTCTCATAAAGTGAGTTGATTCTATCTTCTTTTTGCTTTCAGCATCTTACAGCCAAATTGATCAAAGCTGCTTTGAGTGGAGAGCAGTTGTCAGACAAAACTGAAGCTTTGAGGAAGCTCACATTCCTCTCGTCTGACATCACCTTCGCTGAAGAGTTTGTCAGGATGGATGGGCACAAGTTTCTCATTGAAAATATCACAAGTGGGAAATTGTGAGTAAGCTTTGTTCAAACCTGTGTGGCTTAATGAAAAGTTTGACTAATTCCTTTTTAAAAAAGAAATTCTACATAACATTAAATTCTAATTCTAAATTCTGCTTGATGCCTGGACACTTGATTTTTTTTTGTTATGATAGTCAATAATAAAAAAAAAAGGCCAGCCATATTTGTGTAAAGCTTGGCTTGCCTGTCTATACATTAAGTATTACTGAAATTCAATTTCTTCTATACTTGTTAAAGACCATTTTCTCTGGCTAATTCACACATCTTTGAATGTAAAGAGAATATAGATTTTTTTTTACTGTGACTGCATATTGGCTTAGACAATTATGCCATCGTTAAAACTTTACCTCTGTAGATACTTTTGGATGAAAGAATACTACTATCTTCAGCTATATCAAACACATATTTATTTCTTTTTACAGTAAAGGCGACCCACTGACTAATACCTTGCAGTCATTTGTTCTTATAATGGACCATAATATTGTTAGCTGGGAAATGTTGGAGCCTGAATTTATCAAGAGAGTAAGTTTGTGAAATGAACGTGTGTAATTTTGTTTTCAATTTAACTTCATAACATTTTCTGTTAACAGAGCATTATAAATTTTCTATGTACACATTTAAATTTCAAATAGAGTGGGTGGCATTGTGTTTATACAATTCACTAGCTTCTCACATTTTTACACTGCATGAATCCTATACTCTTAAGCGAGCAATTCTTGTATATATATATATTTATTTATTTATAAATTTTATTTCGAAAACGGCTCTAACGATTTTCTTTAAAATTTCAAGGTATGTGCGTATTAGTGAGAAAAAAAATCTGAACTCATTGGCCACATCGGGAAAACTCGAGTTCGACCGTTATTTCGATATGAAAATGTCTCAATTTAATTTTGGTTTGAAGGTTTTATGAATGAAATGGAACATTTATGAATGAAAGTTTTCCATGACGTAAACGGGAAAAGCGCTGCTTACGTCACTAGGCTTACTATAGAACAATTACGCATTTAGAGATATGAATGAAATTTTTTTCCCATGACGTCAAAAGGAAAAAAAAAAACTTGACACTAGGCTCACAGCACTACACTTCGCAACAAGAACTAATCAATCGACCTAATTAAACATTTGCGCACAATCTTATTGTGGATTGATCTATTATGAAACTATGGAAGAAAAATAATTAAATTAAATTTGATGTATGATCAGTTATTGTGTTTTAAAGGTTTCATAAATGGGCCTCATTCACAAATCGTTAACCAACAACATTTAGCCATGTGATTCTCTATATACAAATTATGTAAACCATAAAGGCTATCACACGATACTTTTTTTTCATTGTTTTATAAATATTATTAAGTGGCGATCCGTGAATGAGGTCCATTGTTTACACTTAAATTTTATAAACCCGTGAGTAACTTTTACTTTGTTATACTCTACGCCTTATTTGCACACATTGAACATAGGGTCGACCCTAACATTGGCAGGGCCCTATGTGAAGTGGATTGCACGATGTCCAGTCAGGTTAGGGATACGGATAATAAGTAAAAATTAAGATTTTGTGTTAGAAAATAAATTCGTCTTTGCATTACAATTTTGTCTATTTTTAAAAGTGCCTGTTTTACCATATAACGTAGAGATTTGAGTCACTTGATTTTCGTACTAAAGCCAGAATGAATACACTAATTTCATAATTAAATGTCTGAAAGTAACTATCTGAGAAGTTACAGAGCAAAGTATTTCTTCCAAGCCAATAATAGTAGGCCTACAATAGTTTTACGCAAAAAAAAAATGGATTGTAAAACTATAAAACGGACGTGAGCTGTGATTTGTCTACACGTAAGAGATTTCATATTTAATCGCCATGTACAACTACATTTAGAACTAAATAACACTAAAGCAACTCTTCAGATTAGTGGTCTTTATCCGATCGTTAATTTTCGTAATTACAAAAAATATTCCCAAAATTACTTCGGGTATATAACCTTCCTTAACCCTTAAAGTGCTGAGCTGTTTCGCAATGAGTGCATCCTAAATGGAATTACAATTCTGGTGTTAAGAGGCTAAACTACCACACGCATTTTAAGGGTTAAGAAATTATTTAACCGAGCAAGGCTCGGCCACCTGATATTGTATCTAATATCCTATACTCTTAAGCGAGCAATTCTTGTATATATATATATATATATATTTCTTCTATTTCGAAAACGGCTCTAACGATTTTCTTTAAAATTTCAACGTATCTAAATGTTAGTGAGAAAAAAATTCTCAGCTCATTGGCCACATCGGGAAAACTTGAGTTCGACCGTTATATCGGTTTGAAAAATGTCTCATTATGGAAAAACTTATTTTGGTTTGAAGGTTTTATGAATGACATGGAGAATTTATGAATGAAATTTTTTCCCACGACGTCAAAGGGAAAAAAAACTTGACACCTCCTACGTCACTGGCTTACATCCGTTCACTAAAGCAACAAGTTTAATCGATGAATGAATAGACACAACATTTTGCGCACCGTAGTTGAAGGTTTATTTCCGTGTATGCGTTAATTTGTAACTGAACAGCTATCAAGAACAGAAATCAAGCACGTGGTTATCTGAAGAAGTTCAAGTGTTTACAAAAGTTTCAACAAATTGATAGAAGAATTTGATTTATGTGCATAACTCTAATTAGCTCACCAAAAAAAAAAAAAAGACCGCCTTTGGCATGCGTTTGTCTGAGATTCTTCTCTCATACAGGATACTGCTCTGTCAAGAGTAAATGTCGGACTTAAACAATTCCCTCTATACAAAGGCCAAGGATACATATTTGAGCCCAACAGAAAATTGGCTGCCGAGGACAGACACAGACGCGAAAAGAAAATCTTAATCGACCACCGGAGGACAATGGTTATGCTTGCCCTGGATGTGGCAAAATATATCCACTGAACAAGATATCTAGCTAGCGGTCAACGAGTTTGCTATTCTGCAGCCACTTTTGATTTAACTATAAACCTCAGTCAAAAAAAACTAAGGGTAACCGTTAGGGTGTGGTAAAGAAAGGCCCAGGAGATATCTGAATGGAGGGATGTGTAAAAGCAGGCCATTTCCTTCCATAGGCTGTAGCACGAGTAGCAGTATTATATAACCTTTTTAGTATAAATTATTTAACCGAGCAAGGCTCGGCCACCTGATATTATCTATACAAAGTGTGTTTGTTCTTTTCTAGGTTGCAGATTGTGTAAATATTACTGCCAATGCTGACACGACATGCCTTCAGTTTGCTCTGGACATTCTCAAGTCAGTTGTACTTAACTGGTAAGTAAACGTTGAGCCAGATCTATCTGTATTTTATCTATGACAGCACTGTCCACATAAAACAAATATTAAATGTAGACTAGATAGAAAGGGGAAAGAAAATCAATGTCCTATTCACTGTAGGCTTAGTTCATTTTTTATTCAAAATTTAATTAAATACCTATTGTAGCATGTATGGGTTAGGTAAAATTATTTTAGAAATGTCTTTCAATTTAAAAAACAAGCTCAAAATTAAGATGACCATAGATCTCTGAAATGTATACCCTAGTAAAACATAACATATTTGGTATTGTTGAGGGTCATGTTTGGGCTTAGATCAGTGATGATGTTTAATTTCAGGCTTTACTTTACAAATAAAAAGGGCACCCCTGACAGTATTTTGTTTTTATATAAACATATATATTGTTTAGTCCCTACCCGCCATTCAAATTTGCATTTAAAAATGTCAGATTCTGAAAAAAAAAAAAGAATATTGTGTTTGAGCTTTCTTGTTATTGCTATCTGGATTTCTCTTTGTATCTTGATAACTTTTTAAGTGAATTCTTAAAATAACGATTCTGAACTTCTGTAAAAGCTGGTCATTTAGATTTTAATGTTTTTGAATGTGATAATATTTACCAATATCTTTTTTTTTCTATAAATAGCTCTTCTAGGCAGTATGTCATTGAGCAGACAGTGACACCAGTAAATGTAACTCCACATTTAGAGAGGTTTGTCTGGATTGCTTTGTCTTTTGTCACCTATTAATTACATTTATTTCTATATTAACCATCACTTATCTATTTATTTTTCTTGTGCAAATTTGTTTCAATATAAACATTATTATTATAGCTTTTATATAGCACTACTTTCATGCTTATAGCATGCTCAGAGCGCTTTGGTCAAATCTCATTTGTGGACCAGTGGGGGGAGGGAGGGGTATCTAGGAGTTGGTTTCCGTGCTGCCTTTAGGCGCTCAGTAAACACAATTCTGCCCGAGTCGGGTATCGAACCTTGAGCCAAGCCAAGTTTAAGCGCACTTAGCCTCTCGACCTCACTTCCCACAAGCATTTGCCTTTTCTATAGAAATATTTCCTCATTATTAAATGATTTGATTTTATTCATATTAAATTGAATTTGATAATATTATCTTCATGGTCCTCAAGATATAGAAATTTAAATCTTTCAATAGACTGTAACCTTTTTTACAATCTTATTTTCTTTCCTTCCTTAAATTGTAGTAAAAGTGCAGATGTACAGAAGAATGCAATTGCCCTAATCAATGCTTTGTTCATGAAAGCTGATGATGTCAAACGAAAAGTAACAAACTTTTTTTTGTATCTGTGTGATTTTCAACAGCTTTTTAATCTTAAATATATTTATTTTTTTTAAAATAAAGCTAACTTTTTGTGTAATAAACAATCATTTATGCGTAAATAATTTTATATCTTATTATTGAAGTTTTACTTATGACTAAAAGTCCTTAATATGAAAATGTTATATTACAAACATGCATGATACTAGATTTTTTTTTTTTTTTTCTTCATTTAGAAAATAGCAGAAACTCTTCAGACCCAAAGAATGAGAAATAATATACTCAGCGTAAGTGATACAAACTTGTTAAAAATTTACCAATATCTTAGATACTGGATGAACATTTGTTATACATCTGCAATTTATAGTCATTTTATTCTCTTATTTTCTCCAATAGTAATTAATCAAATGTTTTTAATGAGAGAATCACTAGCCTCATGATATGTTGTGGTAGAATTTTTTTAATTTCAAAATATTACTATCATATGGAAGGTTTCAATAGTCAAGTAGCACTATGACCCATTATCTCTGACAAATCAAAATCCATTGAAAACAAATGAATTATATAATTTTACAAAATACATCATAAACTGCTAAGGCATGAAGGTTTTATTTTTTAAGGAATGTGGACTGTACTTTTTCTAAATTTGATTAAAGTCTGTTAAATTGGCAAAAATTGGCTGAAATGTTTGGATCAACATTTTTGTGTAATAAATTTGAAAAGGGAGATAACTTGGTTGCTTAATCTTTCTTGTGCTTACAGAGTAGTGTAGCATTTTAAAAATGAAAAAAATTAAATTTAAATTTCTCACCTATTAATATGACTTGTTTGCTTTACCAGAATGTGATCCGAGGTCAGAATGTTGGTGCTGGCATGGCCCATGAACTTTATGTACTCCAGACCTTGCTGCTTAATCTGAACGAGGAAAGGATGAGGAAATCTGTGGATATACATGACCATGTGAGCTGTGAGATTAGTGATATCTAGTTATTTATAAAACATTTTAACATTTTTTGTTTATCTGATTTGTTAAAGTAAAACTAAACATATAAGTGTTAGTGTGTCCCTGCACTATTCATTGTCATAACCCTTCATTATTTATAAAACCTATTTCTTATTTTGAATTTGTTATATACAATGAAAAATAATTTTAAATCAACATAATATACATATAATGTGTGTATATACTAGTAACACACCTTGGCGACATCCGTTTATATTTGCTTTAAGGCTTTATACTGTTTATTATGGCTGGAAACCCTTTTATTCTTTTTTTAATTTTAATAAATGGGCCTCATTTTAATGATCAACCTATCATACTTTTTAGCCTGTGAATTAGTGTATCTGTTACAATGAAGTTTCATGGCCTGCCCTCTCTTTTCTTCTCTCTCTCTCTTTGTGCTCTCTGGAACTCTCATTTTGTTTTTTTAAACCTCTGCATCATAATTTCTCAGACAGGACTTTTGAGTTGATTTTGAAAGACCTGATTCATAATGCAACCCTGACACATACACACTCTTATATTTTGGACCAGTTAATTCTAGTCTAATTTTTTATTATCTAATCTGGTGAAATATAAAAGAAAATATTATATTGTTAAGAGGTTTCGGATTTCATTAGTTACAAATAAAGAAAAATAATAATCAAAAGTTATTTTGTCTGAATATATATCTATTTACAAATAATTACTATTGAAGCAATTTTTTTTTGCTTTGTTGTAATATTATTCATTCTTGACATAACTTTATTGTCTAATGACAGACGATTCTTAGAGAGATAGATGAATTGCGCAGAATTGCCTTTGATGTAGAAGGAGACCCAAATATAAACACAGTCAGAAAAACACAAAACTCTGCTCAAGATTATAAAAAAATGGGATTTGAGGTAATACTGGAAAGCATTATTTATAATAAAAATTTATTTTCTGGTTACTTAAGGTGTTGCTTTTTTGTAGGCTTACAACTCAATCAAAGTGCATTATACAGTTAGTCTTTTATAAGTTTTAATTTATTTATGAATTTGGGTACATATTTTTGTTTAATTTTAATATACATTGTCACCACGGGTTTTATATATGTTGTTGAATGTTACTGTAGCACTGCGTTCACTGTAGGCGTGGAGG
>JADKLZ010000167.1:16312643-16323804 GCA_021533235.1 Biomphalaria straminea
TTAAGAAGTCTGTGATATATATATATATATATCACAGACTTCTTAAAAATTAGCTTACTAGCTGGTTTCACGAAACAAAACTACTTTTAAAGTTATTTAAGTCACCTGGTCAAATCTAGGAAGTACAGCTACAATAATTTCTGCCCCAGCAGTGGACTCTTCTAAGTGGTTTATATCAACTATTGGTGTGTCTTTCACAAAGCTTCCAGAGCAGGCTATCACATAATCTTTCATTGGTATTCCAGCATCAATCAGAGCTAAAGTAGCAGCATTCACACTGGCACAGTAGTTGCCTCCATCTGATTGAAGAACCTAGAAACAAAGAATGGTATGCTAAAATATACAGAGTTCATCTTGTATTATTGGTAGATTTATCTGAACGATGAAAAAAACAAATCAAAGTAGAATTAAATTGTACTGACTTATTTTAGTAAGATGGAAAGAGTATTGGGGAACACAAATGCCAGGGCTTGGCAATGATAACAGATAATTCAAATAATTTAAATATAACATCATTTCCATGCACCAAATACTTTTTCAAAATTCTATATTATTGTATATATGTATACCAATCAAAACATTCATTGAATCATATACTTAACCTTTATAATAAAAATTATTCATTGTGAATAAAAACAAAAACATACCAATATGTGTAGCAGAAAGTTAATGAGTAGTATGATAATTGAAAACTATTTGGACATTGTGACCATGAACAATTTTTTCTTCTGAAAACTGTAATGATATTTTTTTAAACAAAATGCAGCAAGCTTGAAAACTCAGCTATATCGTAATTTTCTCTTAGAATAAAGCTGATTTGTGTTCCCTAATGCTTTTTTCATCTTACTAAAATAAATCAATACATCAATTCAATTCTACTTTGCCTTTTTTCTTCTACTATTTATATCTTTACTTTACCTCAACATAAATATCCAGTTGAACTTTAGGAAACAGCTCAGTCAGAACGACAGCATTAAATGTTTGTTTCAAATGCATTGTCATTTCTTGTGACTTCCTATCGCCCCTTGGCCTCCTCTTGCGGTCCTGCGTACTAAATGTTGCCATGCTGTACTGGCAGTTAATAAGAAGTTTATCATGCAGTGCTTTACCTTTGCTGCCACGAATCTAAATATAAAAAAAAGGTCAAATAATATTGAAATATTAGTTTTCAACAGAAATTAGCATTTTGTGTTTTCCAATACAAATTAAGTCAACAAGTTAACCCATTAGCTCCTTCTGCGGTTGTAAAAATTTTCCCGTTTTTGTCCTAAACCTTTGCAGAACGTTTCTAAAACCCCCCTGTTCAATATACTTGCTTTAAACTTTTTGAAAAGAAGATTTCTTCTAATCTTGTTGCAAGTGTGATTACAAACCATTTTGGAGATTACAGTTTCTATTTTGAATAAAATCTGGAAAATTTTAATTGTTTAAATAATTTTTCAGACAATCAGGTCCATAGCCCCAGTGTTTAAGCCCCCACAAGGGGATATTTAAAGGTATTTTTTAACCTTTTAAAATATTCTAATGGTATTAAAAGTATATATATATTTTTAAAATAGACATAATGTTTTATTTTTTAAAGTTGTTTGGGTTTATATGCATTAGATCTTAAATTTGATTATTTTTTCCAAAAAAAATTTTTTTTAGTTTTTTTTTTATTTGGAGTTATCCATCTTTGCTTAGGGCCTGTGAAGGGTTTTTCTTGAATGGAAATAGGAGCTATTGGGTTAAACTCAATTGTCAAATAATTTTTTTAAATTAGTGATATATAGAGCAGATATATATTATAAATGTGCATAAAAATCAGTGTTGACAGTCAATACTATGTCTATCTTATGTTTAAAAAGCATATATATATAACAAAAATAGCTAACTAACTCTATTGAGTGTATTTATATTATAAAGTTTATCATATATGTCAAGCAGTCTGGTATTTTATAAGCGAATTCTGAAATTGTGATGATTTTCTTTCATTACTGTAGTCTATATAACATAGAAAATAAAATGTATGGTTTAAGACTAAGTTTAATGAAATGAAAAGACCCCAAGTTTAGTAAATGACTGCAATATAACAAGGAAAAAGAAACAAAAAGCTAAGTCCAGCACTGCAAGGATGCTTATAAATCTATGAACATTTAAAAACAGTCCTAAAACTTAAATTTAAACTATTATACTATATACATCCATTTTCCAGTCCTTTTGAGTAATATGTAGCTAGGCGGAAAAACCCAGAAGTGCGGAAGTAAAAAATTACTGATAAAGTTGAGATTGCGTTTTTAACTTTTTTTTTTACCTAGGCCACACTTGTAAATTTTTTTTATTTTTGAATGAAATGTGAGAAGTTCAAACTTGTGTTATCGATTACTTTAAACAATGGCCTAAATTTTAAGACGTTTTTTTTAAAGTTATTTATCATTTTTAAATCTATTATCAAAATTACCTTTTTTGTTTTTACCAGGAGAATGGTAGTTCTACCAAATTTTTTTCTACGCTAGATATCATGCCTGGCTATAATTCTACCAAGTTTTATTGCGATATATATTACCAGCATCATATCAAAAAGTTGATTAAGTTGCATGAGTCTAAAAGTGCATTTGAAAAAAAATTATTTCAGGCAATTTTGATCCCAATTTTTAAATATTTTGTTATTTTCTGACATGTATCACATCGCCGCCATTTTGTTCATGCCTCTCTGACATTTCTTGTAGATCTAGACCCGATAATTTGTTTATTTCATCAATATTTACATTTTAAACAAGTTAAGTTCATAAATATAAATTAAATCCGATTTGTGAGCAAGAAATTTACTACTAAGTACTAATACTAGATTCTAGATCTACAATGTTTAAATTTCTTTTTTAATAAGTAGATTTATCCTCTGGGTCTACGAAACTCAATTTCAACTTTTTCAGCTGGGGGTGTGTCGCGAGCTGAGCGGCTGGGCGAGGCTAAATGCGAGAGAGAGGTCTTTTAAAGTATTTTAATGATGTACAAACGAAAATTGTTTTTTCCAAGATAAATATTTTATTTCACCTCCCTACATATTATATTGAAGAGTCTGTGAGTGTGAGAAGTTGTTTTTTTTAACAAGCAAAGTCAACTTTCATTTTCAAACATTCAAAGTCAAGTGTATCAGTTCAAATATTCTACCTCGTGTGGTCCATAAACTGCTGCAAGAACTTTAGTATTCCCTTGTTCGAGATAAGCTGATCCATCGGCTTGTTTAAAAACACCTTTCTTAAATCGTATTCTTCGAAGTTCGTTAGGTTTTCTGCCATCTGTTCGAAAACCCTGGTCGGATAGTAGGTCCATGCCAGCCATGTTTAAAAGAAGTGATCAGAATAATCTCCCCTCGTTTCCTTAGCCTAACCTATATAACACTAACAACTTTTATAAAGTGTCAAAATTATGAAATTATTGATTAATGATTTAGAACTAGAATAGATTTTAATATCAGATTACCTATAGGCCTACATACTAATTATTTATATTTTAACTAATTTTTAGATTAGGCTATGGCTATCTCTCCCCCTGGTCCCCCCTCAAGTAGTGCTACATTGGTGGAAAAGGGGGGGGGGCGATTGTATCGATACCCCCCCTTCCCACAAAACCCTTCTTCAAGTGGGGAAGGGTCCAATATTTTAGTAGAAATCACAGCTTGTTGACAAAATCAGTTACATATCTATATGATATAAGCTACCTATGATATTTTAACCAATCTTTATATTGTGTTGTCCTTTTTCTGGTAACGGTATGTTGGCCGATTTAGTGGGGTCGGTGGGGGCGATTACATCTTATGCCCTTCCCACTCATACCGCTATTTGAGTGTGTGTGTGGGTGGGTCCAAAATTTGTATGAGGAAAGATAGTTTGTGAACAAAATTATTTGAATATCTATATGATATAATTTTTATATTATGTCGCTCTCCTCTTGTATGTTGGCCGATTTGGTTGGGGGGGGGGGCGAGTATATCTACTGCCTTCCTCCCCCAAACCGTTTGAGGGGGGGGGATCAAATTTTTATGTAAAATCATAGTTTGTGAACAAAAGTAGTTGAATTTCTATATAGGCTAATATTAGCTAGTGAGGCCTATCGATATTTGAACTCATTTGAATATATTAAGTCGCACCACACTTTTATTTCCAATTAAATCGTTAGTAAAAATAAAATGAACGAGTGAGGCCGAGTGTGGACGGTACCATGTGAAACTGTGAAAGATAGGATAGATGTAAACGACCTACCCTCCCTCCCACCGGACAAACCATAATAATTTATATATATATATATATTATAGTGATAATAAATTATAAAGTTTTGTAAAAAAAAAAAAAATAAAACACACACAAAAATATAAGTTTTTTATGCTATCTATCTATCTATATAATCCTCAAAGTAAAAGGTCAAACACACAAAAGTTCAAACAACAAGTAAATGGGAAGATCCCATGGCGCAGCACACGGTGTGAATGGAAATTGGTGCATCCCAATCCGCACTATTTTGTGAATGAAAGTGGTGTTTATATAATTATCTCTTCTTCTCAGATTATTGTCATAATATTAAAAGTATTTCCACATTATTGTGTCGTTAGACTATTGAAACTATAACAACAATACACAGATATAGTATGCTCTCAGGTTTCACTTTAGAAGGTACTTTAATTACGCACATTCATTCATTAGACATGATTACGAAAGGTAACTCATTTCTCTATTCCTAGATCTAGATCTAGATCTAAAACTTGAATTCAACTCTAAGAAGATTATAGGACTTCTCTTCGCAAATATAGTTTTACTAGTCGACCTGCGGCATAGCATACGCCGCTATTTTCCAGGGCAGGCCTTAGGCACTGCAACATATGCGACCACAGTGGGTCCCGCACTTTCTTTGGAACCGTGCTACATTTTAGGTGTATAAATTATTAAATTGAACCATTTTATAACATATAACAGATTTCCCGCGGCCTCTTGATTTATCAGGAGCCCTTTGGCACATTACTCTGCCTCAACGTGGCGCTCGCGTGGAAACGGCTCACAAGAGGAAGTGGCTAGGCGAAAGGGTAACAAACATGACTCCCGTGGGGGTGCCCACGTGTGGACGAGTGTCTGCCCCTTCACGGTGCGGAGTTGAAAGAGAGCTCCCACAACCCTGTCACGAATCCATGCGCTGTTCCTCAAGGGACCGTTTCATTAATGGCGAATCCCGCACAGTTAGCTTGGTATAATAAAGGAAAATGGTGGTGGCCCCCGATACAGCAATGTCCTATAGACATTGACTCGGGTCACTCCCAGACAGGCCTGTACGGTCCAATAGGTTTTTTTTTTTACTGTTTGACTTTATATAATCCTCAAAGTACAAGGTCAAACAACAAGTAAAGTTCAAACAACATGTAAATGAGAAGATCCCATGGCGCACCATGGTGTGAATGAAAAATGGGGCATCCCAATCAGCACTACTTTCATTCACAAAATAGCATAGACATAGATAAATATAGACGGGGAAAAGGAAATAACTTCATGTAACTTGAAAACATGTACATATATCTACTATTGAATTCGAATTTCCAAATTATGAAAAATTAAAAAATTGCATGATCTTCAAATATTTTTTCATAGTTGATCATTGTATAAATCTTTGGGACTATAACTCAAAATTTATACGTAAAGAATACACAAAATTTGGAGTAGAATTTAGAGTAGAATTTAGATACTTTACTCTATTTCTCCCCTTTCTTCCATTTTTTTTCCCTTCAGAGCTTTGAATTAGGCCTATAGTTTTGTAACAAAACGAAGCTACAAACAGGTGTATTCAACAAATTTAATAACTTTTTCCTCAACATCGAGCCTCTAATCTTTACACTACTTCCACTTTATCAATTTTGGGGGTATCTTTTAAAAAAAAATTAAAAAGAATGCATGCAGCTTACATATTTAAAGAGCGTTTAATCATCGTTCTGTTGACCTCTTATTCTGATCAAAACAGGCCTAGTACAAGAGATCTAGTTTATTATTATTACGATACATATAAATATACACAGGTTAATTGTGACTCGATTGTCAGGTGTATTTCAGTTATGGCCCTTTACACTACTTTATTTTACTTAATTTGATCTGAATTTTTAAATGAGTATTTTGTTTTTTTAGATGTCAGGAGAAGGGGGTTTCTCCAGATAAGAATGCAAGACCCGCCACCAAGGAAACTTTTTTTTATCCGAAGGTTGGGAAGCATTGCTCTAATTGTAATATAGACCACTTGTTGTTTTTATCTGATCTATCTATCTATCTATCTATCTATTTATCTATTTATCTGTCTATCTATCTGTCTATCTATCTATCTATCTATCTATCTATCTATCTATCTATCTATCTATCTATCTATCTATCTATCTATCTATCTATCTGTCCTCGTTGTCTCTTTGCCTCCCTTTGTATTGTGTATGTGTTTTAACTGACTACTTGTTAATTGACACCTGGTCATCTCATCATGTATACTGTGTGTGTTCGTTAATACATAAAGATAGGCCCGTTACTAGGCGTTAGGGTATCGAAAACAAATCGCCCGCCACCCTTCAAAAGTTCTGGATTCGCTAGTGAAATAGACAATGGCAAGGTCAGGACGAGGGTTTCACTGGCCATGTGGTTAAAGTTTTGTATTACATTTTACGGTTTAAGAAACAAAATGGTTAATTTCCAATAACAGTATACTGTTAAACAAAAAAAATATGTTAAAACTATTTGTCTGTATATAAAACAAACGGCATATTTGTGTATATTTTTTAAATAGAATTCCTAAAATTGTATAGAAACTTGACTCCAGATATCCAGTCTCCTTCATTAATAACATTCAGAAAACTTTAGCCCTGCTAATCTGATATTCATTTTCAGAACAAGCTATTTATAGATTTGTTCGTAATTGTCCTAAAAGTTGAGTCTAAGACTCTTGTAACTCTAGGCCCAAGGAAGCTTGCCTCCATCTGTATCTCTGAACAAACTTCTGTCTGGGAACATCCAAGCAGATGTCAATTATTACATCCTTAGTACCGATGTCAATTATTACACCCTTATCGCCGATGTCAACTATTACATCCTTATTACCGATGGCTTGTTTCCCAAAAACGCTCAGATTAGAACCGAGGTCAAAGGATGGGTTTACAAGGGAAACTTTACTATGTTCCTTCTTCGGCATAAAAAAAAATTTAAAAAAAAGGCCCTTGAGGAAAGGAATAGTGAGATATGTTTGTTGAGGTTTTCATTTTTCTTCGCCAGTGCAATGGACTTTGTCCTTAGGTACACCAACGGCAATTCTGTTTTACTTCCCAATTAGCCTATTCGTCTCCCATACCCACTGTTTTCAACAGAGCGCCACCGTGAGGCTGAGAAGCAACGCCCGGGATAGATCTATTTATATAACAGTCAAAGTGTTCCAAACAGTGGCTCCTAGTGGCTCAGCTATGGAATATGGTGGCTAGTGCGACAGCTGCTCGTGATGCATCCCCCCTAAAAAAAAAAAACGAAATAAAACTGAAAAGATCCTGAATATTAAAATTTGAAAACATTTACATGAAAATATTGTATTATATATTTGATAAATTAGCAGATCTAGAATATTGCAAGGAAAGAGTCGAGACTATTTGGTTTTGAAAAATGAAATCTTATTTTATTATAATAGCTAAATCATTTTATCAGCAAACAGAAGGCACTAAGAGATCTTGAGCGGAACCAAAGACAGTGGCTGTATGCTGGTCGCAGGTCTTCAGGATGTCCACGGAACACTGGACAGCTATCTTGGCACTCTCACATGTCACTTGTTGAAGGGTCTTCGTCTCCATCTCCTTAGCGAAATCATACTTAGTGGTCAGACAGGACTGGAGCACAAGTGGGTCTTTAGTCAGCAGTGTCATACAATCTGTTTTAAAGCTGGGGTCATCGCAGATCATATTCATTGCCTTAGCAGTGTTGTTTATGTTGAGATGGACCAAAACATCTTAACATCAAATACAAAAAAAAAACCAATTAATTAACCAGTAAGTTAGCCCATCTATCTATCTATCTATCTATCTATCTATCTATCTATCTATCTATCTATCTATCTATCTGTCTGTCTGTCTGTCTGTCTGTCTGTCTGTCTGTCTGTCTGTCTGTCTGTCTGTCTGTCTGTCTGTCTGTCTATCTATCTATCTATCTATCTATCTATCTATCTATCCGACTGACTGTCTGTCTGTCTTTCTTTTTGTCTGTCTTTTTACCTGTGTCCTCATTGGCGCTATGTTTTTCTATCTATGCTTGTATATGTTTCGATTACCTGTTAATTGACACTTGGTCATCTCATCAACAATGCAGCTTGAAGCCTTGTAGTAGCCATCTCTATTGTTACAGAAAGTACTGAAGTCCTAAAAAAAAATCTTACTTGTATTAAAAGTAGCTAATTTTTTTTTATTTTGTTCGTTCATGTTTTGTATCTTTATCTATACGATATTTCTTTTTGAAAATTCATTCGTTTTCTTTAACTACTTCCATATGTTTGAAATCGGTTCAAACGCTCCTTTTGGTCCGCTGATCGCAAACTATTTTTTTGTTTTATTTTAAAATTTAATAATTATACTGTATGCACATTAATCGATATCATTTTTAAAACACGAAAAAAGGGACTTGCTCGTTACTCACCTACCACATGTCCAGCACATAAGGTAATTAAACCGATTTCATTTAAATTTATTTAAAATGTATTTGAAATATAGACAGACATAAATAATTCCGAAAGTGTGCTCTTTGGTTCTTATTAATATTCTATGCAATGTTTACGGAGTAGGGTAGAATGTTTTAAAAAGTCTTACCGCTCCACTGAAGCTGATGGCGCCACTGCTAGACGGAATGAGTTTGCTGATCTGCGCCATGGTGAAACCGTTCTCTGTCATGCACCTGACCATCGTGGTGTTCAGTACCTCACCGTGACATGGATCTGTGACTGCAGGGGCCGCCATGCTTAGGCTGATGGCGAGACAAACTACAGCTGAAAGTATTTTTAAAAAAATGTATTAGAAGATGTAGGAGCTGACGACAAACATAAAACAGTCTTGGCATCAGCATAAGTCTTCGTTTTGCCTGCAAAGGCCAAGGCAGAATGAATGTCTTTGTGAGGGTATTTAGCAGTTGTTAACATAGGTGTCCAGTGTTATGACATGATTATGATTTAGTTATTTGTTTCGGAAATAAGGGGAAAGTTTTACTTAGTGACGAATGACGTGATAGATTTTTAAAAAGTAAGAACGCTCATACACTGTCAACAAGATGCTTTTCATTAGGACAGTACGAAATAAGAAGTAATATACAGTAACAGACGGCTAGTAACAGAGAACATACCACGGATCCCTTCTTGAGTAGTGAAAGTGTTTATTGTTTCAACAATAGATTCGACTATCTATATTAATTGTTTTGACATTTCGCTGGTGTTCCTGAATCAGTTTCAAGGTTACCTCCTGTTTATTTCATTGATTGTATTCGACACCGCGGAAGAGCCACAACACTAGCATAAAGGTTCGTTTGTTTGTTTCCGACATCTTAGACGTTCCTACAGAAATGACGTTTTTTTACGTCCCATCCCAAACTCCTAGAAGAACTAAGGAAAGGAAATGAAAGGTCATAAAAAGATAATATAAGATAGGATAAGATAATCATATTGGTACAAACTCATGGAAATTCAGTTAGAGTTTAATTACTACTTTAACAATAAAAATATATAGATGCAACCACGAACAATATTGACACATAAGAGATCCACAGACATACACACACAGCCAGCGCTTTATGATTAGGCTTCTATGTTACTCTCAGTGACGACTAATGACCCTGAAATACCCTGACTGAAAGTGGGATAAAAGAGTTTTTAAAATCAGTTTTAGTGATAACGGAGTGGAGCCGACCACTTCGTCCAGATCTGATGTAACTGTTTTATTAGTGCTAATTGTCGTTTATAATTTTTTTTTGTGTTTTGGAAAGGCATCATTCATTAAAAAGTTTTTCAACAGATGGTAGCCATATTTGCGTGATATTTGATGCGTTTTAATAATGTTTTTGTGCCAGTGGAATTGAATGTCACCATGCAGGATAAACAATATTTATTAATAGCAACCCAATGATGAAAAACCCTGTAATTAACGTGACGCAAATTTAAGGTACTCGGATAACTGAATACTCAGAAGGACACACAAATAAGGGGAACTTTTAATATTCCATGTGCTAGCACACATTTGTACAGGTGCACCTTCTTCCCTTGGGCATGGAGTGGGTTGCCTGAATCAGCCAGGAAAACAAACGACTTAGCAGAGTTTAGGTCATTAATTAGCATGCGTAACGAGATTGACCCACAAAATGCATAGGACGTAATTATCTTCACTTTTAAAGTAACGTCTGTGATATATACGATAAGGAAGGTCAAGGTTTTTACTTGTAAGGCATTCGAAACCTATCACGTTTTGACAATCTATCAGTAACTAATGTACAATGTACACGATACGCGTTTAATGAGGTTAATAGTACTTATGCTAGAAAATTATGATCTAAAATTAGTCAAGGATTGATTAAAGTTGTTGATGTCACTCTCACCTGTACAAATCAATAGCTTGCTCATTTTGCTGTCGTCTATCTTACAGTCTTATGTGTTGTGGTGTGAATGAAACCAGTTCTTTCTATACGATCCATACACAAGAAAACATTTATAGCAAGCCTTATTGCACAGTAGGAAATTTTTATCTTGGTAGGACTTTCCCAGTCAGAAGATAGAAAAAAGAAAGATAAGATTTCAAATAGCCGCAGTTTGTCTACGTATTAGAGTAGTTTATGCTATTTTACCTACACACACATTCAAAAAGATTTATTGAAAGACACACACACACATATGGACTGTAAATACAAAATATTAAACAGTAGAGTGAAGTGCCCCTTTCAGACCTTGCTATTTATAGGGTTGATGATGTAAAGGTAATCTGTTTCTATGGTTAACAAGAGTGCCATGTGGCCAGCACAACGACCGACTGCCTTTGCTTTCCCTATCTTATAAAGAGGCTTAGTTAGCAATGTGCGGGTGGTGCGGGCCGCACGGGGCATAAAGTAGTGAGGGGAATCAAGTAGTGAGAGGCATCAAGTAGTGAGGGGCATCAAGTAGTGAG
>JADKLZ010000167.1:16339728-16351569 GCA_021533235.1 Biomphalaria straminea
ATTTATCTCCTGGCATCAGTTTTCTCATACTTGGAAAAGGTTCGCTTGGAAAACAAAAAAAAAAACATACAAAAAAAAAGGGGACAACTAACGGAAAATCATCAGATTCTCTATCACACATCTTTCATCTCTGCTCTTTTTCTCTTTCTCTTTCTTTCTCTTTCAGTCAATACCACTTTTTCTCGACTCCCTCTATCTCTTTTCTCTTTTCTTATCATCCATTCTCTCTTTTTTTTGTTTTTCTCTTTCTCTACACCTCATTCTCTCTCTCTCTCTCTCTCTCTTTTTCTCTTAATCGTGCACCCACTTTCATTTTCACTTATTTACATTTCCCACACTCTATGTCTCCATCGTTCTTTATCTCACTTCTTTTCTACAGCTCTTTTTTTCTCATTTCTTTTTCTCTCTTTCTCGTTCACTCCAACCAACTTATATCATCATCATCTTTCTTTTGAGTTCCTCGTCGAATATAGGGACTCGTCACTCTCCACGGTTTCTTGCTAGTTTTTTGATGACTTCCCAGCTTTTTCTTGTCCTCTCGGCTTCCTCCAGTATACTGCGTCGCCATGTTCTTTTTGGTCTTCCTCTACGTCTTGTTCCCTGTGTGTTCCACTCTAAGGCCTGCCTAGCTCTGTTGTTGGTATCTTTTCTCACTGTCTCAGGGTGTGACCAATCCATCTCCATTTCCTCTCCAAGATCTGCATCTCTATATTTTTCTGCCCACTCATCTCCCACAGTTTTGGTGTTTTCTACTTTGTCGTACCACTTTATTTTTAGGATATTTCTCAGGCATCTGTTGATGAAAGTCTGTACTTTTTTGGTTGTCGCTTCAGTTATTCTCCATGTTTCGGAACCAAACAGTAGGACAGCCTTGACATTATAGTTAAAGATTCTTATTTTGGTCTTGTTTGAGATGTGAGGAGATTTCCATGTTGGTTTTAACTGTGTAAATGTCTGACACGCTAGATTTATACGTCGTTTAATGTCTTCATCTGTTCCACCTGATACACTCTCAAGGTTTATAAAATTACCTACTTAGTCTATGGTTTGAGAATCCAGTTGTATGTCTCCAATTTGTTTATTGTTTACTTTAAGTACTTTTGTTTTTTGGTGTTTTTTTCCCTACTTCACTTAAAGCTTTTCTTGCATATCCTGTAGTCTGTGCGATATTAAGTAGTGTCATCAGCGAATTCCAGATCTTCCAGCTTTTGTGTGTTAGTCCATTGGATTCCTTTCCCTGAATTAGAGTAAGCTTCTTTTGTGACCCAATCCAATACTAGAAGGAACAGGAGTGATGAAAGAAGACATCCCTCTTTAAGTCCTTTTTTTGACTGGAAATTCCTCTGACAGCTTGCCACATTGGGCTACTTGACCAACTTATATAACAAGGCTGAAATTACCCAGATGAGTTTATCAACTACGTCACACGTTTGTTTGTGACACACTAACACAACAATTGATACACAAACTAGCAAGAATTGTAATGCCTGTTACATTGAGGTAGATAGGCCTTCCACAAAACAAACACATACTTCTGGCCAGGGAATAATAGTATCACTTTTATCACTCACCCCCCTCCACGTCACCACAAGCAACTAAAAAATAATTCAACATACAATCACTGACTGTTCTTCGTTTTCTTAATTAGATATTCAAGTATTTCATAATCTCTTTGTTGCTTTTGGTTGGATCCCCCCCCCCTCTTTTTTAAGTCCCTTTTGCGTCATAACTTTCTCTTACACAAGAATATGTATCTTTTTTTGTTGAAGTCCCCTTCTAGACACAAAAATAACACAGTGATACCAACATTTTATTTTGTTTTTGAAATGATTTCACACACACACACAAATGTATTCTGTCGGCTTTATAAAAATTTTTTCCAAGTTTTGACTGACAAAAAAATATTCGTTTTCATACAATGTCTACAAAGCAGGTGCGATTGAAAGTTACACACAAAAAGAATTATAATAGAGCTAAAAAAAAACACAATGGATGGACAAATAATCTTGTAAACATGTCGGCTTAAAAAAAACTTAGAGAACATAGTGGTTCGAAATTGCGATTTTGTTTTCTTAAATTTAACCGCTATGGTTTCGATGGTGAAAAGAGCTTAAATAAGGTAAATAATAATTGGTACAATATTCGCATTTTTCTGTCTACTGTAATTGTGAGAATTAGTGACTGGTGAGCAGTGAGTGACCACTGACCAGGCTGGGTCCTTAGCTTTATAATACAGATAACCAATTTGTTGAATATCAATTAACAAACCTGGAGGAGGTCAGTCATCAACAAAGATGAAAATATAGAAATTACATTGGACCAGATGAAGAAGGCTGCTCAGAACCGAGTTCGATAAAGAGGTGTGGTTGAGGCTCTATGCTCCCCTGGAAGTGTAATTCCTTGGTTTTTCTTGCTGATTCTATGTTTTTATTGAGATAGGAAAATAAGAAAGAGTACTTACATGTAATGGTCTAACTAAACATGTGTCTTTCTGAGTACTCGATGAGGTATGTTTTTGTATTTGTAAGTTTTGGCCCAATGTCTTATGTATTATTTCTATTTTACAAGATTTAAAGAGAAGAGTGAGAAAGACAGAGACAGACCGACAGACAGACAGACAGACAAACAGACAGACAGACAGACAGACAGATAGATAGATAGATAGATAGATAGATAGATAGATAGATAGATAGATAGTCTCAACAAAAACCTAAACGCTCTGCCTTAGTTACCATTTCTGTTATTGTCTATGACAACATCTAACCAAATCGTCTCTAGTCAACGCACGTACTAAATGGATTGTTCAGAAATCAAGGGACATAAACTCTAAGGACAGAGTTGTCTCCACTGCTTGCTTCTATTGCAAAAGAACGTGTCTGGAATAACCAAAGGGGGGAAATGAAGATTTTTGATGACCTGTGGGACTAGTCCCAGGGGCATAGCTAGTTGAATGGAGTAGGATCAGAAGGTTCCGGCACATGCCTATCTGGACATCTCACACATTCGCTACCGAAACCGTAAAAAGAGAAAAGTATATTTGTGTTCAAGGAAGGAGAACTTTAAAGAAATGTCTGATTTCCTACACTCGCTCAGTGGCGTAGCATCCATGGCGTGAAGGGGTTCAATGAACCCGGGCACACGACCATTAGGGGCCCATTGCTTGTGACATAGCAACCAAGGATCAATGGGTTTCATTGCGCTTGTGCCCATGAGCCCCAGGGAATGAACCGAAGAGGGAAAAGAATAACTATTTGTAAAAGCTGATTTAAAAAAAAAATAAAAAGCTCTTTCACATATCCTAGAATTTACAGAAATGTTACATTGACTTCAAAACGTTAACCCGTGTTTTCAGCTCGAGTCAGTGTAACGACGACTTGGCTTTTGTGTAAGCAACAGTTTTCTTCAGATTGATTGTATTGGTGGCTAGACCTAATCTCATAGTCCATTGGTGGTGACTTCAGTTTCTTTCTCTCTACGTAAAAAAAAACATGGATAGGTTTACATATGTGTGAGAATAAGAAGCAAGCGGAATAGACTGAACAAATACCGTAAACAATAAACAATGGGACACCATTATATTTCTTGTTCATTTGAAACACTTTCAGTCGTTTAATACTGTTAGAAGTTGTACAAACATTGAGTTTTAAGTCACTATTACTTCAACGAAGTCATGACTGAATCAAATGAAATGACTTTATTTCCTGGAAAATGTTATGATGCGTTTAGCCTACTCGATATTTTATGCCTCATACTAAATTTGTCTTATTGAAAAGAGGGGGCCCACCAACATATTCTTGAACCCGGGCCCACGTTGCTACGCCACGGCACTCGCTCCCTCACTTTAGCATTTCGCGCAAAAAAAAAAAAAAAAAAAAGCAGAAACAAGCAAAAGAAACAAAACAACTCTTTTCAAACCAAAGCTTATTTCAGAGAAAGAGCCGCTAATGACTGCCAAAAATTTCAAGATGGCAATATTTATCTCCCTTTCTGCTATATGAAACAAAATTAATTATTTACTACTAATTGATTATTTAATTGTTTAATTTGATTCGTATATTGTCGTCGATGATGAATAACTTCAACTTGATCCAAGGAGAATGGGAAGAATGTTCTAACCACGTGACGTTGGGTGACAGTATGACAATATTCACTTGAAAAGTTCCTTTTTTTTTTGGGGGGGGGGATGGATGTCCAAGTCAGATGTTAGCCAGTTACTTGGTCGCTGCTTAACGCTGTGGGTGTTTCGGATAACCGTGATACGAGTCCTTGTTGGAGCTAATCAACGTGTGGTTTAGGTTCACAGCCAACAATAAGCAGCTACCATTAGCGTCAAGGCGGAAATCGATCCATATTATCTTGAGCGAGTGCATCTTTGCGCACCTAATTAACCAAAAAAAAAAAAAACATTCGAGGGATGTCTTAAAAACACATAAACAACAGCTTACGATAGTTATTATTGGGAAATGTTTGGGGTCAATTAATAAGGAGAGGAGGGGTGGCACCGACCCTAGTGACGCCACTGGTCTCAAAACAGGAAATAGAAAGTGTTCATGTGTTCATTTGATTTTTTTTCGTATGAATGAAGTATATCAATGCCATAAAATACAAGAAAAACACTACAAATGGTTTGATCCCCAGTGAGAGCAAGGCAAACGTTATTTATTTGCTTAATAGTTCCTTAATTCCTGGATAATTAGATTGTCCCACATTCCACTTGCTGACACTTTCCAATAATTTTAATGTCGTACAGATTACGAGAAATCCAGAGATATCAGACAAACGAGGTCTTATCACCTCACAGCTTTGAAGATTGCCCCATCAATAATCTTCTTAAAGCTTTATCTATCACCAGGCCTCAACAGCTATACAGGATTAGAGGTTCATGTACTAGCGATCCAGAACTTTGGAGTGGGGGGGCGATTTTATTCCAAACCCTAACCCTAACGCCAAGTAAACCCTAACTCTATGCATAAACGTGTGTACAATATATATATATATATATATATATATATATATATATATATATATATACTAGCTAAATTCTACCCGGCTTTGCTCGGGTTTTTCTTTCTACAAATAGCATGCATTTAGTCTCTTTGAATAATCAATAATGACGTGAACAAAAAAGATGATAATTTTAAAAATAAATCAATTCATCCACTGCTGTATGTGAGAAAGAAGAGCTAAGTCGTCTGCAAAGTGTAGGTCATCTAACTGTTTCCAAAGTGTCAACTGTATACCGTTCTGCTTCTGGTCAGTTACTGTCTTCATGATCCAATCTATGTCTAGTAGAAATAAGAAGGAAAAGAGTAAACAGCCTTGTCTCACTCATGTTTGGACTGCCATGCACTACTATGCAAGTTATCCCTTCATATGACTTCTAGATGATGTTATTAATTTTTTCAGGCACTCCATTGTGCCTCAAAAGTCTCCAGAGGGTCCATCTGTCCACACTGTTTAATGCCTTCTCATAGTCTATAAAACTGACGTAGATAGGGGAGTTCCATTCCATGGACTGTTCCAAAATTATACGTAGTGTTGCTATCTGATCTGTACATGATCTCTCCTTTCGAAAGCCGGCTTGTTGGTCACGGAGATGTGGGTCTACAGCATCTTTCATTTGGTTTAACAGAATGCAATTAAATACTTTCCCTGGAATGGACAGTAGTGTTATCCCTCGATAGTTAGAGCAGGAGCTAAGATCGCCTTTCTTTGGGAGTTTGATGAGGTAGCCCTCCTTCCATTCTGGTGTTGTGATTTTTTTTTATTGATATTCTAAAGTTTAAATTAGTAAATAATTTCAATGGCAATAACACATAAAACTTTTTTTTATTTAATATACATATGGCTCTACTTTCATGCTTATAGCATGCTCAGAGCGCTTTGGTCCAATCTCATTTGTGGACCAGTTGGGGGAGGGGGTATTTAGGAGTTGGTGGGGCTCAGTAAACACAACTCTGCCCGAGTCGGGTGTCGAACCCCTTCTAGGTAGCCGAGCCAGGCCAAGTTCAAGCGCACTTAGCCTCTCGACCACGCTTTATATATATATACTCAATATTAAGACAACAAAACAAAGTGACGAAGACTTCAGAGGGCGCGTCCTTCTAACTGAATGTCTATAATGTTCACTTCACCTGGGACATAATTAATTATATCATTATTAAATGTTCCAGTATCTGTGCTTCACAGGAGCCAAACGTTGTAAATTATATTGAAGAGCCGATACTGTGAAATCCACCTGCCATTTTTCCCACAAAAATTTGTTACATTAAAATTCTCACCACCGGGGACAAAGGACAGAGCGATAAGGTCTTATGTGGTCACTGAAAGTCTATGATCTCCACTTGACCAGTAACGAGGGTTGCTTAATGACCATTGTCGACAGTTTGTTGCCTTTTTTATTCAGTAGAAGATTATATTGCCACAAACACACAAGACAATGAAGTCCTTATAATTTATTCCAATTTTTAATTTATGTAGTTCTTAAAGATGTAAATGTTTCTTTTCTTTTATACAACATATTTCTGTTTCACAAATGAGTAGTTTGTGTTTGCATACTTTGATCTACTAGTATACTAGCTCTTGAGTCATCAATAATATTTTCTTGTTAATTTAATCGACTTGTACGACTTATAGATGTTTTCAACTGTATCTATACATGAAGCCTAGTAAAGAAAAACATTAAAAAAAATAGTTTTACAAAACATTCAAATTACAAAGTTGATGACGATACCAGCTGAATCCGATACCAGTCTATTCCGATACCAGCCGTAAATTACCTCCCATTTCCTAACCGACGTCTAGTTGAGTTCATAATTGCCCCACAATGTCCAGTAGGATTTGCAACTTATCTAGACACCCTACGCAACCGGGACCTTATTTGATCTGACTTTAAGAATCCCCCCTAACATCGCCGTCTGACCGCTGGTTTGAGCGCTGGCTCTGGACACTGTTTCCACTGCCTGTTTAGCTAAGCCAGATTGGCCGCAACTCTCGATTCATCATTGCCTATAGGGTTTGATGGTGCGCAGGCATTGTTACTGGAAGGGGAAATAATCCAATAAAAGAGGCTTGTGGCAAGGGAGGTAACATGCTGGCTAGTGTCCACCGAGCTCATCAAAACTGGCAGGCTGGGTTATCGTCCCTTCCCTCCCCCCCAACATTCGTCCGGCACAGTTCTGTTTTGTATCTGTCAGTATTTTTTGTTCTTTTTCTTCCAGTGAGCTGTTTCCCCTTGGTCTCCAGACACAAAAGTTCCAGTGCTAATATCAAATTACAACAAAAGGAAAGTTAAAAAAAGAGCCATTAAGACTTGTTTTGAACAATGGAATACTAAACGTACAGAGTTTACATATATTAAGCATGCATGTCATTTCAACCTCGTGTGGAGTTTTTGATCTCCCATCGAGCGCCTCCCCAGGTGGCGGATAGGGGAATGCCCTCCAGATATGGGGGGTACCGGGGAAATAAAATACCCGGGGTGGACCAAAATCAAACCTGCTGCCTTGCAGGAAGTGGAGGGATCCACAAAGGCTAGGGCACCTTACCCAAAAATAAAGGCAGCTATCCAGAGAGCTGAAAGGGGCAGCCCCCCAGATGGTTATGCACAGGGCTAACAACTCTGTCATATAAAAAAAAAATTGTTACGAAAGCCTATACACACAAGAAAACCCGGACAGATCTCAACGGAAAACGACCTAGGCCTGGAAAAGGACATGATTTTTGTTTTGCGACATGGAATGTGCTAAGCCTTTATAGAGCAGGTGCGCTTGCCCAACTGACTGAAGTGTTAAAGAA
This sequence comes from Biomphalaria straminea, assembly GCA_021533235.1. Lineage (NCBI taxonomy): Eukaryota > Metazoa > Mollusca > Gastropoda > Planorbidae > Biomphalaria > Biomphalaria straminea. Next base: position 16,347,526 of record JADKLZ010000167.1, read on the forward strand.
ATATAGGATACCCCTTATAGCCCTACAGGAAATCAGGTGGAAAGACTCAGACATTATTAGAACCAAGGAGTATACTATATTTTATAGTGGTGGAAGCACTAACAACCTAGGTACTGGATTTGCTGTTAAAAAGGAAATGGTAGGTAATGTAATAGGATTCAAACCTGTAAGTGATAGACTCTGCTCACTACGTATGAAAGGACAATTCTTCAACATATCATTTATCAATGTTCATGCCCCTACTGAAGATACAGATGATAACACAAAAGAAGCCTTCTATGATGGCCTGGAAAGAATTTATGATGAAACACCAAAGCATGACATCAAAATAGTCCTAGGAGATTTCAATGCAAAAATTGGGAAAGAACCAGCATTCAGACCAACCATTGGCAAAGAAAGCTTACATGAAGAGACTAACAATAATGGCATAAGATTAGTGGATTTTGCATCAGGAAAAGGAATGTCTATTTGCAGCACAAAATTCCAACATAAGAATATTCACAAGGTAACCTGGATCTCACCTGATGGCAACACCCAGAACCAAATAGATCACATACTCATAGATAAGAGGCATGGATCAGATATACTAGATGTAAGAAGTTTCAGAGGAGCAAATGCTGATTCAGACCACCTACTAGTAAAAGCTAAACTTAGACAAAGAATAAGCACCATACACAATTACCAAAGAAAGAGAGCACAGCAATATGATAGTCAAAAACTCACAAAGGATCCCCTTGTGGCAGAAACATATAGAAATGCACTCCAAACGCAACTAACAACATTAGAAAAGGACAGCGAAAATAACATAAATGAGCATTGGGAAATAATAAAGCATGCTATCAAAAGAACAGCAGAAGAGGTAGTTGGCTTTAAACAAAAGAACGAGAGATTTGGATGGTATGATGATGAATGTAGAAAAATTATAGAAGAGAAAAACAATGCTCGGATGATAATGCTACAGAGAGAAACCAGAAACACAAGACAACAATACAATGAAGCAAGAAGAAGGGCCACAAAAGTTGTGAGAAAGAAAAAACGTGAATGGGAAAAGGCCAAGATTACTCATATTGAGGAACTAGCAAAGGAGCGAGATATGAGAGGAATGTATATGAAAATTAAAGATGAAAAGAACGGATTTCAAGCTAGATCACACATGTGTGAGAATAAAAATGGACAGCTTATTACGGAAAACAGCAGGGTCATTGAGAGATGGGCTGAATACTTTGAGGAGATTCTAAATACCACTGAAGATGGAGACAATGGAGAATATGAACTGCCATACGGAGGACCAGATCCCTTAGTGAACCCACCAACACTCATTGAAACATCAGAAATAATAAAGACCATGAAGAATCACAAAGCACCAGGAGAAGACCAAATTACAGCAGAACTAATTAAATTTGGAGGAAAAGACTTACATTCCCAAATACACAGACTAATATCAAGAATTTGGGAAGAAGAAGTAATACCAACAGAATGGGAAACTGCTCTTATAACCCCAATACACAAAAAAGGATCCAAGCTTAAGTGCAGTAATTACAGAGGAATATCTCTACTAAATGTGACTTATAAGATCCTATCTAGGCTTATAACAAAGAGGCTTGGAAAATATTCAGAAGAAATCTTAGGTGACTACCAATGTGGTTTCAGACCCAATAAATCCACAACTGATCACATCTTCACACTAAGATGTATACTAGAAAAATGCCATGAATACAACATACCAATCCACCAACTCTTTGTAGACTATAAAATGGCTTATGACAGCATCAGAAGGAAATATTTATATGACACTCTACAGGATTTTGGAATACCTAACAAGCTGACAAGACTTATACATATGACATTAAACAACTCAAAAAGTAAAGTCGTAATACAAGGAGAACACTCACGGGAATTTAGGATTAAACGAGGATTAAGACAAGGTGACTCACTTTCCTGCATGCTTTTCAATCTGACACTGGAGAGAGTTATAAGAAATATACATATAAGCACAAGGGGAACTATTACTAACTACTTCAGGAGAGAAAAAACGGGTCTGCAACCAACAGGGACAATATACAGCCAACCTCTACAATACCTTGCTTATGCCGATGACATTGCCTTATTGGGTAAAGAAACCTCTGACATCGCTAGAGCCTTCACACAACTAGAAGAAGCATCTCGACCAGCAGGACTTGAGGTCAATGACAGCAAAACCAAGTACATCTCAATGACAAGAAACAATCAAACAGAGGAACCATATATCAAAATCAAAGACCACAAATTTGAAAATGTCCAAACTTTCAAATATCTAGGAAGTACAATTGATTTCAAAAATGACCTACTAACAGAAATAAAAGAAAGATTAGCAGGAGGCAACAGAGCATTTTATAGCACCTATCATTTACTCAAGAGCAAATCAATTTCAAGGAAAACCAAGAAAATAATATACAAAACCATCATAAGACCAGCAGTAATGTATGGAAGTGAGACCTGGACACTGACCAAGACATCTGAAAATTTACTCAATACTTGGGAACGGAAAATCCTCAGAAAAATCTATGGTGCCATACAGGATGAAACAGGGTGGAGGACACGCACCAACCATGAGATTTATCAACTATATGAGGACCCACCAATAGTGACAGAAATAAAAAAGAACAGACTACGTTGGGCAGGACACCTTGAAAGAATGCCAGATAACAGGGGAGCGAAGATCGTATACCGTCAAAAACCAAAAGGCAGGCGACCCAAAGGCAGACCCCGAATGCGTTGGATCGATGATGTGGAAGCTGATCTGCAACAGCTTGGGGTTAGAGCGTGGAGACGAAAGGCCCAGGAGAGATCCGAATGGAAGAATGTGTGCAAGCAGGCCAGAGCCCTTCAAGGGCTGTAGCGCCACTGGGATGGATATGTCATTTCAACGCACACCATTACAGACAGTAGTATTACACAGTGGTTACATGTTTCGCCAAACATTAAAGTCACTACAAAGTGATATCCAATCATTATGTAGGTTGTGTTGATGTAGCACAGCATTAATAAATTCTGTTGGTCTGGACTCTGGATAATCCACATCAGTATTCGAGCTGTAGGCTAAAAGATACTAGATCTAGTGTTTAAAAACCAATGTAGTCTATAGGGCAGATGATGTAAAGGTCATCTGATTCTGTGACCTACGGTTAACGAGGGTGTCATGTGGCCAGCACAACGACTAACCGCCTATACCTTTCCCCAACTAATGTCAGGTACCCATTAGAGCTGGGTGGACTCAGAGGCGCCCAAGGATCCCGAAAAAAAAATCCCAGTCTTCATCAGGATTTGAACCCGAGACCCCCGGTTCAAAAGCCAAGAGTTTTACCGCTCGACCACCGCGCTAAGAGGCTCTCTTAGAAACCCCGACCCGTGCAATGAGAATGCTCTTGCACCTTTTAGGCACACCTACGGGACTTTTGTTATCCATTTGGCCAAATCGTTTCTTCTTATGGACGTTTCCACCCAGGCGCCAGTTTGATTCAAACGTTATCCACGTCCGCAATCCAGTTTCATGTAGCACAAAGTTCAGATCTTTCCTTTCTTAGTACTGGAGCTCCAGACTCTATAGTAGCTCTAAAACAGTCCTTTCCTTGTCCAATACTAACTAATGCGCTGGTGTGCATCATAAGCGCCGGTGCAGGGCAGAAATATAATATTATGTTTCTAATCGCACTATAACAATATTATGTTGTTTTAACCACGCATTAACAATGTTATGTTCTATAACATCGGAGTGTATTTATCGTTTTCCAACAGTTTCCAATCAATACCGCAGAGCCCAGCAAGCATTGTATAGGGAAATGACGTCGATTTTGCATGCAGAGCAGCCTGGCCTCTAGGGGAGATTACAACAGCCATATGATTTACCAGGGCCAGTAACTCAATTGTTCTCATCACACAAGTGACGTTGGCAATCGAAAATATGTAAATGAGACAAGATGGACGCACTGGAGATGGCCACGGCTGAAAACTATTTCGTGACCATGAGATCATAGAGCTTCCTCCATTGCCCCATTTTTTTTTTTT
>JADKLZ010000167.1:16356625-16376651 GCA_021533235.1 Biomphalaria straminea
AGATAGATAGATAGATAGATAGATAGATAGATAGATAGATAGATAGATAGATAGACAGATAGAGGAACAATAGAGAGCATATAAGGTTAAAAGAGTATGAACAGAATAGAAAATCGAACATAGGTAGAAGGAAGAGTATAAAAGAGGAGAGTGAGTAAGAAAGAGAGTGTGAGAGATAGAAAGACCAAAAAAAAAAAGGTTGTAAGATTTCTCTCCACATGTACACTGATAGCATCACAACTCCAACATGTGATGGGTTGTGCAGGTGGTCCAGCCTTCTGTCTGGCGCCACACTGTCTGCTCCAAGTCTGGTTTCTGCATTACTTCCCCTTGCTTCCCGTCTTTCCCCTCCTACGACTTGAAGGGTGGAAAAAAAAATAAAGAATATAGGGGGACGGGGTAGGAATTAAAGAAAGTCAGAAAAAAAAAGGTCAAAATATACACAACTATAGAGCGGCTCTCGCCTGGCCCTCGTCTGGTTTCCAACAACACTTACCTCATCTTTGACTTGCGTTCTTACTAATGGAGGACATTTCAGAACTCAGCAGTACACTAACACTCACACCCCACCTCCCATAAAACACTTGCGCGCATACAAACAGACAAAATGCATGAATATTTACATTCTACTAATGCGATCTCTGTGGTTCGATGCTAATCTCAACCTGACTTTGGACGGGTAGATGCAATAGTAGCGAGATACAGAACTGTGTATTGGCTGAGATAACAGAACTGTGTGTTGGCTGAGATACAGAACTGTGTATTGGCTGAAATACAGAACTGTGTATTAGCTGAAATACAGAACCGTGTATTGGCTGAAATACAGAACTGTGTATTGGCTGAAATACAGAACTGTGTATGGCTGAGATACAGAACTGTGTATTGGATGAAAGACAGAACTGTGTATTGGCTGAAAGACAGAACTGTGTATTGGCTGAGATAACAGAACTGTGTATTGGCTGAGATAACAGAACTGTGTATTGGCTGAGATACAGAACTGTATATTGGCTGAGATACAGAACTGTTTATTGGCTGAGATAACAGAACTGTGTATATTGGCTGAAATACAGAACTGTGTATTGGCTGAGATACATCATACAGAACTGTGTATTGGCAGAAATGAAAGCGATGAACATTAAATACAAATTAAATAAGTCTTGGCGAAAGAATATAATTAGCTTAGATTTTAAATAAAGAAATGGAGTTACACATAGACTCAGGCAGCCCCTAAAGTACAGTACTAACCTGAGTAACCACCCATTATGTTACTTACGAAAATATCATTATTTGGCTTATTATTTGTTGATCTCAAACTGCATAGAATGTCCAGTCTTGAGTTTCTAAACGCAGAAGTATTCACTTCCGGTAGGTCAAAGGTACCTGTTACACGTACACAAATATAGCCAGCATTTCATTCATTTCACATGTGCAAGCTTTACATATATGTTCTTTAGCAAACGTGTATATCTCTTCAAACTTCTTTTGCCTTGCGGCTGGTGAGAAAGGCTTCGGGAATCAACCCCGAGGAAAAATCAGGAGCCATTAACTATAAGCCAGTTTGCAGCACACAGGTGTACCTGGCTATGCTCTGGGACAGAACCTGCGACGCCCCTGATACCTAGCTGCGCCATACCTCTCCATTGGACACATCAGCTTCGTCTAGATGTGGAAGAGGAGAAACCACTGTGTGGGCGACATCGATCTGACCATGCCCAGGTAGCGTCTTATTTCTATCACGTGATCCAATGTCGCTTTACGACTGTAGAATGATGCAATAGATATCTGTGTGAGCAAGATTGTTGAAATTGACTTTTTTTTTTAGTAAGGAAAAATACATTGTAAATATTGATAACTCTATGTAAATTGGAATGGTCTATGAGAACAGCAAGGTTATCACTTGTCGAGGCCTCTATTTAGAATAATTTAGATGAAAGAGTAAAGTTTATCTTTAAACCTTATTGAATTTTTAAAAAATTTTCGTAGTTCTTACGTAAATATTTCACTGTGTAACCAGCAAATAGAGCAATTTTTTTTTGGTGCTTTCCCCTTGGAGTTGTCAGGTATCCAGAAGAGGGGCGTCCTTTTATGGACGTTCTCAAATCGATTAAGAAACCCAGTCTCAATCAGGATTCAAACACAGAAACCCAGAATCAGAATCCAAACTCATACATTTTACTCTAAATCAAACACTTTGACTTTCTTCGCCTTTATTTTTTATTTATTTTTTTTTTACAAAAAAATGCCAAAATATGAATTGAAATAGTTATTTACATTAAGTTATTTACAAGAAAGATCGAGCCACGAAGACTCTGGGAGGGTCTAGCGGTAAACAAAAATCAGTACAGACATACTGATTGGACTTCAGAGTAACTTGCAACCTTTTTTTTCCCCTTCCAGCCTTCCCCAGGGTATTTTTATCTATTATTGAAATAATTAGTCACAGAGATGAGTGGTCTCCCCTAGCACACCTGCACCACAAGTCCCAGGTGTTAGGACAGCTCGAGATGGTCTTAAAATACTCAAAATTAGTCAGAGCAGCCTGTCTGGTTCAAAACTCCGCTTGTGCTCATTAAAGTTATTTCTTGTGTGTGCGTGTGTGTAGCCTCTAGCGTGCGATATAAGATAACATTACCATTTCTACTGTTAATTTATCTTACAAATTCAGAGATCTATGTAGGTATGCTATAACTTGACTACCAGCAGTTTTGTCTCTGATACGTTTTCCTTTAAGTGGTTTGCTAAAACATTTCTATATATTTCACATAGAATCTTAGAAAGTAACTTTTTTTTTTTTTTGCATAGCTGCCTTGCAATCATATAAGTTATTATTTCAGCACTGAATCATATTTAGATAAAATTTCCACAATCCTAAGAGATTAATGCTATTATTCTTTGAAAAGTCTTCTTCAATTAGAAGAAATTTTGCTTGAAACAATGCGATAGTAAGCAATCTATAAGTGCAAGGCGTTCCTCTGTTTTCCAATCTATACGTCAAATTACTCAAGTTACTTTTCTGTTCTTCATTTATCACTGCCTGCACTTCTTCAAGAATCCTTGAAATTATAGCTGCATTACACATGGCAATGACTTCCCTTTCAATTTCTTGAAGCTAAAGTCCGGCTGACAAAATGTTTCAAATTTGAAAGCCTGATAAATGTTCTACATTTTTCTGGCGAGTTTCTCTAAGTGGACATGGCCACTGTTTATAAAACAAGAAATATTGCTATTGATTTTCCCCATTAAGAAAACGTTTATTCAACCATTCTTATGCTTCTGTCACATTTTAAAGTTGGTATTTTTATAAGTGCATTTTTTCCACTCGGGTGTCACCCCCTATCGGGTGTCACCGGGTGCGGACCACACACCCCGCACCCCCCTAGTGACGCCACTGTGTCAAAGACACAATGAACTGACTGGTTCCTCTAGAGATGAGAATGTTTCCAGTTTCAGAAAAATGTCAGTTTCTAAAAAGTGTATAATGAACAGATACAGATTGTATCATTGTGAACCAAGACCTATAAATATAATAATTATTTTATATTCACTTTCATCATGACCATCTGCACTTTTAACATTTCTTTATTATGAATACCTCACCGAATTATCTGTACAACCGGAACTACAATACATAACATTACTGTGATGAGTATCATAATGATTTCAATATGAAGACAAACTTTTAAAAGAGACTTGATGTTGTAACGTAAATCTTTCACCAAGACGGTTTTTCAGAATAAGAACTAGAGGACGAGAAATGAAATGACAGGGAACTGAAGAACAAGTAACTAGAGGACAAGGAATTGGAGAACAAGTAACTAGAGGACAAGGAACTAGAGGACAAGGAACTGGAGGGCAAGGAAATGGAAAATACGGTACTGGAGGACAAGGAACTAGAGACCAAGGAACTGAAGGAAAAGGAACTGGTGGACAAGGAACTGTAGGACAAAGAAATAGACGACTAGTAACTGGAGGGGTGAGCCGACAAAATAGCGCCGACAAAATAGCGAGAAATTTCCCGACAAAATAGCGCAAGACAAAATAGCGCAGAGTTATACATGATGTGTATAAAATTACCGGATTATTAGTAATTTTATGTTCTGGGCAGCATTTTTGTTGATGTCACTATTTTTCCTCTATATTTAAAGGTCTGAAATTATGCCATACTAGTTGACCGGCGGCATAGCATACGCCGCTATTTACCAGGGCCGGCGACCGCAGTGGGGCCCGCATTTCATAGGACCCGCAATTTTATAGGACCCACTCTAATTTAAAGTGTAAAAATTAATAAATTAAGCCATTTTATTACTTACAACAGATTCCCCGCGCCATCCTGTCGATTTAACATCCCTACAATTATTTGTCTGTTAAGCTATTGCTTTAAAAGAAATCAAACACATTTTTAACAAAATATAGTCATTTATAACGACCGCAGTGGGGCCCGCATTTCATAGGACCCGCAATTGTATAGGACCCGCTCTAATTTAAAGTGTAAAAAATTATTAAATTAAGCCATTTTATTACTTACAACAGATTCCCTGCGCCATCCTGTCGATTTAACATCCCTATAATTATTTGTCTGTTAAGCTATTGCTTTAAAAGAAATCAAACACATTTTTAACATTTTAAAATATAGTCATTTTGTCTCTCTAACCTTGCTAATGCTTTTTTTTTCCACCACAATTGTTCACATATACTCGTATTAAAGGTCTTTTGCAAGTCAAAGAATTTTTTTCTAAAGAATTATAGAGTATTTGCGCTCCAGAAAACTTTTCTCTTCGACTATTAAATACATAAATAATTCGAGTTTTAAATATGGTTCTAATTTTTCGCATTATATAAAATAAGTAAAGCGATTGTGTTAAAAAATGATTAATGGAGCTAAAAATAGACTTGTGTGTTGTTGCTCGTTTGACCTAGATACTTTTTTCTATTACTTTGAGGAATATTATATAGATTGGCAGATAACGAGAGTATTTAAAATTTATATCATTCCCCTTTTCATCTTTTGATTTAAATGCATAACTTGCTAAAAACACGATTTTGAAATGTGGAGACCCGACAAAATAGGAAAGGAAAATGCGAAAGCGTGTTATACTATAATCTGAAAACTTCGGCATCTTTCTTTGATCTAAACTGGGCGTCTTTATCCGCAACATTGGCAAACTTAGGTGTGTCAGGATTAGTTAAAATGGCGGTCACATTTCTTATCTCGCCAAACGTTTGTTTAATCTCAGGCAGTGACTGACCAATTCAATCACAAATTTTGCTGTTTCCTGTCCGTCTTTGTCTAACACCATGAAATAGATATCAAATTTAGGAGTGTCCATTTGGTTTGTAGGTCTCAATCAACTTCCTGCGTCTCCCAAGTACACCCTTCATGAGACAAGAAGGCCAGTCAAAATGCAATTAGCACAGTATTCCCTGCGACCAGACTTGTCGGTTGTCTATTCCATCTTGGGCGCAAAGTACAAGATGAAAATCTTGCAGCTACATACCGGGTAGATAAAAATGTACGCATGTTTGTCAAGATGCTGTTAGCCCTTTCATTTGTTCCAACTGCCGATGTAAATACTGCCTTTGAAGAATTAAATAAAGCTCGGCCAGATGTTGTAGGGAATTTGTATGAGTACTGGGAGGACAACTATATTGGTCGCCAGAGAAGAAACCGCAGAGTGACTCCAAGATTTCCTATAGAATTATGGAATATTAGAGATCGTGTTCAGGACAAACTACCGCGAACAATCAATTCAGTGGAGGGATGGCACCATGCATTTCAACTGTCTATTGACGGTCATCACCCTAATGTGTACAAGTTAATCTCTCACTTCCTCAAGGAACAGGAGAACACTGAGAACAAGATTCTGAGGTACAATGCTGGAGAACGAAGTAAAGCAGCAAGCAAAACAAACTACCTCCAACTAAACAGACGACTTGAAGCTATGTTGCCAATGTACGGAAACAAGCCAGTGATGGAATATCTACATGACATTTCCTACAATTTAACTTTGTGTCTGTGTGTGTGTGTGTGTGTAAATTTGACACGTATCTTTGCGTGTTTTCAAAGTACACTTTTATAATTCAAATAAATACTATATTTTGAAATTATTCATCTAACCTTATAATGATTTTTTAAAATGTTTATCTAAAGTGTTTCATGCAAAATGACAGAAAAATTACGGCAACAGTACACCAAAAAATAAAATATTAGCTCTATTCTTATTTAATATTTAACGATATTTAAAGTATTTCTTTCAAAATGACTAAAATATATTATTTCGGCGCTATTTTGTCGGTGCTATTTTGTCCGCGCTATTTTGTCGGCGCTATTTTGTCCGCGTTATTTTGACGGGGTACCAACTGGAGGACAAGGAACTGGAAGATAAGGAACTCAGATTATAGTATCTTTTCGGACCTTGAAAGAAACTGTTATAAAAATGCAGATTTGTATGTATGTATGTGGGGTGGGGTTTATAGTCAATCTTTTGTTCATAGGAATAACAGAGACCACAAAATGATTTTCCAAATGTTGGTCTCCTTTGCTCGCTCGACCCAAACAACTTTCTGACAAATCTTCGTAATTCCACCAAAGTCTGCAAATGTCGTTAGGCAACTCGTGGCGCCAACGAGGGAGAAGCTGCGGAAAGAAAGTAGGGGGAAAAAAAGTACCATCGTGTTTTGGATTCCCCATCAATCTCTGCTTAGCGGTAACTTAGTAGGAGCGGGTGCCATTAGGGCGGTTGATCTCTGGCGCCGTGTCGTCTGAGGCGCCAACAGAACTGTCCAAAGCTCACTCTTGCGTGTCAGAATTCTTATTATATCATTTGACAGCTCGTGGATCGCGTGAGTATGCATTTGCCAGATAAACTGTTGGTAAGTGTCTATTGAAAGTAACACGGTTTGGTTCATGTATTGACCCTAACTTGGAAAGGGGTTAATTTATAGGTCCCTAGCATGGACAAAAGTAATGACCTGTTGCGCTTGAATAGTTTGTTTAAAGCATAAGAAAACCGATTGATAACAGAAAGCGCCCATGTAAGATAAGGCGTTGCGTTGAAGTGATAAATTGCTTGACTTCTAGACCGAGGGTCTAAGGTCGAATCTTGGTAAAGACAAGGATCTTTAATTTCGGGATTATTAGGACGTCCCTGAGTCTTGAGTTTTGAGAAAGTTAAGACTGTTGGTCGCTGTGATGGTCACATGACATTCTCGTTAACCGTCAGTCTATATATCAAAAGGTCTGAAAAAGCGAATGCACTTAGAATTCAAGAGTAACACGATCCACAGTGTTGATTGGACAGCAAAGCTGGAACGCAATTTAAAATCAAGAGTAAATACACTTTGTAGTATTGAGAAAACAGTAGCCTATTATTTTACTGTTACAAAAAAAAAGGGATGTTACTGCTAAGAAAACAAAACAAAATGAAACATAGATGATACAGTGCAAAGTCCAGACCAGGTTGAAGAGGTGCCATCGCTAAAATAGAAGAGTCCTCATAACCGTATCTCAAAGATTTTTGATAGCATTTTATTTCTCCTTTCATCCATCCATACCTTTCTCACTCCCTTTATACTATAAAAAACAAAAATGAAATACGCATACCAAGAGTTGCGATGACATGGAGGCCAATACAAGGAAAGCGCAAACAGTGACGTCCTCGTATAACTTGGCGCCATACCTTCTTGGAGGACCTCAGAGCAATGGACACCAGGTGGGAGGAAGCTTCATTGCCAATGACAGATCTTTATGGAGACAATGCGGGAAGTAGCGAGAATATCTCTCTCTCTTTCTCTCTCTCTCTCTCTCTCTCCCTTTAGTCTGTATATATATATATATATATATATATATATATATATATATATATATATCAGTCTAATTAAATATTTATAAAGAAACTATCATAAAAAAACAACTATTGTATTCAATAGTATCATTTATCATTTATTCAAACCTTCATCTCTCCACTCCCCCCCCCCAATCCCAGCAGTCGATACCTACATCTGTACACCTGGTGTTAGTGAATCAATGACCCCCAAAAGACAAAACTATATCATAAAGAAAAATAACCACAGAAATCATTTTTTAACACTAACACATCTCCACATCGTATACAAGCAAGGGAAGGGGAGATTATTCGATACGTAACATGTGGACATGCAAACGTGTAGACAAAGCAGGGGAGGGAGGGGGCAGTGGGGAGGGTGAAAGGATAACTATTTTTCTATGACGTGTATGTAGGTCTAAGTTAGCTAACTGGCCGATGTCCAATAGATGTGTACTCATTTAAATAGGGCTTCTCTCCCTTGGGTCACAGATGGTCCGCAAGATGATTTCGTATTAAAACGAGGCGAGAATGACGGGGGATGTATTGGTGCAGATAGAGAGGCTTGGGGGGGGGGAGGGGGCCTTATTTAAATAAAAGAAAAAAAGAGCCTACTGGTAGGAAGAACAGCTTGGATCTTATGGGACGAAGTTAAACGAGGATGCTTTCTTTTTTTTTCCGACAGAGTTCAATCTAGGTGCCCCCCTTCCCTTTATATTTATTTTATTGTTGAAAATATTGACGTTGTGTTTAGTCATGTTGGACCAATCTCATAATGCAAGCCATGTGTAATGTAAGATCATCTGCGGAGAGTTGAAATGGTGGACTCTAAATAAAGATCTCACAATACAACCAAAATAAAACTATTTTGAGAATATGTTTAAACTTAAAAGTAGGCTAATTAAAAATACCTCAGCAACTGCAATCACTATAAACTATAAACTATAAGGCTTGTATTCGAGGCTAAAGAATCAGTAAGAATGTAGTATTTTAACGTGAATACGCAGACCTGCTTTCAGACCTACATTTTGTTACATTCAACGCAGGCAAAGCCAAAAAAACATCAAATTAGCAGGGAAAAGAATAATCACAAAATACTATCTACATTAACAGTACGAAGCTGAAAGCCACAACGGCATCAATAATTGAAGCAACAACTATAAAACAACGATTACAAAAGCAACAACATCTGCACTATTATCATCAACAACATCTACAATATTATTTATCATCAACAACATCTACAATATTATTTATCATCAACAACATCTACAATATTAATTATCATCAACAACATCTACAATATTATTTATCATCAACAACATCTACAATATTTTTTATCATCAAAAACATCTACAATATTATTTATCATCAACAACATCTACAATATTTTTTATCATCAACAACATCTACAATATTATCATCATCAACATCGTGAAGAACTGATAGAGCGATACGGGCAATTGTGAAATTTAATTTTCAATATCGCTTTTAGTTTTTTTAGATATAAGCTTGACAGACGAACGAACGGACTACTCATAACCAATTACGCGGCTTTTCGACTTTCGCGGCCGCTAAAATATGTCAAACGCTCAACCGTAAAAAATTTATAACTGGTTACAGCAGATTTAAAAACTCAGGTACAAGAGCTATAAACAAAGCATGCAATCCTTGTCTATTAATCATGTCCGGATGTAGCCTACTGTAACAATACCTTCTTATCGAATGATGAATGACGAATGAATACTTCGCCAACTTTATCTTGAGGTGTAATAAGAAGTTGCTGTCCGAATAGAAGAGTAGTCTTGTACTGCCGGGGAATTTAACTTAAATTAATTACAATGATGAACAGAGACGATCTAGGAATCAAATGAATAACTTCTCCGTTGAAATAAAACACAGGAAACTTTAATTCAAATTTAACTTACGTACAGCTTATGTACAAGGTACATATTAATAAAAAAAAATGAAGATATATTACAAAGACTCCTTTCTTCAATATTATTTCAAAGTAAACTAGAAACACAACCTATCGTTTAGAAAACTCGCTCCAGACTGAATCTGGCGCGTCTTATATCAGCTGACCTAACTCTTTTAAAAAATCTTTATTTATTTTCAAATCAACCAATAGATTTGCGACATCATAGTTACGTCATTGTTGAGGCGCTGTCAAGGGACTAGACTTTTTGGGTAATTCCTGAGGCTCAGTAAGGGATTTCTAATTCTATTTACACACAAGCTTTTAAATACAAATAAATCTATAATAGCATCTGTGACACCTACCGACGGGCAATTCAAGCTCTAATTTTGGGCTTCCAAGAAATATTTAATATTGATACATAATATCTGGACTTTTGATGGGTCCCAAAAAGGGCTAAAGTCTAAATATTTTCTAAGCGTTTTTGTTTTTTTTTTTTTTTAGTTAGGTTTTGTGCCATATATCTGCATACTGACAAAATAACTTGAGGACTTCAGTACATAGGTCTAGGTCTATACATGAAATCACCAGGTACGAGCCACCAAACATAAGGCACGCCCACTTTGTTCTTAGGTTCAATTGATGTGTGTCACAACGAGGCACCCAGAGAATGTCCTCAGTCTTGGCAGACGGTAGCGTAGCCCCTTGTGTTTTCCTCCTCTCTACTCCTCAACCATTAGCCTGAGCCCGAAACTGTAAATTCCACCTGCACCAAAGTCGTCAGCGTTCCGTCACATCAATAGAGACGTGCCACGGACATAAGAGAGAGCAGCAGGAAATAAAAGTCCAGCTCGGGAGAGATGCGAATCTTGGCAGACGGCTGATGGAGGCTAGAGATACCTTCCTTTACAGTACTAGTTATCACGACAGCCCAGGTTTGTGAGAGACCGATTGTCGTAGTGGACCTGTGACGTGGCAGACAAAGGCCTGGGTAGACCAATAGCTGTCACGTCACAGGTCTAGGTTCAGGCCTATAACGATTGGTCTTGGTTTATGACGCTGGTATCGAGTAGTTAGTACTTCATACGTTGGGGCGTAAAGTCTTTGACACAATTATCAAGCGTAGCCGAGGTTATTTGCATTCAAGTCAAGTGAAACAATCATAGTGAATCAATCATAGTATGTACACTTCAACTGACTTTTCACACTTCAATTCACAATTCACACTTTTTTTTTCCTTGTCACAGTCTGCAAAAGAGCTCACAGCTCAGCAGCAATAAAGCTGGCTAGAAGAAGAAGAAGTCTTGTACACATTGGTACTAACGACTTATTTTTATCCACATTTTCCCCTTAAACACTGTTCGAAAACGGGGCAAGATTAAAAATCGAATTGCTTCAGTGTTCATGTTTTACGATGACTTCAATAGTCTCTCACACTCTTTCTCTAATTAATTCTCTCTCTCTATATATATATACATATCTTTCTATCTCTAATTCTCACTCTCTCTCACTCTCTTTCTGACTCTCTCCTTCATTATCTCTCTCACTCTCATTCTCTAAAAAAATATTCTGTTGTAATTTTTACGAAGGTTATTTTTTTTTTACAAATTTGTCTGTCTGTCTGTCTGGACAAAAGTTTGTACACGTTATTTCTCAGGCATCCAATCTCGAATCAAGCTAAAAATTCGCAAAAAAATATTTCTTTTACCTGACAACACAAGAATCAATTTAAAAAATTAACCAATTAATTATTAACTATTGGTAATAAATTATATTGTCTGGTATCTCAAACACGGGAATGAAATAGTACTTGACTGAAGTGAAGGCATAAGCTGAATTAGTCCACTTTATATAAGGCTTCCCCTTTTACGCTTAGTAAACACAAACATGAAATAGAAACGATAACTCTTTATTTTTTTATTTTTATAAATGCTTTTTCTATTGTTAGTCTTGATCTATTACAAATTTAATGGACCTCATTCACCAAACGTAATCAAACAACATTTTCTCTATATGTTCTATACAAATTACGCAATACGTAAGGCTGTCACATGATTCGTATTTTCACTATTTTATCAATATTATGACGTGGCTAAATGTGTTTATTTACAATTGGTGAATGAGGTCCATTACCTAACTCAGGGGTCGGCAACCTTTTGAGTAGGAAGAGCCAAAAATTACAATTTACGAAATTTCAAAGTTTCTAAAGAGCCACAACATTTTTTTCCTTCCGAACATTTCGTTAAGAATACTTTAAACTGACGATGGTAGAGTGCTTTTAACAAGATGCTTTAAATATCTTGATTGACAAATTCATGACCTCAACTATTTCGTCTAGAACACAAAGCGCTTCTTGGTATATTATACTGTGAAATTTAAAAAAAATTTTCATGGTTTAATTTCGCGGCAAAGAATCGTTGTTGCCTCTTTATTTTTTCCTGTCATACTCCTGGCTCCATCAGTTGCTATTGAAACAATTTATTTAAATTGATTTTATTGTCTTTAATGTATCTTCGCATACATACGCCCTATCTTTTCCTCTGCTTTGCCACGAGAGCGGTAGTCAGGGGCGTAGCTAGGGGTTCGGGGGCCCGGGGGGGATCGACCTCTTTGGGGGCCCTTGCATTTTAGCATTCGATATATGACATGACATAATGTACACAAAAAAAATATATAAGAACAAGATTAAATTAGTTCAGTATATCAGTAAACTTAACAAAGAAATTATCATTAAGACTTTTTAAATAAATAATACCGTTGTTTATTAGCTAAATAATACACACGTGACAAATCTCAATTCATATCTCTTCACGTCGTGCATTCTGTGCAGCAAAGACATCTATAGCATCATCTACAATTCTACATCGATACTTTCTAGTATTTGTGACTTCACTGACATTAAAGCCATGATAAGCCTTTCTTGAGTCATTGTGCTCCTGGGATAGTTTTTGATGAACTTGAGCTTTGAGAATGACGCTAGAGAGGGGGCCTGAGTTAGCTGTATTCGGAGGAGGTTGCAAAGTTTGAGCACACGTTATTACCATATGAAGCCCGTTTCCGCAACATGTCTATTGTGGATCGTATTACTGGTTTGTTGATCAAAACTGCTCGTACATCAATGACATCTTTGAACAAGCGATTTGCCATTTATTTCATCATACAAACAGGAAAAAGTAATACAGTTTGTCATAAGCGTGTCATCAACCAACAGGTGTCTTGGTTCAAGAAGAAACCCAAAGGTATCCATTTTTTCCAGCCTTTGTAATCTGTCCTTCATCAACATTTGGAATCTGTCCAGCACTTCTGTCGCAACACGTTTGAATTGCAGTTCAATTGACAGTCCCACATAAGAACTCAACTTCCCATAAAGTCTTTTGTTTCTTCTGGTTGTTTTGATTACAGGGAATCCATAGTATTCACTACCTTCTTTTGCTTTTTCGTTGGATTGGGTGATCAGCTTCGTCAGTTTCTCGTCGTTTAGCTGAAAGCATGCTCGAGTATAGAATACTCCGATAAGCATCACAACTGCTGATGAGTAGAAGACTCAGGGACATCAATCCAACTGATCCCAAACTATTGAAACCATCTGTAACTGAAAATGCGACATTACTCAACAAACGACAGATGAAAAGCAAAGTGAAATACGATGCAAAAGCAAGACTACCTAAAGATTACTCTGTCAGAGAGAAAGTGAGAGTTCGTCTAGAACAAATGGCAGAAAGTAGTTGTCATTAAAAAAAACATTCCTCACTCAGATCTTACATCATAAACAAACGATGGGAAAACATACGGAAGAAATCAACGCTTGCTGAACAAGAGTTTCGATCACATATCTTTGGGTACTATGATACCGATGAAGGCAAAGAACAGTAAACTGTTAGAACAAACGAAACAGACAGCTATAGACCAACGTCTTGAGAACCTGTTGTGCCAGTCAAGACAACCAGAAGTGGTCGAATTGTTAAAGCTCCTAGTAGATATCAGTTTAAGAACTTTAGTAGGAAGGATGTGATAATAACTTGAAAAGGAAGGATCTCTAGGGTTAATTTGAAGAAAAAAAAGTTGAACAATTCAATATTGCTTTTGGATTTATGCCTAACAGACGTATTCGCTAGTATACAGTATATATAGCAATAGTAAGCGAACAAGGGCTACGCAATGTTCTATATTTTGTAACATAAAGAAAGGCCCACAGCGTTTAGGCAGACATACTGTCTTGTTATTGTTACAGCGTTAGAGACAGATTAGCAGGTTAGCGTGATGTGGTACAGTATATATATAGTTTATCCTTACGGGGCCCCGAACATAACACACGCACAGGGTCCCGCGCACTGCTAAGGACGCCCCTGTTCGTGGCAACAAAGAGAGTAATATTCTTAGTTTTCGCTGCAAGCACGTTTGATCTCTTTTGAAAGTAAAATAAATCGGCAACAAATCTATTAAAGATTTGCATTTTAAAATGTAAAACTAACTTTAACTTTTCTCTTTCGGAAAAAATATTTTAAAACGTACTGGTACTTGACACTATTTGTCATTCAAATATATTAATTTATGTATTTACAAACAAATTTTGGACACCCGTTTGGGGAAATGGGGATTTTCAAAATCGCCCCCTCCCTCCCCCCCCCCCTACGCTACGCCACTGGCTGTAGCTATCATAGAAGTTCTTCTTTTAGACACTGGAAAGACATATTTCTGACAAAAAGGCCAACTTGTGCCGTGTCTTTTATTTCGTACGACTCATATATCAAGTGATAAAGAAGAAGAAAATTAAATATCTTCCACTTGCAAATATGTTACATTTCAAGACATTGAGAAAGGTGCGCTGAAAAGCGAGTACAAGTGACTGAGAGATAGAATCAAATCAGAACAATTTTGAAAAATTTTTTTTTCATTAAAATAGATAATATTTCACAAGGAACTAAAGAGCCGCAGCTTAACATCCAAAGAGCCGCATATGGCTCGCGAGCCGCAGGTTACCGACCCCTGACCTTACTGATCCAAATGAAATAATATAAATACACTTAATATAAGTTTGTTTTTCTTTTAAAGTTTTTTTTTCTTGTTTTTTACTTGGTATTGAGCGAAGATCAAATAGAAATAACAGAACAGCGTCCTTAAAGAGGGGGGGGGGGATTTATTTTATTGAATAAGGGCGGGGGGGGGGTGTTGCTATTTTCTGAGTGTATGTCTAAAACCACACAAAAATGGAACAGATTTATTCCTTAACATTTATTTCTTTGTCACTAGTTTTCTAATTCTATTCTTCGTATTTCGTTTCAATGTCAATTTTCTTAATGACACCAGACCGACCAGAGTAACTAATTGCCTTCAAATATATGTGTCATTTCCCTAGTGACATCCAGACTCACACTTGTCATATGGCCAGTGAATGGCTTGGTCGGCTGGCTGTCACGAAACAAAAAAAAAAAAGGAATATCACCCACGCACAAGCCTTAGTCACGTGACCTACTATAATATGCCTTGACTAATTAAATAAGTCAAATTTGTGTGTGTGTGTGTGTTTTCGCTTTCTTTTGTGATTTGAAATATTGACTGTATGACTTGGACTATTTATTGAAATCAATCACCCGGTTTGCATCTGTCAGTGAACAGGTTAATAGAGGGGGTGTGGAAGGAATCGAGAGATATGGGGGTTGAGAGAAAGATGAAAGAGAAAGAAAAAAAGCGAGAGAGAGAGAGAGAAATAGTGAAAGTAGAAGATGGAAACAGAAATAGAGAAAAAAAAGAGGGGGGGGGGGATTACAAGAAGAAATGAAAGGGTAAAAAGAAAGACAGATAGATAGAGGAGATAAAAATGAGAGAGAACGACAGAAATGGGGAGAGGTGAGTAAAGAGAAGAGAGCGATGGAGAGAGCGATGGAGAGAGAAGGAGAGAGAAATAGAAGAAAATAATGATAATGAAGTAAAGAGAAAACGAGAGGGGGTGTAAAGAGAGAGTGGGAGCAGAGAGAGAGAGAGGTTACAGACCAGTAAGTAAGAGATAGCAAGTGGGTCTATAAATGAGGGATGAGCAAGATGGAGGGATTAAGAGAAAGAGAGAGGGGGGATGGGGAGATTATAAATACAGAAAAGAAATCATAGTTTCATGGGGTTTTTATGGTCTTCTTATTTCTAGTCTACAACTTTTGTTCTGTTCTTCAATCAAGTCCTGTTGGTCAATGTCTCCACGTGTCCTAGATGTAGTTCAATACCTGGGACGCTCTGTTCACGAGGACTATTGCTAGGCAGTTAGAGATGTTGAAAATGGAACAAAAATAAAGGTGTTGGTAAAAAAGCGCGTGAGTGAGCAGTTGAATCTCTACGTGAGTGAAACCAATGCGCCAAATAAAAGGGAATAGTGTGACAAAAAAAAAAAGAGGGAGAGAGAGAAAGAAAGAGGGGGGAGGGGGGTCAGGATGAAGAGTCGTTCGAGCAGGTGGTGAGGGCAACACGAGGGAGAGTAAAGCTATTGGGAATTAGCCCGCTTTGACCTGCCCCTCCCCACTCTTTTTGAGCTTTTTTTTTTTTACAGCGCCACCAGATGGCTGACACACGTGGCTCATCTGCATATTTAGGACAGGGCCTTCACAGATATCGACTGGACCCGAGTGAGCCCGAGTGGGCCCGTGGTGACGACATACATGTGTGCAGCTGGGGCAATCGACATCCCGAGGGGAGAGACGTGGATTGCAGGGGGGGGGGGGAAGGGCGAAGACTAACAGTGTCTTTCACTTGATAAATATTTATAGAACATTTATCTCCACGTCTGCTCAGCAAAGCTTTTCTTATACACTCTTTGATTGATTTGATTTGGCTATCTTCTGACAACTTGAGTAAAGCGGCGTGGATTCGCTTAGCTCATCGAACAGTTCATGACAGACTATGTCAACCTCGGCACCAAACTCAATGCAGGTGTCCCCCGTCAGTCTTATGAATCAAGCAGTTGAATTGTTTTGTACAGTTCACAACTAAAAAAAAATATTCAAAGAATAACGACCAATCAAGTTGATTACACTTGAAGAAATAAAGCTCTCGGAAGAAGTTCAATCAAGCAGAGGACCATGACAACACTTATGCCGTTGCTAGGGTAACCAAATCTCACATATCTATATGGTGACAGACTCGCAATTATTTACGTCCTATGTTAAAAATAAATGTGATGTATGCACGTATTTATTTATAGTTATTAAAAAAAAATTTGTTTGCCTCGTGAAGACCGTTAGTAGTATGTAGTCTGTATGACATATTTGCCAATGATACAGATAAAAGTGGCATTAGGTTTTCAATTAGCATATTTACATTTTAAGATAAGACAGCGTTTGTGCATTTAAATTTTTTTTTTTTTACTTTGTTTAAAAAAAAAAGTGTTTACAAATGAGAACGTCTATCCATGTCTAATTTAAACAAAAAGAAAAAAAAAAACATTTAGTTGTGGCACCCATTTCAAGGTCATCTGTTTCAATGGCCAAATGGTTAACGAGGAGGGTGTTTTGTGGCCAGCACAAATACCAACAGCCATTATTTTCCCCAACTTAAGTCAGGCACCCCTTAGAGTTGGGTGGACTCAAGGGCGCCCTAAATATTCCAACATTCCTAATCCCAGTCTTCGCCGAGATTCGAACCCAGGACGTGAAGCATTAACCACTCAGCCATCGTGTCCCCCCCCCCCTAAAAAAAAAGATGACCTTTACATCACTTTCCCATTAGATCGCAAGTTCTGAAAGGGAAACTTTAATTTTACTTTAGTAACCATTTCAAGAGAGAGAGAGAGAGAAACATGTATACAGAGAGAGAGAGAAAGAGGGAGAGAGAACGAGAGAAAGAAAGAGAGAGAAAGAGGGAGAAGAAGATGGAGAAAAAAGAGGGAGAAAGAGAGAGAGAAAGAGTGAGACTACCTTCTCTCTCCAGACCAACTTAAGAATGAAAACGGGGGAAAGGGAAGGTCCTAATGTTGTCTTCGTTAAGTCTTGTACTACTGATTGAGTTGCTTCAATAATTTTTTGTTTCTTGTTACACCCTACACACACACACGCACACACACAGACAGAGAGAGTTTCTTTTTCGTTGCCCTATAAATCAGACCGTTTGTCGTTTCATGGTTTAATCATCGGTATGGCGTCACCATCTCCACATCTGTGTGGCGCTGGGGGCCTTATCATTGGGGGGCGCTATCGCAGGGAGAAGGGGGGCGTTATCGTCCAGTGCTCTTATCTTGATTACGTAGCAGTCCGTCTGTTTCTCTTCTCATTGGCCATCTGGGCGGCTCGCAAAGAACAGCCATGTCTTTCCCTTCACTGTTTTGGAGATATGTCTCTCTCTCTCTCTCTCTCTCTCTCTACTCTCTCAGTTGGGCTTTCTCTTTTTGTTTCTCCCTACTCTCTCAGTTGCTCTGTCTCTTTTTTTTTCTCTCTCTCTACTCTCTCAGTTGCTCTTTCTCTCTTTTGTCTCTCTCTCCTCTCCTCTCTTACTTGCTTTTTTTTTGACTGTCTCTGCTCACTCAGTCTCAATCTCTGTCGGTCTCTCTCTCTCTCTACTCTCCCCTTCTGACTCTTTCCCTCTCTCTTTGCCTCTGTCTCTCGATCTCTTATTTTCTCTATCTTTGTCTCTCTCTCTCTCTACTCTTCACATCAATCTCTTTGACTCTCTTTTTCTCTCTTTGTCTCTCTCCTTCTCTCTCCCTATTTTTTAAACCGAATCCCGACTCCTATTTTCCTTGCAAATTTGTTTCTTTATAACATCAGGGGAGAGGGAGGTAGAACCAAATTATTAGACAAGAGACGTCTCATAAGACAGAAATAGTGAAAAGAGGAAAATAGAGAACAAACGAGACACCCACGTACAAAAACTGTAATGGAGAGAGAGAAAGAGAGAGAGGGAGAGAGAGAGAGAGAGAGAGAGGAGATACAGCGAGAGAGATGGTGTGAGTAAATCCACCGTCAACTGTAGCTTGGTTGTCGTTAAAAGGTCTGTCAGGTCACAGCTGTCTGACCAACATATTGTCCCCTTGTGTTAGTTCGTGGGCCTGGCGTTCAGGAAGGATTTTTATTGAGTCGAAAATTGAGCACGCGATCTGTAGACTTGCATCTTTCATGGGTCGGACTATTGTGAACAGACCTGAGGAATGTGACAAGGTGACGTCATCCTGAGACACCGTAGCAGACGTGGGGTAAGGGACAGAACTCTTCATTTTTTTAAATTGACTTGTGGTTATTTTAACCATTCTATCCATATTACTAATAAATACAAATGCTACAAAATCAGTCAGGGGTGGGCAGATTACGGACCGCGGACCACATGCGGCCCGCCGAAGGGTTTTATGCGGCCCGCGAAAACCTAAATAAATCATTGTAAATATCCATAGAAATTATTGAAACTTTTGATTCTTATCACTTGTAAAGAAGAGGCTAAAGAAACATTGTCTTTAAATCTAAAGAATTTACAAAAAAACGAAGATTATATTTAATAGCAATACTATATACATTCAGTAAAAGACATAAGCCCTGTCCAGTATTTATTCAATGCTATGGAGAACTGTGTTGAAAGAGTTGGGTTGGCTTGTACAAGATGGCAAGGGTAACAACTGATGGAGTTTTGACTATGAAAAACCACCTTTTTAATTTAAAAAAAATATCACAACCATAAATTAGTAACTGGAAAGTTTACACAAATCTAAATTAAAATTCACATTATTGGAAGAGTAAATTTAAAGATCATAATTCGCTCTGTGGTCGTTGTTTGTTACAGAGCCTAAAAATGGTTGTTGATATTACAAAAAAGGAATAACGAAACGTGTACTCTATGAATATGTTACTGTTCGAAGTACACTAGTTTTTTTTCTTTTATTTTGTATATCATTATTTTACTCGAGGCCACCAAATTCACTTCACTCATAGCCTCCAATTATCCAAGGCCGGTCCCGACTGGCAGCTCCGAAATGTATGTGAAGATTGGAATTAAAACATTCTAATGTTCGGTAACCCAGTTGAATTGACTGGCCAATCATTAGATCAATATGGAATTTAAAGGATGAAATTGTTAGGTTCCTTGATGAACATTGACTGTGACCCTTCCCATTATATTTAATGAAGAGTTTAAAACTTAATGTTTATCATAGGAAGCATTGTAATTTGTTGTTTCCGAATGCGGCCCGCGACTACCTAGCATGCGGCCACTGGCGGATCCAGAACTTTGGAGTGGGGGGGGCGATTTTTTTCCAAACCCTAACCCTAACGCCCAGTAAACCCTAACCCTATGCATAAACGTGTGTAAAGCATATATATATATA
>JADKLZ010000167.1:16380541-16401010 GCA_021533235.1 Biomphalaria straminea
TTTTTTTTTTACTATATATAAAGGAGTTAAACTAAAGGAGTTGAACATTTTTTTAAACACTAAGTTGAACTTATAGAACAAACAATTAAACAAACAAGTTCAATGGGTCTGTATGAGTCAACTGACGTAACGGGTGTAGCACAGTTGGCTATATTCATAAGGGCCTTTAACAGGAATTTTGACATATACCAGGAACTTCTTGGGTACTATTCTATGCGTAACAAGCGAGGATGATTTTTGAGAAACGACAGGACGTGAAAATGCAGTACATTTTTTCTTTGGTAAAGCTGGCTAGTCTAACAAAGGTATGGCGCACCAACCATGAAATGAAATGGTTTTGAATCAAAGTTACTTGCAAAAATAAGAGAGACTGATGCTAAGGTGGTGCGATTTGTTGTCATTTTCTTGGGTGCCGCTGTGTGAGTGGGTCGATGTTTGCTTTGGCTTTGTTGTGATGGCGTTTTGGAGTTAGTGTTTGTTTTCCCCAGTTTTGGGTAAGTTGGTTATTTTACGGTCTGCTGAATGTTGTAGATCTTGAAACGTTGTATTATGGCCTATGTCAATAACGTTCGTTAAGGATTGATCCTTTATTTCATTTAGGGACTTAGGCTTGGGCTCTGGTGGAGTCAAGCTTGAAGTTGTTGAGTTTGGTCCTTGATCGTGTTTGACTATCACCCATGGTGTTGTGGTGTTGGCGTTATTAGATCTGGTAGATCTTGCACTAATGTTAAGGTGCGCTATTATTATTATTATTATTATTATTATTATTATTATTATTATTATGTTAGAAAAGAACGAGTATTCTTTTTCTGGCGGAGCCAGGTTCGAGTTTCGTTAAAGGGAGACAAAATTCATCGTATTCCCTTTATCAGTTTCCACTGAGGAATTTTCTGGTGATTATTATTATTGTTATTATTATTATTATAGCTTTTATATAGCGCTACTTTCATGCTTATAGCATGCTCGGAGATCTTTTGGTCCAATCTCATTTGTGGACCAGTGGGGGGAGGGGGCATCTAAAAGTTGGTTTTCCGTTCTACCTTTAGGCGCTCTGCCCGATTCGGGTGTCGAACCTCGAACCTCCTTCTAGGTAGCCAAGCCAAGTTCAAGCGCACTTAGCCTCTCGATCACGAGATCTGATTAGAATATGAAAATGTTCTATTAGAGCTGATAGAAGTCAGATTCTTAGTTGAAATCGAAGAATATTACAAGGTTACAAAGACAGTTTGTGTGAAAACACAAACTTAAAATTGGCCCCCGAAGTGGTCCACCCAGAAGGGTTTCAATATTTTCAGAAAGAACATCCGAATGAAATTATATCAAAGACAAATGACACATAAGAATGCAGATAGAAGGTGGACAGATCTTATGTAGTGCCCCAGTAATCCTTAGGCATTCGGCCTCTTTTGGGTTGGTTACTTAGATAGTAAATACTCTTGTCTTAGCAATAATAAACGTGCAATGAAATGAAATTTATAACATTATAGAATGTCTTTGATTAGGTTTGATTTATAATGCATACTAATTAGGTTTTTCTATTCATAAAAACTGCTTGCATAAATGATTTTTAAAAATAAGATTTGAACATTTAGAAAAGAAAAAGGAGCCGTTGCATCAGAACTTTGAACGATCTAAATTATTGTGATGTCAGATTTTCATTTTCTCTTCTACTTTCTGAGATCTGAACGGGACGGACGGACAGACAAACGGACAGACAGGCCACACAAAACTAATTGCGTCTTTTCCCCTTTCGGGCGACGCTAAAAATGACTGTGCCAAAATTTTACAGTCATTTACCCTGAACGATTCGTTAAATTGCGGAAATTTGCAGCTTGAATTCTAGCTATTTTTGCATGCACTGGTCTCTGTGCGCAGTTCTTTTCCATAATAAAAGCTATTTAAACACCTCACCGTTCGAGATTATATGATCAAAATTTGTCATCTGTGATGAAAGTGGCAAACAAACTTCAACTTGACATTATTAAAATGGTATCACAGAAAAGATGTCAAGCATCAGGACAAAGAAAATAATGCGTAATCATAGTAATTTTTAATTGGCCAATAGTACTACAAATTTAGCTAAGGGACAGGTATGCCATTAATTATTGTATTATATTGTATTATTTCTAATTTACATAAAACTAGTAGGCTGTTTTAAAACTGATTTTTTTCTCCGGCCCCTCAGGTCATAGTAAGTTATTTATGCGGCCCATATACCTTAATGAGTTTGACATGCCTGATCTAGGTAATCAATCTATTTAAATATATTTAAGATGTATAAATTTAATAGACGTGAATTATTTCGATCTGGGATTCCAGCATCGTTATCTTAATTAAAACCATAGACTATATATAAAGGACTGCCAACACTAAGGGTAACTAAGAATAAGTGTCGTCAGACTCCAAACTATTGGTAGAGGTACATCCGGTATAAACTTATTTTGCGACATTCGCGATGTTTGAATGATGCTGCCAGCTTGGCTAATATGTTTTTTTTTCTCTTTTCATCACATTTCACAATTTCTTTTTACACTGTATATTATTAATAAGAGCTTTAAAGAGCGATCAATGAAAGAGTCAATACAATATTGAGAGTTGAGAGTGTCATTTATTACTTAGGTAGCCTATACAATGGGGGATAGAAGTTAAGTCTGTGAGTGAGTCAGTCCAAAAAACAAAATAACAATAGTGAGTACCTGAGCCACACACTCACGTCTTTACCAACTTTTTGTATATATAGATTCTATACCTATTTTTTTTAAAGTATAGTGTTATTGGAGAAATTATGCAGTATGCATTTTTTAAAATATATAAATGGATAATCAGCCATAAAAATTAAAAGCAATCATGTATTTATGAATAATTGAAATATAGGCATCAAACTGTCAGCTCTAAAAGTTATTTTTTTAACTAAATAAAATCCAAAATAACATCCACTTATTCTATAAGCCATTTAAAAAATTGAGATTGTTCCAAATTTTTCTTCGCCAAATAGAATGGACCTCATTCGCCAAATGTAAACAAACAACATTTTCTCTATATGTTCTATACAAATTACGCAATACTTAAGGCTGTCAGGTGATCCGTATGTTTGACTATTTTATCAATATTATGATGTGGCTAAATGTGTTCATTTAAAATTGGTGAATGAGGTCCATTATAGAATCATAGGGCCCTACTTCAATAAAAAGTAATTGTACACGTAGTAAACAGCTAAACATTTACCGAGACTTAGTGACCTATACTATGGCTGTAAACTATACCTACAAATACGACCATACACACTACTATAAATTTAAAAAAAAAAAGTGATGGGGTTTTTAATTATATAGATATAAACTAGTTAGAAAAATATCTTTTTAAGTTGGTAAATCAGATTTAGTTGTTATAAAAATCTGGCTATGCTATAGCACTGTTACCAAAAATATGACTAACAAATAATTTGTTCGTAGTGTTTTTCTACTCACGTCAGCCTCTTGATAGATCTATATCTAGATATATGATGTAATTGTTCATTTTATTACTGAAATCCTGTTGCTATTTTGATCTAGATAGTTTCTAGATATCTCCAGCTTCACCACCAATGACAGCATCTCTGTATCTGATAATTTCATTCATAGGGTCATAGATCTAGATTCTATAATCCAGATCCAGACTACATACATTTAGATTCATTTAATTTTAATTTTTAAACTTTCCAGCTGATTTGATTGCATTCTATGATTCTTTCATTTTATTTTAATATTTATTATAAATAGATTAATAAAAGACTTGCACTAAATTGGATTATTCTTAATTCTAGATCGTTGATGATGGATGATATATAGTTTCTATTACTATTAGATCTATTTGTCTATAGTATATACCAGATAATAGACGTTGTCAAAATCTGGGCTTTCCTGGTCTACATGTCTATATTCATCTTCTATGATTTGTGTTGGTGTTTTTTGCTTTCTACTGTACTGTTACAATGCCTGGTGGTTCCAGCTGTGCTGTTGTTGGATGCTGTGCTCAGAGATCCAAATGTAGAGGTCTTTCCTTCCACAAATTGCCAAAGAAATCTACTAATAATACATGGCGAAATGCTCTTATTACTGCCATTGATCGTGATGATTCTAGATTTAACCCTGATACTGCCACAATATGTTCTCGACATTTCAAAGAAAGTTGTTTTGTACCAACTGACAGTAGCAAGTGTACAACATATAAAAGTAAGTTTTTACTTAAATTTTATGCATAATTTACATTTCAATGATAATTATATGATTTTTAATATAATGTGTGTTCATATGGCCTATATAATACTTAGTTTGAAGTAACCCTATAAATATCTAACCACCATCAATCAATCCATCTTTATGTCTAGCTATCTAACAATAATTATCTATGTATTTATACAGTTATAATTATAATAATAATATCAAATTTTATTATCCATTAGAAAATAGATATATATATTGCTGCATTTTTAAAAAGTCATTATTGTAAGGGATATGATTCAAAAGTATTAAAATAAATATGAATTCATTCAAGTCATTTTATTTATTTTTGTATTTAGACATTGTATTGAAATTCATTATAAGCAATTTACTCTTATTTGTACAGATTCATTATAAGCAATTTACTCTTATTTGTACAGATTTGTCTTTCAAGAGAAAACCACGATACCTTTTACCAGGGAGCTTACCTACAGAATACATGCCACAAAATGCAATAGTTACACCTAAGCAGCTACCAAGTAAACTTCCAGTACCGGTATGTATGGCATTTGAAAATTCAATATATTAAACACAAGAAATTAAATATTTGTTCTATGTAATGTAAACCTTAAATATTAATGTCAGTGTTTTATTAATTTTATTTAATTATCATTTTTAATGGCATAAACATTATGTATTAATATTTAAAACAAAAAATAATAAATTGCCCTTTCTCTGTTATATATACATATTTGTATGCATATTTGTGTCTCTGTGTGTGTGTTAGATGTTTTTTTCATAACTTTGTAATAGTAATTATGTTGTTTTTTTTTAATTTAAAATGAAAAGTGTTCATTAAAATGTTGAAACTTTGTTGTATATTTATGCATCTAAAGGAACAAATTGATTTAAATAAATGTAATGCACATTGTTTCAGATACATCCTGATCCACAACCACTACCTGAATGTGTGAAGTACATGCAGTTCTCTGAGCTGAAGAAGGATGTTTGTAATCCTGAATGCTTACCATCTCCTTGGTGTTTGTTGGAAGCTAATGATAATCATGTTCTTCTTGGTATGATGAATGACATGAAAACTTCAGTCAAATTAAAGCTAAACATTACAGCAGATTTAATAGTTTCTGCTTACATAAAGGAAAATCCTATCCCAGATTTTATTGAAAGCATAGAAAAAGTAACAGTTCACAATTATTTAAAGTTATTTCTATGCCGCAAATTTTGTCCTGGAATAGTTGATGATAACTTGCAACCATATGCAAATCCAAAAAACAGTGAGAATTAAATTTATTACAAAGATTTTAATATTGGCAGCCAAAAAACTGTTGTTAGAGCTACTAAATGTGAAATTCTAATTAATAAAACATCAACTGGTTTGATATGTAAATATTGCTCTTATGCTAAAATTTTATTAAATAGAAAGTTATTGAGAGCAAATTCAAGAGGTAATAAGCCATTAAGTAAACATGACCCCTTACATAAAACAACCAGAGAAACATTAATATATGAACTAAAAAATGCTAGAAAGGAATCTAAGGAATGTCAAAAACAATTAAAACAGTTCCAATTGACTTTGATAACAGATAGTGTAGAGCTAAATAGTCAGTTGAGTAGGGATCTGCAAGATGTTATAGAACATACAGATAATAAATTGGCAAAGCTTTTTTGGATGGAGCAAAAAAAAGCATTTTCAACTAAAGACAAAGGAGTGAGATGGCACCCAATGCTGATCAGACTAGCAATTTTGATCAGAAGTAGAAGCCCAGTAGCATATGACACTTTAAGAAAAACAGGAATTTTGAAATTGCCAGGATCTTCAACATTAAGAGACTATACTAATGTATATCAGTCAAAAGAAGGTTTCAATAAATCTGCTATTGAGGAATTAAAAAGATTATCAAAAAATTTAAAAGATGAAGAAAGATATGTTGTTTTGCTCCATGATGAAATGGTTATTAAATATGATTTAGTGTTCGATAAAAGAAGTGGTGAGGTTGTTGGTTTTGTAAATTCTCATTCTTGGAATGAGAATTTGGAAAAAAATATTGCAAGTCATGTGCTAGTTTTTTTTGTAGTTGGTATAAACACACAAATTAATGTTAGTTTAGGTTTTTTCGGAACCTCAAACGTATCATCAGGTGACTTATTCCCTGTATTTTGGGAAGCAGTTTGCTATTTGGAAACAAGTTGTAGCTTAAAGGTCATAGCTTCCACTAGTGACAAAGCCTCCTCAAACCAAAAAATGTATCAGATGCATAAAATAACAGATGAAGATGAAATTTGCTATAAATGTATTAACATTTTTTCCCCTGATAGATTCATATTTTTTATCTCTGACCCTCCTCATTTAATAAAAACAATAAGAAATAATATATTAAGCAGTGGTTCAGGACAGAATAATTTACTATGGAACAATGGAAAAGAGATAGTCTGGAAACATATATGGGAAGTTTATCATCTTGACTGTCAGACTGAGACAAGACAAACAAAACTAACTGCAGAACATGTCAATCTATCTAACATTTCTAAAATGAATGTCCGCTTGGCGGCACAAGTTTTGAGCTTTTCTGTAGGCACAATGATGGGATCTAGATTAGGACCAGAAGCAGAGGAAACAAAAAAACTTATTCTTCTAATGAATAGATTTTTTGACTGCCTCAATGTGTCATCATTAGTTGGAGGAATGTTCAAGAGAAATTCAGATCTTCTTCCATATACCTCATTAAATGATGAAAGATTTTCTTTTCTTGAAAATGATGTTTTAGGATATTTTTACGAATGGAAAGCGAGCATTGAAAAACGTCCTGGAAATTTTACAAGCGCTCAAAAAAGCAAGATGTTTCTTTCACATCAGTCTTTTAAAGGCATAGAAATGACTGTCAAAGGTTTCTGTGGAGCTACAAGATACTTGCTTTCGCATGGTGTTCCATCTGTCCGTAGCAATGTTTTTTGTCAGGATCCACTAGAAGAGCACTTTGGAAGACATTGAGGAATGGGTCAAAGATCAGAGAATCCTACATTGTTTGCTTTTGGCTATCAAGAGAATAAATTACGCATACAAAGTTTAATTTCCATAAATTCTAGTCCCATGAAAAAACTGAAAAGAAAATGAAATATATTAATATCTACATACATGTATTGCAATAATACTGTTTTGATGAAATCAACTAGTTTATATTAATATCATTATGTTAAAATACTGATTTACTTTGGAAGTATTGTATGTTTTTATTTCATCAGTATGACTTGTATGCTATTTAGATAAAATACATTGTCTGTGCCTGTTTTAATGTTGATTTTGTTTAGAAATGCTTTTTTATTAAATCTCTATTTGTAATGTAAGATATTCTCATTATTTAAGAATGCTTGTTTTTTTTTTTTAAAATTCATCTTATTTATGTAATTGTATTAAACATTTTTAAAGGCTATTGTCACCATAATATTTTACTGACACCATAAAATGTCAGTGGTGTGGTTTATAGATGTAGGTGTGGTGGTGACATTGGGTTCTTGTGTGTGTTCTGAATCGTATTCATGATGAGGAATTCACATACTTTCTCGTAAATGAGATATAGCTGATATAGCAGACACAAATAATATGTTTAATACATGCAACAACATCATATAGGGAATATGATACACAACTCAAGAATAATCAGTAGTAATTATTTTATGGAAAAAAAAAATAAATAAAGTAATACCTTAGTAACTGGTACAAGTATCAACTGCTTTATAATAACTCCATAGTGGCTACTTACAATAAGTAGCTTCTACTAACTCTTTTTCATACTGTTTTTACTGCCTGTATCCACTGACTGCCTTCAAGTAACTATTAAGTTACTACCTAACTCAAGGTTAAAAATAGTTCACCTTGTTATATCATGAGTTGTGAGTAACAAACACAACATTAAAATGAGGTATCAACTTTATGACATCAACTTGGAGGTGGTTACAGCTATCTTATAAGATGCATCACATTTGTATGGATAATTAATTTTTTTTTTTGGCATAAATTTCAATGTTTGAAAACCTTGTCAAGAGGCTTTATTCAATGTTTATCTTTTTACAGCCCAATAATATGTAATTATAATGCATGATAAATGAAAATGCCAGCTATGTTAAATGTATTTTATCAGAAATCTATGTACAAATTACTGTGATGATAATTTTATTTAATTAAATTTATTTACAATATATAGTGTTCACATGATGCAGTTCAATACTTTAATATTCAATTGTGATAGAATGATACCATTATACAAATTACAACTGTCTTTACATTTGTTAGTGATACATCATATAGATCAATACATCCTCTCTATCTTCCTTAAATATATTTCACTAAGTGGTACATTGTACTATAAATGCTAACAATTGTCATACATTTTCATGTATAAGTCATTGTGAATTTCCCATTACATGTTGCTTATTGTTAATAAACAATAAAATGAATTGCAATTGAAACAAAGTCACAAATTGTCAGTCAATTATTATGTTATTATGTTTTTGCAAAAATGATAAAAACATAATTTAAAATTAAATAGTTCCTAATAACGGTATTATTGGGTTTCTGTTGGGTGCGATGTTTTCAGCTTCTTTCTTAGGCTTTTTTCTTTTTTAGATTTATTCTCTTGTTTTCTTATACTGTCCATCACAACTTTTAACTTATGATGAATTCTTATTTTAAAAAACAATATTAGAATAGTGTCCAAAATTTCCCCAATTATGTCTTCTTTAACTGTATTGTTACATTCATTGACTGCCTCATAGAAAGAAGATGTAATAATTTGGTTGGACAAACATCTTTGTAAAAAGTTTGACACACAAATGCTCTTCACTTTTAGTTCATCTTTACCCCCAACCATGTCTTGAAATGTGGTTTCAGCTTCAAAAAATAATTTGGCTACACCTGGCTTAATGTAAGTGAGACCACCTCTATCTAGTTGGAGTGTCATTTGATTTTGTACAGTATCTTTTTTACTACAGACCAATAGGCTGAGACAATGCATCTTTTTATCTTGCATCTCAGTTTTGGGAGAACATATAATTCTTTGTTTAATTTTTTTTATAATGCAACCACCTATATAACTAACTGTGTTTTTTTCTTCATCTTTGAGTGTGTGGGCTCTATTATTGTTGTTATCCATTTTGTTGCCATATGCCAATGATACAAGATAATTAAAAACTTTTAGAGTTATCAATGTACATAATTGCTGACATGCTACATCATTTAGAAAGCCCATGTTCAGTATCAATGCTTGATAGTAATTTTTCCAAGCTCTCTCAGTTGAAACAGAAACAAATTTGCTCCTTGCAACTAGACAGTCATTTAAAAACTTTAATTTATGTGTAAGCTTGTCATCTGTGGAAAAAAAAACAACAATTTAAGCATTACTCTTAACTCAATCAATAACTATTGGTTGATTTTTAAACCTACACTTTCACACATCCCATTGTAATTGATCGGTCACTTCATTATTATATGTTGTTTCTCTATATTCTCTTTTTGCTTTTTCTTCTTTTCCCTGCAGTAATGTATTTGAGAGCCACAAGGATCTTATGATATGATCATAAAGTTTTTTCCGTTTGCATTTTCGACAGTGGTCACAAGGTCATCATGGGGCACAATTGCTTTATTTGTGATGCAGTCTTTACATGTGTTTCTTTTAGAGTCAATCCATATCATCAGAGTTTGCTTTCCGAGATCCTCTTCTGTAATTATGCAGCTAGCCTCCAACATTCACAAGCATACCAAAAGTAACCAATTGAATTGCAAAGGACGCAAATAATTAGTTGCTAACCATATTTATAAGTTAGATATCCTTCTATACAAAACATTAAGGCACTTGGATGAGCAGTACTTACAATCAATTTTTTGTAATTCTTGGTGAAACTTCTCTGGAAATATGGTTTCTTTCTCCAAATTAGAACATACATCTTTGACAATCTGCACGTTTACCTAAATCAATAATAATGAAGGTTAATTTATATAATATTTATATTATGTGTTTGTCTATTGGAAAAGACAAATAGATTCTATTCACTTTATTAAAACGTTTTAATTATGAGGATCTGCAAACCTTTAAACTGCTGTAGATAATACTAATCAACCTACTATGTAAACGCAGTGTGCCCACACTTTTTCTTCTTTTCCTTGCAGTAAGGTATTTGAGACCACAATAATCTTGTGATATGATCATACAGCTTGCATTTTCGACATTGGTCAAAAGGTCATCATGGTGCACAATTGCTTCATTTGTGATGCAATTTTTACAGTATGAAAGAGATGGGAGTGGGCAGGGTTTGACAGTCAGGCGCACAAACCTCACGATCATGCAGCCATCAGTATTGACCTAAAAATGAATGCTATAAGTTCTCCTCCC
This sequence comes from Biomphalaria straminea, assembly GCA_021533235.1. Taxonomy (NCBI): domain Eukaryota; kingdom Metazoa; phylum Mollusca; class Gastropoda; family Planorbidae; genus Biomphalaria; species Biomphalaria straminea. Next base: position 16,391,142 of record JADKLZ010000167.1, read on the forward strand.
CCTCTTCTTTTTCATGGGGTGACTATCCGCAGAAATAAGAGAGTGATCTTTCCATCTTTCCTTTATTTCTTCTTCTTATCCAAACTCCTGAGACACGAAGAGAATTATATGAGAGATAAATGGTGTCACAGACTCATTTGAGACTTACTATGTCAAGGATACTGTGGCATGAAGTGATTTCATAGTCACTTTATTATCTCGTAAATTTGCAAGGAAAAGCTGACGGTCTGAAACCTTAGTAGTTGTTTGGTCCTTGCACATATAATTCTCGGCCGCTACGTATATTTGGTGTAGAATTATGAGTTTGTTCTGTATATGAAATTATGTCTGTTGTATGGACAATAAGTAGATAAATAACTCACTTGTGGCAATGAAATGTTCACTCCTTCGATTTGATGCGATTCAGGGTGCAAATACAAGACTGTGATCTGCTCCTGTTAGAAATTAAAATATATTAAAAACATAGCTTTTTGGCCTATATAGCAACTGATTTTTTGAATTGATTTTGTTTATTTTTGGTGAGATTTTATTACTAAACCATCACTTGTCCCACCACAGCCAAGGGAATTTTAGTTTAAATATATGTAGCCTATGAGTTTGAAAAACACTGATAATTATTCTAATTTATTTGGCTATGTAAAGATGGCTACCAGGTTGTGCTATTATCTTCAAATGGGAATAAAAATCAAAACATGTAAGAATGTGAGGCATTTTTTGGTAAAGTAGTAACATTATAATTTATATCACATGATTATTTACATGTGATAGGCTGAAAAGTCTACATTGGCAAAAGAAAAAAAAATAGGTTATTGAGCTTTTCATCTATAGATATAGGTCAAAAGTTTAAATGTTAACAGTTACCTCTGTAACTTCTTCTATAACAACAGCGTTTTCATTCATTATATGTACCAGTACTTTAAAGGCAGTGATGAAAATCTAAGGCGAATGTTTCTTTAACTTTATGTAGTAAACAGATTCACCGGAATTCATATAAAATCTCTACCAATAACCTAGATTTAAATAAATGTCGTAAACTAGAAAATACACGAACTATACATGCTTGGCTAAATAGTCTATATTGGCTAAGAAAATAAGTTTTAAAGCTTTAGAGTTATAGATCTAAGTCACAAATTGATTTGTGCACACTTACCTCTGAAAAATCTTCGATGGCAATTGAGTTTCCATTCATCATTTTGTGTAAGATTGGTGATACAAATCTTTAGTGATAGTTTCTTTATATAGTAAACACATTCACCGGAAATCCCTCTACCAATAGTAGATGACAACCGATGGACGGGACTTATTTAATTGAAAAATATAGGCTTGGTGCGCATAGTTGGCAGTCCTGTATATATATAGTCTATGATTAAAACTAACAGAAGGTGGCTTTATTTTATGAATTTGCGTGAATTTATAGTTCTGTAACTAATACATAACAATCTATATATTTATATATAGGTCTGTGAGTTGATCCATACCGGATGATAATTTGTTTCCGTTTTCCAGTCTAGATGTAATAAATATATAGGTCTGTGACCTATTCATTCAATAATTTAATCTATTTATGTTAGGGAAAATTGTGCGCATCGTCTTTGTCAAGATTTAAAGACCTATCATTGGACTATTGTAGATGTATACATTCAGTTTACCAGAAGTCGTTCTCGGGGAGGAGAGGGCAAAAGGGGGGCGGGTAAAAATGTTCCTTTTTTTTCTTTTAAAATCGCACATTCGTGAGTTATTAGGAGGAAAATAATGGCTCTATACGTTGTTTCCAAGAGGGGATGAGCTATTGACTTTTTAAAATGTTTTTCTTTCCTTGTTTTCACATTGATTTCTAGAAAATTCTATTAGTGGTAGTTAACCTGTACTTTCCAGTGGTATACATTTGATGTATCCTCAAAGTCAACGTAATCACTAGTCGACTAATTAACAAGAGGGACTAGACAACCTAGATTATAATTGGTTTGTTTTATTTTATTTGAACTAATATAAAATGTAAAAAAGAAATAGAGCAACTCGCTGGGAAGAAAACTGAGGCGAGGAAAGGTAAGATGCATCCAGCGCATGGTCTGGTCCTACCACATGTGGAGGCGACTTCAGGTCTGGCCCTGCCACATGTGGAGGCGACTGAGGGTCAGGCACCGACCCTGGCAAGCAGATTGTTCTAATAATGTGCGATGCTGGAGGAGAAAAAAAAAAGAAAATCGGGATATGGTGGGGGGCTACCTATCTGCACCCTGACCCATTTTAGGGGGATCTTCACATCTTTCGCCCCCCATGACTTATACAGAGAGTGTGGCGCCTACGGTGCTGGAGTAAGGGTAATGTTGGAGTTATGTCTTCCTCGTAAAGTCTTTCATCTCTAGGCTAACAGTTCAATACGCCCCAGAGAAGGGTTTGGTTTTTTTTGTTGGTTACATCTGAACGTTTTGGATGCCGAAAATACTGAAGCTACCAAGAGAAAATGGACAACCGTGAGATGACCAGGTTTAACTAAAATATGGTGGTCATTATATGAGCTAAACGTCTTAGGGAATTGACATAGCTGTGTTTAAACTTTTTTAAAGAAACAGGAATCTCGGGATTTTATGTGACGATTGATTTTCAATATTTCAGAATTTAGAGATTTATATTAATAGACAAAATCACATCTTATTCATATCTTTATCACCACAATTATAACAATAATCAAAGGATTTTCAAAATTTATTAGATTATAATAGAAGTATATGGCAATTGATTCATATTTTCATAAATAGCAATCCCCTTCGAATACCCTGTGTAAGAATATGGAGGTATTGATAAACGAAGCATATAAACGATTTAATATTTAGTTTTTGTAATCTCTCCCAAATTTCCTCTTTACATTATTTTACGTTTTTCGTTATATCGCCACTCCATTTCTTCATATCGCTCTCTCATAGTTCTCTTTATTTGATTGTTGAACGAAAACGTGGACTAGATCTTAGAATCCAAATGTTAACAAACAGCATATTGCTGTGATTTACATTTAGTGTGAAACACTTCCACGTATCATACAAGTCTTGAACATAAAGATGCATCACGTTCCTCCATTACAGGCAGGCACCAAGCCAGTAAAATGACTATCATTTAGTCTCTCCACAAACTGCAATGCTCACAATGGAATGCCGTTTTCAAGACAGAACTTCTCTATAAGTAGCCTTCCCCCCCCCCCCCCCCCACACACACACACAGACACAGCAGTCATTTGTTCCCCTCTTGTTTATAATCTATATTACATAAAGAAGTGTGTTATGGGATAACTAGGAGAATACATTGATGAGAAATTGATTTTGGTTATACCTGATTCAAGGCTGGTTCCAAAGTTTGCATCTGGTCAATCTCGACCTCACAATTATGTGACCTTAGAATTATATGACCTTAAAACTATGTGACCTTAGAATTATATGACCTTAGAATTACGTTACTTTAGAATTATATGACCTGAGAAATATGTGACCTTAGAATTATGTGACCTTAGAATTATGTGAAATGTACTGTCAAATATAATGGAGCCCAATCAGCACCTTATGTGGTTAGCAGTGGTGTCAAGCAGGGATGTGTGCTAGCACCTATTCTGTTTGGCATATTCTTCTCTTGTTTACTACACTATGCTTTCAACGACAGCAACGAAGGTGTATATCTCCACACAAGATCCTCTGGAAAACTATCAAGGCTGCGGGCAAAAACCAAGTTTAGGAGGATACTTATTAGGGAACTCTTGTATGCTGATGATGCAGCTATTGTAGCTGACTCTGAAATGCAGCTCCAGACCCTGGTTGACAAACTATCTGCTGCTTGCCAGAAGTTCGGCTTAAATATTAGTCGAAGCAAGACCAAGATACTGGTCCAAAACACTAATGCTGCACCTCAAGTAAACATTAATGGCCAAACACTTGAAATTGTTGATCACTTTTGCTATCTTGGCTCCATCATATCCAACGATGCTCTACTGGATAAAGACATAAACAATAGGATAGCCAAAGCAATGGGCACCATGTCAAGGTTGCAGAAAAGAGTGTGGGACAACATATTGCTGACTAACAATACTAAAGCCTTAGTCTACCGGACCTGCGTGATGAGCACTTTGCTATACGGAAGTGAAACTTGGTCAACCTACTCATGGCAGGAAAAAAAGCTGAATGTCTTCCACCTCCGATGCCTAAGGCGGATCTTTAAAATAAGGTGGCAAGATAAGATAACAAATGAGGAAGTGCTACAAAGAGCAGGGTGCCAGGACATCCGCTCTATTATCAGCAGCGGACGCCTTGGCTGGCTTGGCCACGTTCGAAGAATGCCAGTAGAATACCACAAGATATACTGTATGACGATCTTATTGAAGGCAGGAGAGACGCTGGTCGCCCACTTTTACGGTATACAGATGTGTGCAAACGCGACATGAAGCTATTTAAAATCGACACTAGCAGCTGGGAAAAAGTAGCACTGGATAGATCCACATGGAAAGAGAGCATAAGAGAAGGGTATCGGATTGCAGATGCCATACACAACAGAAGCAGAAAGAAGGCTGAAAATGCAGCTCCGCCTGGTGATTTTATATGCCCAACCTGCAACCGCAGCTGTGTATCAAGGATTGGCCTCTTTAGCCGCACAAGAAGTTGCAAAGGGAAAAGATTGTCTCACGAGACGTAAAATGCCACAGAATTATGTGACCTTATAATTATGTGACTTTTTTTGAAACATATAAGTATCAGATTTGTTTCAGGATTTATCTCAATAAATTCGTATCGAAACTTCGAAGCTGTCTCAAAGTCAACTAGATTTTAACATGAGCCTATCTCTTTCAAACCATGATGGGTCTAATTAATTAATTAATGCTTAGGTTTTAACTATTCTCCACAAATGTTCTAAAATTTAGAGTATCTCTGATACTTGTGCTTAGCGTCAGTGAAATAGTGCATACACTGAATCTTTTTTTTTTTTTTTTTTTTTTTTTTTTTGTAAATGCCCTATCCCCCCCCCCAACTTACTTTCAATGTAACGGCCCAAGTTCTTACGCTCCACGACAAATACTATTGGTCCGTGATAGCTAGCGTCCTTTACGTTGAAATAGTTCTTTGGCTTTGGGTTCTTTTTGGTCGGAGAGCCCCCCTTTCCTCCATTTTTTTCACCCACTGCATCACAACTCTTCCCCCCGCATTTCCCTCTGTCCTGTGAGATCTCGTATACTTTAGCTCCACCATACAAAGAACAACAGAGACCTCAATACATAATACATTTCATTTCATTACTCTCGACACAAACACACACAACTATTTTTTTACTGGGGGAGGGGGGCAGAAATAATGTCTAATAAGTCGAGTTACGCAAAAGTGCTTCAAATTTAAATGAAATATTTGTATTATGTATGCTATTTACCTTTTTTTTTTAACAAAATTCTATCATTATGTTTCAATTAACATTAAATAGGTATAACGTCAAATGAATTTCAATAGTTAATAGAAGGCTCTGGGGTTTCTTTATTTGCCGTACTTAGATTGTGAAACAAAACAGCATTTAGGGGGCAAGTATTTTTAGTCAACTTTGCCCCTACAAATTACTGCTCCACTGAGCTATTGCCCCACCAACTATTTCTGTACCGACTATTGCCCTAAATAACTTTCTTTAATTAACGTTCATAAAGTAAGATGTAATCGAATATCTTAGCTAAAAACATAATCGAATTCAAGCAAATATTATTTTTATGTTTTTTTTTTATATTTAAAAAAAAAAAGAAGGGGTCGCAAAAATTAACCCAGGCAAATGGGAGGTGAGGAAATGGGTCGGTATGGAGGGGGGCTGGAAGAGCAAATCTCTCCAACAACTCTCCTTCTCCTACTCACATACACACACACACACATCAGCCACACGTCAATATTGTAGAGCCAGCATCTGGCAAGGCGACAGCCAGTCTGAGCAGAACCTGGCGCAGGTCTTAACTTCCGTATCTTCTGTCTTTCTGGCCTCCAGGCTTTACTTACATCGCCTGCACCCGAGTCTGTAAACAAACACAGAGAAAAAAAAAAAGGGGGGGGCGGTAGATGGAGGAGGATGGAGGGTGGGGTGGTAACAAAGAGATTTACAGAAGGTAAAACATTAAAATACAATTTTTTGAAAAAAAAAATCTTTATTTTGTGGTTTGTTTTGTAATTACAATTTAGAAGACATTAAACGAAACAGTTTGAAAATTATTTAACGTTTAGTGTTAGTGAAAAAAATAGATGCGCATTCAATCGCTTTACAAAATAATTTTTTTTTTTGCATAACGTGCCCCGTTTTTTTCGGTTGTCTAAAACACAAACCTTATGTGACTGCTTAGTCAATGGCTGAGCATAAGCAATTTTCTCTTGAAGTCTGCGAGTTTAGCTTCGCGATGGTCAGGGCGTCTTTCACTAATCACTGGGTCAAATGGCTGGCAAGCTGGTTAGGGTAAACTCACGCAATAATGCTTGGTCATTTACCAAACAATGACATCATGTGCCGAAAGGAGGATCGTGTCTGAGCTAGATGTAGATATGTAGATATCTATATATGTAGATATAGATGTAGTCATGTTCGGTTTAATATCCGTCGTTGACTTAGCAGTTCCTATCGATGTCCTTCTTTGTATAAGTTCTAGCCATTTAGTTCTCCATCTACCCGCATTCTGCAACGTCATTCGTCTGACTAAGTCACTACTTTTACCGTCACTAAAATAATGCACAATAGATTTATTTACAAAACCAACATCATCTCTAAACCAGCGGTTCTCAACGTTTTATACTCGGCGACCCCTTTTTACAATCCCTCACTCTGCCGCGACCCCCGCCCCTCACAGACACACATACAGCAATAGAAGAATAGACAAAATACAATTCATATTTTCGATGGTCTTAGGCGACCCTGACATCGAGCCCCAAAAGGGTCACGCTCCACAGGTTGAGAACCCCTGTTCTAATCTAAAGTCATCACATTTGTCAGGCTAGTGTACTCCAACAATAGCATTGGGCACATGTTTCGCTATTTCGTTTCTTAAATAAAAATGTTTTGAGTCCTGTGCTCTTCCCATGTCAATCTAGGCCTAAGCGGATGCCTAGTTTACCTCTGCCTAAGGCAGGCCCTGATTCGATTTACTTTAATGAGATTGAGATGATTGTATTACTAAATTTGTGTGATGGTCATATGGCACACTCGTAAAACTTAAGCCAAAGTGTCATTACGTGCGCCAGAGTGTTCATTGATCGTGCTACCCAACCTTTCTGCCTCACCAAAGTATCCATGTAAATAAGAAAGTCTTCAAGACCAAACAGAACTATTTTATTAGCCTACTTGTAGCATGTAGTAAGTTTGAAAGGTTCTTCATTTAGCTACTGTTAGGTCATAATTGAAGTCGAATAAAATTAAAACTAGATCTAGGTAATTTCCGGATAATTAATAGATTGAAAATGTTCAAGACCCATAGAGGCGTTGTAAATAAAAACACCAGTCAAAAGAGCAATCGCTTGTGAACGTTTCTGAAACTTAATTTCGCTTCTTTATTAGTAGAGAAAGGAAGGGAACTAGCAAAATAATGAAACTTTTTTTTTCATTAGTTCTTTTTAGTTCTTTCAATAAAATATATAGCGTGCTTTGTTATAAGGAGGGGGGAGGCGGGATGGTTGGTTTAGGTAGGGTTAGGGTGTCTAGATGGTAATGCGTTTGGCCATAGAACCAGTCTCGGCCAGTCTCGGGTTCGAACCTCGGTGGAGACTGGGATTTAGTTTTTCAAGGACGCCCAACTCTACTGGGTACATGACATTAGTTGGGCGGCTGGACACATGGCATTCTCGTTGACCGTCGATTTAGTATTTCAAGGACGCCCAACTCTACTGGGTACATGACATTAGTTGGGCGGCTGGACATATGGCATTCTCGTTGACCGTCGGCCATAGAAACAATTGGCCTTTCCATCCTCTGCCCTAAAGTTCAGAAAGTCTGAAAGAGATATTTTAACACAGTGGCGTCACTAGGATGGGTGTCACCCGGTGCGGTAAGATTAGGGTGTCACCCCCCTCCTTTTTCAGAGTTCCACTTTTTCTTCCCAATAAAAACTATCGTCTGTTTGTTCTTTTTTTTTCGCAATAATACAGTTCGGTGATTGCTGTTACACAAAGTTAAAATAAGTGCCGATTCTGTTATTTATTTGTTGTTTTTTTTTTGTCGCTGATATTTTATCATTATATTATTACATAGATTAACATCAAAGATTTTTAAATAAGAAACAAGCTTGAACAAGCTTTCTTTAGTAAACTTTAAAGAGCTCCTAACGAATTTTTTTAACATTATAGTGCTACTTTCCTCAAGACAACTACTGAAAAAAAATTATGAATAGTATATTGATGGGTGCTAAAAACTTGGAATTTTCCTTTTTAATCTTAACATTTAAAAGACTACAACAACTTTAGAAAATTAAAACTAATATATTACTCAATAAATATTGCAACTTCGTTTTCAATGGACAAATTGCTTGATTTGAAATTCGTTTTTCAAAAGTTATTAATAGTTGTTAATTAACTTTAGTTTTGAAAAGCTTCTTTCACATTACAGTATGTAGGCATGTCATATACCACGTAGGCATGCATTCAGCAAGAAACAGTTAAAGGCTTAAATCTAAGGCTGGTAGAGATTCGTTAACGTCCTTCAAAACTTTGCTACCTGTTGATGTCTTTTAGTTCATATATCTTGTCGTCTGGCTCAGTATAAAAGAGATTGATGCACCCAGCATTAACTTCTTGTTCTCTATTTGAATAATGAATCCGGCATCGTAAGATTACTTTCCTGATATGTTCTTATCGTTAAAACTAATTTTTCTGTTGCATTAACATGCATGCTAATGGGTGTCACCTGGTGCGGACCGCACCCCCGCACCCCCTAGTGACGCCACTGTTTTAACGTTTAGTGACTGGACTTCAACATTTCAAATCTCGCGAGAAGTATCTAGTAATAGTACCGTTTTGTTGCTTTCAAGTTCAAAGTAATTTAATTCATTTGTTCTGTAGTATTATATGAGGGTTGTTTTGGAAATTTGTTTTATATTAATGTTATGACTTAATATTACGATAAAAATACCTAGAAACAATCTCTCTCTCTCTCTCTCTCTCTCTCTCTCTCGCACACACACATTTCGTCTGTCTCTATGTCTCTCTCTTTCTCTCTCTCTCTCTCTCTCACTGTCTGTCTGTCTGTATGACTGTCTCTCTCTCTCTCTGTCTGTCTGACTCTCTCTCTCTCTCTCTGTCTGCCTGTCATAAACACTTACATGATGTTAATTGATCATGCTAAACAAAAAAAAAAACTTTTCTGCAATATCCTTTTTGTTATTGTTGTAAATACCGGCATCAGTTGTCAGGGGCGCTCCCGTCTCTTGAGACAGAGTATTGCCTTGTTAGCATGGGGTCTTCGAGAACATGTCATCGTTATCTTAGTCTTGTCTTATCCAGCCAAAGAGACAGAAACCAGGAAGACACGCTTCTGGACTTTGTCGCACTTGTCTGTGGCGCTGCGGTAGGTAGACTCAAATAGGAATCTATAGGCTGTAAAAGATACATGCATCTAACATATTTTATTCAACATACATAATATAACATATATATATATATATATATATATATATATATAATATATATATAACTTATTACATATAATATAACAAATATAACATGTAATCCAACATATATAATCTAACTTGTATAATCTAACACATAATAATTCACCTCATAATATATCACCAAGTACAATATTTCTAATGAGAGAAAACGAGGAATCACGAAAACTGCGACTTGGTATATCAGCCTAGCAACACCACAGGAGGAGGATATATCAGCCTAGCAACA
>JADKLZ010000167.1:16457120-16472045 GCA_021533235.1 Biomphalaria straminea
GCATGGCACCAACAACAAGACCCCTTTCATCAAACAGCAATATATCTGGTCAGTTGATTATCTCGAAAAGTACATTTAAGTTAGTAATAGAACAAGCTTATTTCTCATATTTTGATACGGGTCTTCATTTGGTATGCTAATAACTGTAAGGTTTCTCTCAAGCTTGTATGACACATAGACCTAGTGGTTTGAAGAAAAGTAGAACTTTTTAAAAACTTGCTTATGATAGCAAGTCATGTTAACAATTTTTTAAAATATCTTTACTATAATTCTGAAAGAAATACACAAAAATGCATACATTTAACTAGATCTATATTGATATAGGCAGTGCCCCTTGAGAAGCACAGGTAAAACAACCAACCGCCTTTACTTCCCCAAGGTAAATCCCCCATTAAAAATGGGTAGACTCAGGAGCATCCTAAAAATCTTATACCCTTCAGTTTGGAAGCCAAGTGCCTTACTACTTAGCCACCCACCCCACCTCATAAATATACCTACAATTAAAAAAAAAATACAATTAGATTAATTAAATGAACTTTCAGGACTTTGATATTATTTTTGGTAATTTAGAAATGTATTTTGTGTGTCTCGTTTGAAAGGTGTGAATGGCAGCCACTCCCCTCACAGTACCCTGAACAGACGGAGTCCATCACCACCTATGTTAGGTTCCATCATGAATTCCTCCAGTGGGCAGCAACTTCCCCCTGCATGTGGGGCTCGACAGTTAAGCAAATTAAAACGTTTTCTCACAACCCTTCAGCAGTTTGGTTCTGACATATCACCTGAGATCGGTGAGCGAGTCAGAACGCTGGTTCTGGGATTGGTAGTAAGTAGAGACTTTTAAAAATGTATTTAGTATTTTGTTTGCACAAAATAATCTATTTAGTAACAAACTATTAACCAAACCATACAATTATTTCAAAGCTATTTCTTTAAAAAAAAGATAAGACTAGTCACTTATTCAGGTTATGAATTGTTTCTGATAAATTATAAATGTTCAAAGTATCTTTGATATATAATCACATATTTTATTTAATAAAATTCGTCTTTTTGAACCGAAAATTATTTTTATGCAATTAAAATTTTAAATGTCTTTTTTTTGTTAACCAAAGCTATTAATTTTTTTATTATAGAATTCCCACTTGTCAATTGAAGAGTTCCATGGGAAACTTCAAGAAGCAACAAATTTTCCTCTCCGACCTTTTGTCATTCCATTTTTAAAGGTAGTGAATTCTTTCTTTCAGACAAAATAAAACAGCTAATTATGAAGTATTGGTAATGATGCATTCATCTTAGAACATTTTTAAACAGCTTTAATAAATTACTAAATTTCTTTCCGCAGGCCAATTTGCCACTTCTACAACGTGAGCTGATTCACTGCGCTCGCATGGCCAAGCAAACACCTCAGCAGTTTTTGACACAAAATGAGCACATAGTGTTTGACCCTACTCATTCTCCACTGGATGGCCAGGATTCAGTCATGTCAGAAATCAATGAAAACGGCAAAAGACGATCTCCTGACAGGTAACTGCAAAACTTTATAACTAATTATTGGACAACAGTTAAAATACAATAAGCATTCCTCAAAAGAAAAATATATTATGTATTAATACATTGAGCTTTACTGTGTTGTCACGGATGTTATGATGGCCTATTAAATATTGTGTAAAGATTTATATTTACTTGTGTTGCTACTGTAGTCAAGCATAAGCACACAATGCCCCAGCAGAATTTTTTTTTTAGTAAAATTATAAAAAATAAAAAAGTTGATCAAGATAAAATGTATACAATATTTCTTTTTGTCAATAAAGGCCTAAAGAGAATGGCCTTGACTTGCACATAGACTCTACCCATCCTGCAAAAAGACATCATGGCAGTCACCCTATCAGTCCAGTATCAAGCAGCAGGGTCAGCCCTGGATCAACCTTTAACCTTTCAAGTGGGCCCATTAGATTAGAGGACATCAGTAAGTCGAGAGAAATGAGAGAACGTGAGAGGATGGAGAGAGAACAGATGGAAAGAGAAAGAGCAGACAGGGAACGCGAAAGAGAGAGACACTTTTCAAGTTTCAGTAAGTTTTAAATTTCATCATAAAGTTTTTGGTTAAATCTTTCATTGAATTACTCTAGAATCCTTAAATTAAATATAAATTGGTTCAAAATGTTAATTCATTTCTTTTAATTTATTTAATCAAGGTTTTCGATCCACTGAATCGTTGGATCACTTAGAAAGATTAGATGATGATTGGAGACATGTAGAAACTGTAAGTTTTTGTGTTCCTGGATGTTGTTTTTTTTTCTGAAACTCATATTAAAATAGTTTATGTTAACAATAATGGCTGAATGTTAATCCAAAAAAATAACCAAATTTCTATCTTGGTATGAATTATAGACTGAATTTATGTTTGCACTTAAGGCTGTCCAATTATTTGATTGAATTTCAAATATACCAAATGCTAAACTCTTCATGGCATCTATTTCAGATGTTAAATTGTATCATTGGAATGGTGGACAAAACTAAAAGAGCCATGGCAGTACTCCAGGAAAGAAGTATCAGAGACAGAGAAGAGCTGGCACTCTGGGCGAGGCGGCAGGCAGATGGCATTGATGCTGATGTTAAGAAGCGCTCTGGAGATGTTATGGCCTACACCTTAAGACAAACTGAAGAGCGAGTCAGTGAAGTGAGACGCAGAGCTGGTAAGTAAACAAACATTAGGAAACATTTCTTAAATGGCAGGGAAATGTTATACTCTATAATCTTTTCTATATCTGCCTTATACCTATACACTTTTCTAAAAAAAAAGTCTTGCACATATGTACAATAGAATGTTTTAAAAACTGCTGTAGCATTAAAAGTTTAAACTGAAATTTCGGCCATTTGTCTAGAAGAAGCAGTCAATGACATGAAGAGGCAAGCCATGTTGGAGCTACAGAAGGCTGTGGCAGCAGCCGACCAGAAAGCAGCTGACTTGGTTTCCAGTGAAAGAGCTAAAATGGAAAGGGCCATAGCAGAGGCCAGGAAACAAACCCATTCAGATTTACTGATGACACTTAGCCATCAAGAGGAATCTGCTGAGGTAAGCAGCAGTTATAATCTTTTCAAACATAGTTTTCTTTCATTTTATACAGGCTTTCCAAGCTTATTGTTACAAATTTTATACAATTAATAATTTTAAAAAATGTATGGATAAATATTGTTATGAAACAAAATAATATCGCTTGAAAGACTAACTTTCTATCCATTAAATATTTACCTTTACATTGTTAGTGGTAGGATTGAAATAATTATAGCACTACTATTTAACTTTTTGTTCTTATAGTGTTTCATACATTTATTTCTTGTTTTTTTTTCAATACCATAATTTGAATACTAATAATAGTTTGAAATGATTTCTTTTAGAGCTGTTGGAACTGTGGCCGTAAAGCCAGTGAAACATGCAGTGGGTGCAATGTTGCAAGATATTGCGGATCATTCTGCCAGCACAAGGATTGGGAGAACCATCACCATGTTTGTGGCAAGGCACATATCACTTCTGCGGCTGAGGCTAGAGAAATGAGACGTGCAGCACTTATCAGCGCAGCTGCAGTAGCCTCATCCACATCCTTGTCCTCTACATCCAGCAAGGATATGTCATCATCATCATCTTCTAAAACAGCCTCATCCACAGAGCCATCTTCTGTCACCTGTGTATCTCCTGCACCCTCCACTGTGCCAAGCCTCTCGGCCAAAGACAGCACAAAAGCAGCAGCTGTTGTTGCTCCTCCTTCACCATCTTTGAAATCTTCGAGTCCAGCAAATTCAGACCGAACCACCCCAGCTCAAGACACAGATTCTCATGTGTCTTCTGTGCCAGAAAGTTGTCCTGTGTAGCAGACATTTAAAAAAAACTTCAGACATAAACTTTGAGGAGTCAGGTCGTGCATCCTTGTTCTAAATAATGAAGCAATGAAGTCTGTTCATCCTACTTTTATTTCATGCGTAGGATACTAAGCACACGGTCTTGTTGTATTCTCATTACATCTTTAGATGTGTTCCTAATGGTTGGTCAAGCAAAGAATTTTGATGGCAAAAGTAATGACATCCACAACATGATAATCCATGCTTTGATGCTGTGGGTTCTACCGACCCTATGCCTTGACAATAATTGATCTCCACTCAGCTAGAGACACCATTTAAAAGCTATCAGGATTTTAGATTGATCATAATAGCTTAGACCTATTTGTAGACTTTTGCATCTGCCATATCCATGTTTGTGTTTTGTGATGCAGCACTTATCAAATGTACTCTTGTCACATTAACTTGACTATTGTGTTCAAACATGTATATATTTATTGCAGTGATGAGTTTGTACATTTAAGTTATCACCATTTCATTATATTGTGCCCCTTTTGTCATAACTCTTTATTGTACTGGTAACAAAGAAATATTTTTAAGATTATCATAAAGTCAATTAATATTTCTAAAGTACGATTTTTTAATCTAGCAAGAACCATAAAAAAATCATATTATGATCTCTGCAAAGATAAAGGCACATTCCTCCCTCCATATGCTAGGACAAATTTGTGCGAAAGCTCCTTCTTCCCTAGCGCTATTAGAGCATGGAATGAGTTGCCTGAGTAGCCAGGAAATCCAGTGACATGGCAGAGTTTAGGTCATGACTAAATGCATGATGGAGCAATTATCTTTTTTGAAGTAACGTCTGTAACATATAAGATAAGAAGATAAGATACATCCAGTTTATTTCCTGTGAAAATAAAGATATGAAAGGAAATCTATGAGTTGTACATTATTACTACATCAATAAACACAGCCATTGGACTGTGAGACCGGTATTCCATTAAATGATAGCAATGTTTTTACTCATAATTAGTTAGCTCCATTACTGAATCGCAGAAATTGTAGATCTCATTATTTTGTTTTTAAAAAATCATCTAAACTTATCTAGTACAAATTAAATTGATTACCTGTATTCTATAATGCAGAATATTCATATTTCTCTATTTAGTTATTTTCCTGACATTTTTTCTTATTACCTTCTGCTACGGAAGCACAGATTGTTATTTGGTTGATGCTAAAACTATTCTTTTAATTTTCTCACAAGAACTTGAGTGTTTGACTTTTTCAATCTACAAAAAATTTTTGTGAATGGTAAAGGGTAAGATTAATTGCCATAAAGTTGGATTTTTTTCCTTTCATTTTTTACTGGGCATTTTGTGCTTTTTTTTATTTTGGGAGGTAACTGTCTCATTACTGTCAGTATTTTTGTGGAGTGGATATAATTTTTTTTACTTGTAAATATTTCAGAAAAAGAAATATTATGTCTGTCATATTAGCTGCAGTTTTTATTTTAATAAATGGAATTTTTTTAAAGACTTAGCAAGTTGAAATATGGTAGTGTGTTTCTCATGTATAAATACAGTTGGTTTTCACATTTTGACTGATTTGATTTATCCAAAGTTTGGTGTATATTTGTTTGAATTAAACTATCTCGTTCTAAATATATATATATATAAATATATATATTATATATTAACACAACGTCGAACTTTTAAATATCAGCATCCAGGTGTTCATTCTTGTTTAACATGAGATCTGATTGTATCATATGGTGGTATATCACTTTTTCAGACATTCTTGTATTATTTTTTTCAACCCAGTGCAATACATATATCATTTGACCATTTTCTTGCTTCTTCTGGAAGTCATCATTTGGGCTCAGATGAATTATCAGTTAAATATAATAAGATACTATTTCATAATAATACAAATAGTAATGTTATATATTTTGTGTGATCTTTCTGCTTTTTTTTTTACAAGGACTATGGGCTACTATGTTTCCAAACCAATTGGCTTCCTCTTAACTGCTACCTTAACATTCAGGGTGTTTCTGCTGTTAGGCAATACTCGGCTGAGTTTAATTCAAGGAAAAGCTGCATAGTACAAGAATAAGAAATATTGCACTATTTTTTAAATTCTCTTCTGCAACAAATCACTGACCTATCTATTTGGAAACAGCCTTGACCTTACATTCCTGAATCTCATTACTCATTATTCTTTTTGTTCTTCCTCAATTTTTTAAAGAAACTGTTTTTAAAAAATGTACTTCAAATTATCTTGCTATAATTTTTTAAATAATTTAATCTATAGTCTTATCTATCAAACAGAAAATTAAAACAATCACATTATGGCACTATTGATGGTGGTTAAAATTTATCTGATATCTAGTAATTTTTTTTTTAAATTACGACTTCTATTTTTCATTTTCTAGTGACCACTGGACATGCATAGCCCTAATTACATGTTGCTACATTATCAAAACTATTGTAATCTACTTGATTGTGATATTTTATTGCTTGATATTTGAACCATGACATGTTAGCAGCATTTTAATTTCTTTTCTTTTTTTTTTTTAAATTAATTTCTTTGTGTGTCAAAACACTTTCCAGTACGATTGTTACTAAGCAAGGAGCACATATTGTGGGTCCATAAACCACACAAATTGATGATTTAAAAATGTCTTGTCCAATTCATTAGTTTAATTTTTAAAATAGTTTGTTAAACCATAGATTTTGACTTAGTATTTTGAAAGAAATTTTGGGTTACATAAAAGTTAAAACCTAATTTGTGTTAAGTTCTTCAACATGTTCTAAATGTTAAAGTAAATTTGTAAAATAAATTATTCACTATGTTTACAGCATTTTCTTCACAACAATTCCAAATAGCCAGCAGTATTTTCTGTAGACAAAATGAAATTATTTATTTATTACAATAAGTAGGATTTTATTTGAGGCAGCAGTAAAGTTAAGTGATTCAAAGTTAGGATGTGGAACAATATATGTTCAAATTATAATATGCAATAGACAGAAATATTTTTGTAACATATTTACCACTTTGTCAATTAGCTTTTCTTAAGCACAAAGTTTCTATAAACCTAAATATATATGTCAAGTGTGCTGCCACATAGATCTGTAATAAACAAGTTCTATTTTGTACAAATCAGCAGCTTGCAACATAGCTAACCCTAAACTGTAATGTACATAATTTTTAACTGTATGTAATGATGATCACAGTATAACAACATACTGGTGAGAGTTTCCTGACAATCTCTGGTGCCATGGGGTACTGTATATAAAGGGCAGAATGTGATTTTATTTTCTTGAAACTTTCACATTTAATATATAATATGTTCAATGTTTCGTCCCATTTATTTTAGTCTGTTTTGTTTTCATCTTAACAGTGACAAATAAAATACTCATTATTTGACAGAACTTTGTTTCATTATTTTCTATGTTTAATTGTTTCATCTATAATTGTGACCAAACAATTCATTACTTTCCTCATTTCGGAAACAAGAGCTTTTTCTTTATGCTATGAGATGAGCTTAAAAGTTGATCCATTTCTGAAGCAAATACAGAAGAAAAAAAATAGGCCTATAATGTACAAATAAGTTTCTTTGTCATAAGTCTCTTCGTGTTGAGTCAACCAATAAAATGCTTGTGATCGTTTTTGTTCTCTAGATTTTTCTCCTACCATTCTAAAGAAAGGATACCAACAAGTTATCACAAGGTTTATAAATTGAAGAATATCATACAGAAATAAATATGCATTTTTAATAAAACTTGAACAACTTTTTAAACAAAATAAACTTACATTTTATTGAGACTAAATATACAGCTTTCAATTTTAATAAAGATATATGTAGAAACACATGAACTATTTCAAATATACAATCCATTCATAAGTCTCCATCTCTAAAATAAAACAACAATAAGAACAAACCTTCAGTATCAGGCATGAAACAATAAACAAAATGAAGGATGTCACTTTTAAATCAAAAGATGTTCTCCTCCATTGGAAATGATTATCAACATTGGTAACAACACGATGGTGCTGTGCCTCATTTCAGTATTCCAGCACGACCATGGCTTGATCAACATTTTCCACTGCGCTGGATTGGTTGTAGAGAATCGAAGGAATGTACACATCTCCAGTCTTCATGATATTGAACTTTTGGCTATGGAGCTATATCAAAGATCAAGTTTAATCAATCCATAACAATTATACAACGCTCAACAGACTTAAAGAAGCAATTTTATGTAAAAAAAAAAAAAGTAAAGTTCCCCTTTCAGACCTAGTGGTCTATAGGGCAGATGATGTAAAGGTCATCTGATTCTGTGGCCCACGGTTAACGAGGGTGTCATGTGGCCAGCACAACGACCAACCGCCTTTACTTTTCCCTAACTAATGTCAGGTACCCATTAGAGCTGGGTGGACTCAAGGGTGCCCAAAAATCCGAAATAAAAATCCCAGCCTTCACCAGGATTTGAACCCGGGACCTCCAGTACGGAAGCCGAGCGCTTTACTTCTCAGCCACCGCGCCCTCTCAATTTTATGTGAATTAATAAAAATCAATCAAGAAGTCGTCCGTAAATGTTATTCAAGCTTCAGGATGCAATCTCTGTCATGAGTAATATGGTGAGCAGTTTGAACAGTTGCTTTGAAGTTGTTTATTATTTACCATAATTTGTTCTTACTGTTTTGTTGTGCATAAAACTTAACACATTTAGTTTGTTCTTACTGTTGTTTTATGAATTGTAAAAACTACACTCAACCTGTTCTTCAGTCTCTCATCATAAACTTTCTTACATCAGCCTTTCACATCCTATCATCCACTGCATCAATTCTCATTAGTCCTCACACACACTTAATAACACTCATAGTAATAAATATCACCAACATTGACACAATAAAACATTTCTTTTTAATTATTTTGTGGTCAAATGCTTCAGGAATATTGCAGACATAAGGAGCTAAAAAAAAATCTGTTTTCCTGAGTTGAAGTACAATCAAAGGTACTTTAAAATCCAAATGACATTGATCAAATCAAAATTCAAATTTGAATTATCAAAGTAAAAAAAACAAAACTAAAAATTTAGCTCTTCATTATAAGACAAAAAGTGGCAGATATGTAGTTCATGTTTAGTCAATAAATTATAATAACAAAATGTTTTTCAACAACATGAATATGTATAATTATTACATTAAAAAAAAAAAAAAGAAACAATATTTCAGTAAAAACAGTTTGCTAAAAAAAAAAATTAATCTATGTGCTTACAATTATTTTTGTTATAATGTTTAATGACATTGTATACAATCATGCCATTGATGCAGAAAAAAAGTAACCCGGCCAACCAGATCAACATAAAAGTGTTGTAGCCTTCAAATTCTAGATAATATGCTGGACACAGCCACACAGCCTGAAAGTAGAGCAGCATAAAATGATTTAATTTCCACCAAATAACATTAGTTCTTATTAAATTATTATTTGTTTTCATGTAACAATCTTAGACAATGGGAAATAAATTTTTTAATGAACATTTAGGTTAAATGTTTTAATTTAAAATCTTCTACCCTCTGCAACCAACACAATGGAAGGCTAATAAATTTTTTTTTAAAAGTTCAATCTTTTTTAAAAATAATCTATGGCCTCTTTTTGTTGCGAAGTGACTATGAATCATCTCATGGAAATGAGATGAATGCTTGGGCATTAGATGTGGTTGGAACAATGCCGCCTACACATCAGTTCCCCCCCTCTCCACGCAGCGGATGTATTCAAAGGAACGCAGTGCTGATACAGTCTGGGGTCAACGGCATCGCAGGTTCTGTCAGGGTGCTGCAAACTGCCTTAGGGTCGCAGGCTCCTGATTTTTCCTCAGGGTTGAATCCTGAAGCCTTTCCCATGATTGGGTACAGCTGCAAGGCAACAGAAGTTTGAATTCAGAGTTTTCCTTCTCCTAGGTGGGTAGCCAGCCATGGCTAAAGAGCACCTCCTGCCCGAAGCTTACTGGTTAAGGCGCCAGTTACTCGCCTTGGCCCCTTGTCCTGTTAGTGAGAACAGTTCCACAGGACTCAATATCTAAACCACACGTGAAGGCCATGAGTTGAACTGGTTATCAAGACTCTCACTTTGGCAGCCAGGCAATTTATGAACTCAAAACTTCAACTACTTAAGCTCCAGTTTCCCCACATCACTAGATCTTTTTTTTTTCCCTAGTAAATTTTAGTAAACTAATTTTAGACTGGCTGCCTGGTCGAGTGGTTTGCACGCTGGACTGTCGCTTCGATTTATTGATGGTCCCGGGTTCAAACCCTGCACGCTCCCATACCCCGTCGTCCTGTGGGAGGTTTGGACTAGGAAGTAACTATCTTCAACTCTGAAGGAACATCCGAAACATGTAAAACAAACAAACAAACAAAACAAAGTGAAACCAAAATAAAGCCAAAATAGTTTCTTTAGTCTTCTGGCCACTCCATCGTGACCAAAATTAGGACAAAGAACTGTATGGTCTGATAAAACTCCATCATGAGCAGACTTTGGAAACAAACTGTCAATAAAAGCACACTTAAAACTGGTAACATACAAAATTAATGTTTCCTTTATGAAGTTTATTTACTGTTACAATTTCTCATTCTATTTATTACTTGAAATGCTTCATTCATTCAAAGAGTCTTTCCAATGAGCTTTGCATAATCTAGTTTGTTTATTAACAGCCCAGCTTATTATTTCACTAGGGAGCTTTGCATAATCTAGTTTGTTTATTAAAAGTCCAGCTTATTATTTCACTAGGGAGCTTTGCATAATCTAGTTTGTTTATTAACAGCCCAGCTTATTATTTCACTAGGGCATGTGGACTGGAACTTATACAATGGTGTGCAAACTGCTCATGAATATCTATTTATTTAATCAACTCTTTACTGAATACAAATAAACATTGAGTGCTATTTAAATTACACAATTAATTTACAGACAGCCTTGAGATTACTGTAAAACAAAAGTACTATTAACAATTACCTGTCCAAAAAACCATAAGCTAGTAAGATTGAAATACTGAGTAGCATTCATGTGAAGGGATGGTAGTACTATGGGCAGTAGACTCAAATACCATAAGAAATACTGAAAAAAAAATATTTAAAAAAAAAAGTAAAAAGATCAGAAAAATAAATTATTTATAATAAAATTAATTAAATATTTTACTTGTTTAGTCTTAATTCTTTTATGGTAATGGTAACACTTTCAGACATTGTGATCAATGGGGGCAGATAATGTTAAGCTCATCTGGTTCTAGGGCTGACTGTTTAACAAGGGTCAGAACAACTACCAACAGCTTTTACTTCCACAATATATGTCAGGTACTCAGCAGTGGCGTCACTAGGCAGGTGCGGGGGGTGCGGTGCGCACTGGGTGACACCCGATAGGGTGCAAAAGAAAAATATGTTTTAACAATATGAAAATATCAGGAAAGTATTCTTAAGATTTACTATTCAAATAGAGAGCAAGACGTTAATACTGAGTGCATCAATCTCTTTTATATTGGGCCTGACGGCAAGATATGTGAACAGAAATACTAAAACTAGAATTCTAGAATGCAGCAAAGTTTTGAAAGATGACAACGAATCTCTACCAGCCTTTGAATTAAACCTTTAACTGTTTCTTGCCAAATGCATGTTTACAAGGCGTCATGTGAAAAGAAGCTTTGCAAAACTAAATTTAACTAACAACGTTCTCTGATTAAAACATTAACTAACAACGTTCTCTCATTAAAACATCAACTAACAACATTCTCTCATTAAAACATTAACTAATAACGTTCTCTCATTAAAACATCAACTAACAATGTTCTCTCATTAAAACATCAACTAACAACCTTCTCTTATTAAAACATCAGCTAACAATGTTCACTCATTAAAACATTATGTAATAACGTTCTCTCCTTAAAACATCAATTAACAACATTCTCTCATTAAAACATCAACTAACAACTTTCTCCCATTTAAACATTAACTAATAACGTTCTCTCATTTAAACATCAACTAACAACGTTCTCTCATTAAAACATTAATTAACTACTATTTTTTTAAATCAAATCAAGCAATTCTGTCCATTGAAAAAGAAGTCGCAAGATATATTGAGTTTAAAGTTTTTTATAAGTTTTCTAATTTTAAATCCTGAAAAGGAAATTTAAATATTTATTTTCTAAAGTTATTGTAAACTTTTATATGTTCAAAAAATTCTTTAAAAATGTGTGTACCTATCAATATACTTTTCATTAAGTTGCATTTTTCATTAGTTGTCCTCATGAAACTACCACTATATGTGATTATAATTTTCAAAAGTTTCCATTAAGAGCTGTTTAATGTTTACTTAGGAAAGCATGCTCAGTTGGTTTTTAATTTCTTTCTATTTAAAAAATCGTAGATGTTAATGTATGTAATGATTAATGATAATATGTAAGAGAAAAAAACAGAATCGATACTCATTTAAACTTTGTGTAGCAGCAATCAACGAACTGTATCATTGCGCAAAAAACAACTGAAAACCGATAGTTTTTTATTTGAAGAATAAGTGGAACGCTGGGAGGGGGGTGACACCCTGATTTTACCCCACCGGGTGACACCCACCCTAGTGACGCCTCTGGTACTCAGTAGAGTTGAGTGGGCATCCTAAAAATTTTGAAGTTCAAAATCCCAGTTATATATATGTTTAGAGATTCTGAGATATTGACTCTATTGGCTCTTGACTTAATGTGATTGTTATGACACGATTAGGATTTAGTTAGATTTGTTTCGGGAATAATAAGGAGAAAGTTTTAATTAGTTACAGATGACGCAAAGTTAATTAAAAAGTAGAAGGCTATACGATACAATATAAACAAGACGTGGTTTCATTAGAATAGTTAAATTAATAGGCAATATCTAAACGGCTAGCGACAGAAGACATTAGACGTTTTCCCTTTTGAAGATTAAAAGTATTTTATAGTTGAAACTAGCATCAACTGCATCCTTCGATTGTTTTGGCCTTTCGCCGGTGTTATTGAAGCAGTTTGTGTTCATTGTTATTGCCAGTGTTACCTCAGTCTGACTTAGTGTATTTCAAACTACTCAATACCATGCGGGAGTCATAACAGATATATCCACCTCTAATCTAACCCTACTTATCTAGTGCTATGATGTTACATAAAGTCTGCAGTAAGCAATGTAAAGTAAATATCAGTTTACCTGTGATGTACAGACTTTATTGGCCATGACAAAGATGAATGTGCACAAGAACCAGGCCATTGGCTGGTCTCGATAAAATGTCAATGCCACAGCTACAAGAAGAATTACTTGAGGTAAAAAGACTAGCAGGCGGAGGCACAGGGGTACACCAAGGGTGGGGTCAGAGGTTAGGTACAGCAGGTAGAAGTAAGGTGAAAAGTTGTGCTTGATGTCACCTCTGACTACATGGTAGAGATAAGTCTCAAACAGGAATGTCCATCCATACCTACACATAACAATAAAACAATCAACATCAGAAGATTAAATATTACATCGATCAAACATTTATTTGTCATTTACTTTTATTTTCAAAGAGATTACAGAAGTGTATATAGGGGTACTTCCAATACTTTTTAGGCAGTCAGATAGTTTTTTTTTTAAATGTAACTGGTTAATTATTTATACATAGATATCTATTTACAAGTTTCTAATAAAAAAAAAAGTATGAACAGCAATTATATAAATAATTCCCACTAATAAAGTAGAAAATTTGGTATATAAATAGATAATGGCGATGTTGAAGTTAGAAGAGAGCAATAAGAAAGATAAAAACAGCTAAAACACATATTTTTTCTAATGCTCTCCCTTTCTTTCAAAATTGAACAGGACAGTAAATAAGATATATTGCTTATAAAATTTAGCAATAAATTGCAGAGTTTATTTTTCCATAATTAACTCTTGTTTTGTTTAAAATTTAGATTTATATTCTAAAAGGTCAAAAATGGAAATATAATAAACGACATAATTTTATTCTTTATAATTAGTTCATTGTATTTACAAATAAATAAATATCTGGATTCTTTTTATAAAAAATATTTGTGACATTCAGAAAGTTGTGATTTCAATATGTTGTTAAAGTTTAATTGTAAGTCAATTGTCTAACTATTCTTAGAAAACTTGTTTTTTTTTTTGTATTTTACTAAGATTGTTTCCTAGGTTAGAGAGAATTACTTACATGCAATAAAATATAGTAGTTAGAATTGCTAATATTCCACCAGATATAAGAAAGTATAAAATCCTGTCTCTGTTGGGCAGCAACAACTTCCAAGAGCAGCACTTTCTTTGTTGGCTTTCATTGTCAGCAGCATCACCATCCAGGTACAAATAAATAGGCAAAGAGAAGGTGATGGGATAGATCTTAAAGTGAATGGCCAATCCATAAAACACAGCTGACCACAATGTTTTGCCCTGGACTAGCAACAAGAGAGATATGAGGACCAGGTACGCCATGACTGACTCTGCGTTCCCGCGACTGGACACGGTGGCAGACAGAGGGTTCAGCAGCCAGAACAGGGAACAATTTCTAGCGATGTGATGCTCATGGCCCATCTTACGGAGAAGAGTATAAATGGTGTGGCCTGTCAAGACATCAAACGCTATGAAAATAAGCTTGCCAATGAAAGGGGCGACCCAGATGTTAAGAGTTAAAACCCATGCCAGCAATGGAGTGTAACGGTAGGTTGCTCTCTTGTAAACAGATTCTCCCTACAACAGAGAAAGAAAAAAAAAGTGGACTTAACTAAATAAGTATTACTTACAAGCTGAAAATATCTTAAAGCTAAAAGACTTCATAATGCTAATACATAAGTGGAAAAAGTGAACATAAAAAAAAAAAAAATTGAAGGACAGTGATGCACAACAATTTTTAATCTGTCACAGGCCACAGGAGCATATAAAAAAAATGTTACAGGCCAATGGAACTAATCCTCTCAAGTTTCATTATGCACCGGGGACAGAAATTTTAAGGGGACAGCACCTGATCACAGGCCAGCCATGGACTTCAGGACATAAATTGAGCAACACTAGAAAATATAATAATCCTGTCTCAAT
>JADKLZ010000167.1:16479430-16490785 GCA_021533235.1 Biomphalaria straminea
CGGAAATTATTAAATGTCGATCTAGATTAGTTTCAAGAGTCTTACGACACAATAGGCCTATAATCTCTTTCGGCTTCCACTTTTTTAACCTCCCTTCCATTCACTACACAATTTCATAAGAGAGAGTTTTATGAAACAAATATTTGTGCATTGTACTTCATTTTATGTCTAGAATCTATGTCTTTAAATTTTGTTTAATCTCTAAGACTGAGGATCATGCATTTTTTTTTTTTTCATAATTTAGAAATCATAATGGGGTCCATTCACCAAACGTAAACAAACAACATTTTCTCTATATGTTCTATACAAATTACGCAATCCATATGTGTGTCACGTGATCCGTATTTTTCACTATTTTATCAATATTATGACGTGGCTAAATTTGTTTATTTACATTTGGTGAATGGACCCCATTCAATAGTAGATATATATACATGTGTTTTCAAGTTATAGGAAGTTACTTCCTTTTTCCGGTCTATATTTATTTATGTCTATGCTATTTTGTGAATGAAATAGTGCGGATTGGGTCCATTCACACCGTGGTGCGTACGCCATGGGATCTTCCCTATTTGCTTGCTTGTTGTTGCTTGCTTGCATGTTGTTGTTTGACCTCAGACTTAGAGGAATATATATATACTAGTCGACCGGCGGCATATCATACGCCGCTATTTTCCAAGGCAGGCCTTAGGCACTGCAACATATGTGACCACAGTGGGTATCGCACTTTCTTTGGACCCGTGCTTATTTTTAGGTGTATAAATTATTAAATTGAACCATTTTATAAAACATAACAGATTTCCCGCGGCCTCTATTGATTGACCAGGAGCCCCCTGGAAATCTCCTGAAATGTTATTAAATGCTATGCCGCCGGTCGAAAAAGTCCTGGAAATTTCCGGACATTATTAAAATCTTTTTAAAGTAAAAAAAAAAATGCTATGCTATTTTGTGAATGAAAATAGTGCGGATTTGGATATATTATTTCCCATTCACAACTTGTGGCGCCATGGGATCTTCCCAATTGCTTGATATAAGTAAAGCGAATGCTTGAATTCATGAATGAAAAATACTATGAATAGAGTAAAAAAAAAAATGGCTAATTGACCTTAATTTACGCGATATTAAGAATATAGCTGCACTCATGTAACAATGGTTTAGAAAAACAAATTTGAATGTTAATTTGATTAAATGGACTATAATTAGTAGGCTATGTTCATGTTCAAAATCATAAAACTATATTTGCGAAGAGTAGTTCTATAATCTTCTTAGAGTTGAATTCAAGTTTTACTATTTAGATCTAGATCTAGATCTAGGAATAGAGAGATAAGTTACCTTTCGTAATCATGTCTAATGAACGAATTTACGTAATTAAAGTACTTTCTAAAGTGAAACCTGAAAGTATACTCTATCTGTGTATTGTTGTTCTAGTTTCAATAGTCTAACGACACAATAATCTGGAAATACTTTTAATAATATGACAATAATCTGAGAAGAAGAGAATTATGTAAACACCACTTTCATTCACACCGCGTGCGTGCGCCATGGGATCTTCCCCTTACTTATTTATCTCTTGAACCTTTGAACTTTGAGGAGAAGAGAATTATATAAACCCATAGACATATATATATAGACTGGCAGATGAAGAACAAATTATTCCACATTCATTCACAAAATAGCGTTGCGCCGCATGCTATGCTATTTTGTGAATGAAATAGTGCGGATTGGGTCCATTCACACCGTGGTGCGTACGCCAGGGGATCTTACCTATTTACTCGTTGTTGTTGTCTGACCTAATTCTTTGTGGATTATATATATAGACTAGTTGACCGGCGGCATAGCATATGCCGCTATTTACCAGGGCCGGCGACCGCAGTGGGGCCCGCATTTCATAGGACACGCAATTTTATAGGACCCGCTCTAATTTAAAGTGTAAAAATTATTAAATTAAGCCATTTTATTACAACACATTCCCCGCGCCATCCTGTCGATTTAACATCCCTATAATTATTTGTCTGTTAAGCTATTGCTTTAAAAGAAATCAAACACATTTTTAACAAAATATAGTCATTTATACGGCGGCATAGCATATGCCGCTATTTACCAGGGGCGGCGACCGCAGTGGAGCCCCCATTTCATAGGACACGCAATTTTATAGGACCCGCTCTAATTTAAAGTGTAAAATTAAATTAAGCCATTTTATTACAACAGATTCCCCGCGCCATCCTGTCGATTTAACATCCCTATAATTATTTGTCTGTTTAGCTATTGCTTTAAAAGAAATCAAACACATTTTTAACAAAATATAGTCATTTATAACGACCGCAGTGGGGCCCGCATTTCATAGGACACGCAATTTTATAGGACCCGCTCTAATTTAAAGTGTAAAAATTATTAAATTAAGCCATTTTATTACTTACAACAGATTCCCCGCGCCATCCAGTCGAGTTAACATCCCTATAATTATTTGTCTGTTAAGCTATTGCTTTAAAAGAAATCAAACACATTTTTAACATTTTAAAATATAGTCATTTTGTCTCTCTAACCTTGCTAATGCTTTTTTTTTTTCCACCACAATTGTCCACAAACACTCGTAATAAAGGTCTTTTGCAAGTTAATGGATTTTTTTATAAAGAATTATAAACCATTTACGCTCCAGAAAACTTTTCTCTTAGACTATTAAATACATAAATAATTCGAGTTTTAAATATGGTTCTAATTTTTCGCATTATAAAATAAGTAAAAGAGAATTAATGGAGCTAAAAATAGATTACTCGTTGTTGTTGTCTGACCTAATTCTTTGTGAATTATATATATAGATAGATGTGTGTGTGTGTGTGTGTGCGCTACTAACCCTGTATTTGCTGCATTTACACCTATTTGCGTTTATTTTTTTCAAGCAGAATTTCTTTTTTAACTAGATCTGTGAAGTTACCCTTGCTTTAACGACCGAAAAAAATAACTTTTATTTTATAGACTTTTCACTGCTGTGTGCGAAATATTTTCATTAAATCTACAGTAGATTTAGACTTTTGATCTAAGTCACTAAGATTCACTAACTTTTCACGGCTGTGTGCAAATTATCTTCACTGAATCTCTTAGATTTAGAATCTATAATAGACTCTATAGAATCTAATTCTAAATCACTAAAATTCACGGACTTCTCACGGCTTCACTAGGTTAGTAATTATCTTACTAGATTCTTGTGATTTAGCGTAAATCTAGAATCTAGCTAGATCTAAGTCACTAAATTCGCGGACTTTATCGCGCTGTGCGCGAATTATCTTCACTAACTCTAACGTAAATTTAGAGTCTAGATCTAAGTCACTAAAATCGCGGACTTTATCGCGGCTGTGTGCGCGAATTATCTTCACTAACTCTAACGTAAATCTAGAGTCTAGATCTAAGTCACTAAATTCGCGGACTTTTCCCGGCTGTGCGCGAATTATCTTCACTGACTGCCGTAAATCAAAATCTAGACTCTATTATAGATCTAAGTCTCTTAAATTTGCGGACTTTTCATGGCTGTGCGCGAATTATCGTCACTCGATTCTAGTGATTTAGCATAAAAAAGATAAATGTAGAATATTGTAGAATCTATCGTATTTCTAGAGTAATCTATACGTTAGATGTATCGAGATCATTAAACTGACTAAAATTCACGGAGTTCTCAGGTTAAATTATATTCACTAGATCTAAATTAGATCTAACTCTAGATACCGGTATGCTACTATTGTCTACTAGCATATAGATCTACATCTATTCTAGAATAGATGATTTACGCCAATTACGGACTTTCCACGCGAAGTCCCTCTTACTGTTACAAGAAGATTTTAGGTGAGGGAGGGCCCGGAGGGGTGTAGCCTACACATTCGGTCTGGTTTCATTTTTTTTAGAAGATGTTATGCCGGCAGATCAAACTTACTAGAATTAGATCTACTTACTAGATTCTAACTAACTTAAGCGTCGCAAGCCGGCGCCTTACCGATTTGTTTCTAACTTTTGTTTACGTTTTTAATACAAAGTGAAAGTACGGACATATGCGCATGCGCCGTAACTTAAGACATGTAACTTCCAGTCTTTCTTTGAATTCGACTTATTCGTTTGTAAGTTTGAAAGACCAAAACGTTATCGCAAGTGAAAAAAAAAAGTCCGATACCGAACCGGCAATCGGTCGGACTTGCGTTTGCCGGCAAGCTTTTTTTTTTACTTTGATTTTGCCGGCATGCCGGCTATTGCCAACGATCTTGCATCCATGCATTATTAAGAATAATAATTATTAAGAATACGCTGTATAGGGCCTATCATAAAGTTTTATTCGTGGCCAGTAGTGGCCTTAGGGAGTGGTAAGTAGGGCAGCCGCCCCAGGCCCCGCGCTTGAGGGGGGCCCCGCGATAGAAGATTTTATTGTCACAAACTTGATCACCACATATTTTCCTAATACAATCCGATTGGATGTCGATGTTTTGTATACGAAATAAAATATCTGGATGGGTTGCTTCCGTCTATTTGTTTTTTTCCCAATAGGTTATGGCCATGGGAGTAATTCTTTAATTTTTTTTTTAAAGTTGAAAGAATTTTCTTTATGCAGAACAATTACAATACAGTATATATATAATAGCACTTAGCGTGGCCAATAGTAAGCCAACAATGGCTACGCAATGTTCTATGTTTTGTAACAAAAGTATTGTTACAGCGTTAGAGACGGATTCCGGCTAGCGTGATGTGGTACGGTATATATAGTTTATTCTTACGGGGCCCCGCTAAGGACGCCCCTGTTCGTGGCAACAAAGAGATTAATATTCTTAGTTTTTGCTACAAGCACGTTTGATCTCTTTTGAAAGTAAAATAAATCGGCAACAAATCTATTAAAGATTTGCATTTTAAAATGTAAAACTAACTTTAACTTTTCTCTTTCGGAAAAATATTTTAAAACGTACGGGTACTTGACACTATTTGTCAATCAAATATATTAATTTCTGTATTTACAAACAAATTTCGGACACCCTAAGTGGGGGCCCGGGGGGATTTTCAAAAGCTCCCCCTCCCTCCCCCCCCCCCTACGCTACGCCACTGGGTTGGATCTTCATCTCTACTACGGACATAGGAAGAAATGTTAGTGCCAACTTTGAGGTATGTGAATAGAAGGAATAGTTCTGAATCTCAGTTGCTGTCGACGTTTTTCATGGAGGACCCCGTCACCAACGTTCCGTGGAAGTCTGTCTTTTGGCTTCAGTTACAGGGGAGAGAACAAAAGAAGTTTAAGAGCGCGCGTGTTCCTGCCGAGTGGAAAGTGGAAACAGCTGAAGAAGAGCTACAGCAGAGAGAGAGAGAAAGAGAGAGAAAGAGGAGAGAGAGAGAGAGAGCGAGAGCTGGTGAACAGAAGAGTGAGAAAATGAGTGCTACTACTCTGTTAATTTAATGCCCACTCAATGTACGGTGCTATATATTTCAGTCTTCGTGCATCTCGCCTGTCAGTTTGTGTACATCTAGCAGTACGCTGCGGTCAGCTGTTTATAAGATTTGTTTGTGAATAACATTAGTGTACTATCTCATTCATCTACTATGCATACATTTAAAAGGTGAGTTTATCTGAACCATATTTTCTTTACTAACATAGAATTGCTTTAAATTACCGAAACCTAATAATGTTTTAAATAGTTATAAATGTTTGTCTTTAACTATAGCAATTTCTGATGAATGATTTGTATGTAACAATTTTCTTAATAAATTTGGATCAGGATCTACTATTTTAGGGGTGCGGTGGTCGAATGGTTAAGCGCTCGGCTTTCGAACCTGAGGTCGAGTTCGAATCCCGGTGAAGACGGATTTTGAATTTCGGGATTTTTAGGGCGCCTCAGAGTCCACCCAACTTTAGTTGGAGAAAGTAAAGGCGGTTGATCGTTGTGCTGGCCACATGACACCCTGTTCGTTAACCGTTGGCCAAAGAAACAGATGACCTAAACATCATGCCCCATAGATCGCGAAGTCTGAATTTTGTTTCAATTGTATTGGGGATTTGTTCAAACTAAAAGTGAATAGCAATCATCAAGTCTTTGGTTACACTTTGTGTAGTAAGATCCTGTTTATATTCTGCAAGACAAATCAATTGGAGAGAAAAAGAAAACAAAACGATGTGTAGAAATATTGTGACGATATAATGGAACCTAAATGAAAACGCAAGAAACTAAAAAGAGGAAGACTGGTCAGAAATGTTAAATAAATAAACAAACTAAACAATATCAACGACTGGATATTGAAATATCACAGGCTGTCAATGGAGTCTGGACTCATAGATTATTGGATATTTCTTGAATGTAATGACAATTAAGCTTTATTTTCAGTATTTAACATATTCAATATGTTGACCACCATTTCTGATTCAAATGTTAAATGAACTCGATGCAATAAATCTACATTACAAAACACCACACATAAGATACAATGAAAACAGAGCCGAAAACCATGTCCGCTTAGTATGGCTTTAATACACTGATTGACTAGACAATACGCATTTCATGAACACATTCCTACGGACGAGTTACAAGGGCATGGAAACATAAGAACGAAAACCGATACAGCATATAACTTTTACAACGTTCACCCCCAGTTCAAATTGTGCTTACTACCATTTTTAACAATGAAAGAATTAAGTAAACGCAGAACAATTATTTCGACGGTCTGGCTATGTCTTCGGTGGTGCTGGTGGCTTCTTCAGCCATCGTAGAATCAATAGGTTGATCCCTGGGAGGCGAGCTTTGGACGGAGCAGCTAATATCAAGGTCTGTTCCACTCTGATTCTTATTTTCTGAAACTTTTTGTTCCTCCCTAGGAGCTAACATTTGCAATGAGACTGTTTCCTCTCGACCGTTTGGTGTTCGGAGAACAGCGGTGTAAGGGATGCATGTTTCCAAATCAACTTCCTCTGGGATCGTATTTATACGACCTAACGTTCTTCTTCAGCAGGACATGACCAGGACTGGTCTACCATGTTGGCAGGGATGTCCCGGAACCACTTCTTCGGTTGAACCCAATAAGTTGTTCATGTGGTGTCCTGTTAGTTGCAGTGCATAGTAATGACCGGATAGACTGCAGAGCATCATTTAGTACTAGTTCCCATTTAGCTATGTCCAGTTCCTTAGAATATAAAGCCAAAGTGATGGCTTTCCAAAAGTCCCGTTAAGTTTCTCTATTTGTAAGTTCCCTCTCGGACTGTAAGGGGTCGTTCTACTGGTCGCGATTCCTCTCTCGTGGAGGAAATGCTGCTCCTCTGTAGACATAAACGAAGTTCCCCTGTCAGTGTGGACGTACGCTGGAAATCCAAATAGGGCGAATAGTTCATTGAGACATTTAAAAACCGTAGAGGAAGACATATCGGGACATGAAAATGCAAATGGGAATCTAGAAAATTCATCTATAATGGTAAGTAGATATCTATTTCTTGAAACAGTAGGGAGAGGTCCCTTGAAATCTATACTAATTCTCTCAAAAGGTTGAGTCGCATTAATCAGTTCTCCGGTCGGCAGTCAAAAAAAAACGGGGCTTCAGTTCTGCACAAGTTTGACATTGTTCTATCACAGTTCTGACGTCATCACAGGAAAATGGAAAATTTTTAGCCCTTACGTAGTGCAATAGTCGAGTAACGCCCGGATGGCAAAGACTGGTATGCAGTAATTTAAGGTCATTGCGAGTGATGGCAGATAGATAGTTCTGGTAAATGTATCAGCTACAGTGTTCTGCTTGCCAGGGCGATAGATGACGTTATAGTGGAAACACGAGAGTTCTAGTTTCCACCTTTGAATTTTTTCATTTTTAATTTTTCCCTTGTTTGACCTGTTGTACTTGAAAGAAACAGATCGCTGATCCGTAACAAGTGTGAACGTTTTACCAACTAAGAAATGTTTCCATTTTCTCAACGACTCAACAATGGCATAGGCTTCTTTCTCAACTGAAGAATGTTTTCTTTCACTTTTTGTTAATGAGCGAGAGAAGAAAGCAACGGGCCGGAATCTTGGTTAAGAGTAGCACAATGGCTATATCAGAAGTATCCGTCTCAACGGTTAAAGGGCGATTCGGATCGATAGTATACACGGCGGCTTTTTGAAGCTCATTTTTCAGACTTTCAAAGGTTTGTTTTGACTTCTTCGGGACAGGAAATTGATTTCTTGTTAACAGGCTTATTATTGTTGAAAAGTTAGTTATCCACTGTGATTAGTAAGGCAGAAGACTCGTTTCTGTTCAGCATGTTCACTATTACGTTTTTCTATGGCTTACCATATGGCTTATGTCACCCATCCATCCATCCCAGTGGCGCTACAGCCCTTGAAGGGCTCTGGCCTCCTTGCACACATTCTTCCATTCGGATCTCTCCTGGGCCTTTCGTCTCCACGCCCTAATCCCAAGCTGTTGCTGATCTGCTTCCACATCATCAATCCAACGCATTCGCGGTCTGCCTTTGGGTCGCCTGCCTTTTGGTTTTCCAGGCCTAGGTCGTTTTCCGTTGAGATCTGTCCGGGTTTTCTTGTGTGTATAGGCTTTCGTAACAATATTTTTTTTATATGACAGAGTTGTTAGCCCTGTGCATAACCATCTGGGGGGCTGCCCCTTTAAGCTCTCTGGATAGCTGCCTTTATTTTCGGGTAAGGTGTCCTAGCCTTTGTGGATCCCTCCACTTCCTGCAAGGCAGCAGGTTTGATTTTGTTCCACCCGGGTATTTTATTTCCCCGGTACCCACCATATCTGGAGGGCATTCCCCTATCCGCCACCTGGGGAGGCGCTCGATGGGAGATCAAAAACTCCACACGAGACCTTACGTCACGCTCATATTTCTAAATTCCACCATACTTTCTATTCTATTTGCTGTATTTTTTCATTTAAATTTCATAAAACAGGAACTTAAAATGTAAAAATAAACAAAGATTACTTTGTTTTTTACAAACTTATTGTTTAAGGATCCGTTGCACTTTTGATTACAATACTTTCTTTTTTTAATTGCTGTATTTTTTCATTTAAATATCATAAACCGGAACTTAAAATGAAAAAAGATTACCTTGTTTTTACAAACTTATTGTTTAAAGATCCGTTGCACTTTTGATTACAATGTTTGATTTAATCTTTCCAGAAAACATCTGGCACTTCAACTCTTCTTGTGTCTTTTGGAAGTATTTCACTTAACAGACAAAAGCTACGCCTCTCCTGTGACTGTACCGGTTACTCTGACCACCACACTAGGAGATGTCGTTGGTGTTCGGCAGACGACAGGCGCCACCCCTGTTGATACATTCTATGGAATCCCATATGCGCAGCCCCCTATTGGCCCGCTGCGGTTTAAGCCCCCAGTGGCAGCAGAACCTTGGGATGGCGCCAAGTGCGGACTGGAGAAACCGAACTCTTGTTGGCAGATGGTCGACACCTATTTTGATAACTTTCGGGGCGCTAATATGTGGAACCCTAATACACCTCGTAGTGAAGACTGCCTTTATGTGAATGTGTGGCGCCCAGCCTGTGATTCAAGTTGCCAACCTAAGACCATCATGGTGTGGATATTTGGGGGCGGTTTCTTTTCAGGCTCCTCAACTTTGGATGTTTATAATGCTGCACAGCTTGCCGCCAGAAATGACGTCATCGTCGTCTCCTTTGGTTACAGAGTCGGCATATTTGGTTTTCTTTACCTTGGGAACGACAGCGCTCCAGGAAATGCCGGTCTGTTAGACCAAGTGATGGTCCTAAAATGGGTGAAAGATAACGCCGTCAATCTTGGTGGCTCTCCAGATGATATAACAATCTTTGGAGAGAGTGCCGGGGCAGTGAGTGTTGGCTTTCATCTCCTTTCTCCTTTATCAAAGGATCTTTTCAAGTACGCCATCATGCAGAGTGCATCTCCTTTAGCTTTTTGGAGTCTTCAAGATGTAGACCTTGCCAGCAGTAGGGCACGTAAAATAGCACAGAATTTTAGCTGTAATTTAGAGAGTGCCTCTGATGTCTTAACCTGTTTGCAAGCAGTGAATGCTGAAAAAATTGTGAATCTAACATTTCAGTATACTACTGAACCATACTTAGATGTTGCTTATGGTCCTGTAATTGATGGCAACTTTCTCACCGACAATCCTGTATCGATTATAAAAAGAGGCGAAGCAAAGAAAACTAAAATTATCCTTGGAGTTAACAAAAACGAAGGCTACTACTTTGAAGTCTACGCACACAAGGACATCTTCGATCCACTAAATAAAAATGGATCGATTAGTGAAACCGATTATCAAACTATTCTCACTTATTTGTTCAATAACGACACCGCTGTTATTCAGAAAGTGAAACAGAAATATCCAGTGGAATCCAATAATTCCTTCTCCACTAATATTGACAGCATAACCGGTGACATGTTTTTTAAATGCCCTGTTGTAGATTTCGCTGAACTCTACTCCAGACATTCAGAAGCAGTGTACATGTACAGTTTTGAGCACCGGACAAGCCAAACTCCATGGCCAGAATGGATGGGTGTTCTTCACGGCTACGAGATAGAAGTTATCTTTGGTTTACCTTTGGCGGTAGGTTCTAATTACACAGAAGCTGAAAAAGGCCTGAGTTCTTTGATGATGAAACTCTGGACGGACTTTGCAAAGACAGGGTACGTTTTTTTTTTCTTTGAAAGTAACAAAACGTTATAAATGTAACTTTTAATTACTCTAAACACGAATTTTTTTTTAGATATAGGTAATGAGTATTTCTAATGATATGGTACAATGAGAAATAAACTATTTTGTTGTTTACCAGGAAGCCCAGCCCAACAGATGAGGAACAGTGGCCAGAATACAAACCTGATGAGCAAGCGTACGTAGTTATTGACATTGGTGGCCTCAGAACAGACCACAAGCTTCGCGATGACCAGTGTCCTTTTATGGTTAATAACGCAGGCAAGTAATAGATTTGTTCATCCATTTTTGTTTGGACGCTGACAAAAAAAAGATGTTTAATAAAATTTAATTTTTAATTTTTAACGCTATCACTTTAAATCTTACGTCGGCTGGCAACAATGTCGTGATTAATTAAGAACTGTCTGCTTTTAGTTGTAGCATGCTCGGAATATGTACATACCGGTAGAGCTCCGGATTTACGACAGTGCGTCTGTCAAGAGCCTTACCCTCCTCTAACTCAAACCTATACACTTTTTTTAAAGAATAAAATCTGCATATTAAATATTTAAAAAATGGAAAGTATGATTATATTTACAGTTTATAGTTACCAGACATAGTTACCAGACATAGTTACCTGACATATTTACCTGACATTGTTACTTGACATAGTTACCTGACATTGTTACCTGACATAGTTACCAGACATAGTTACCTGACATATTTACCTGAC
>JADKLZ010000167.1:16501276-16513752 GCA_021533235.1 Biomphalaria straminea
TTTTTTTTTTTTTTTAAATTCTTACTCCGTTGCTGTAATCTAGTTGTTTCTATCTATATATATAATCCTCAAAGTAAAAGGTCAAACACACAAAAGTTCAAACAACAACAACAAGCAACAAGTAAATGGGAAGATCCCATGGCGCAGCACGCGGTGTGAATGGAAATTGGTGTATCCCAATCCGCACTATTTTGTGAATGAAAGTGGTGTTTATATAATTATCTCTTCTTCTTTTAATATTATGACAAACTAGAATAAGTATTTCCAGATTATTGTGTCGTAAGACTATTGAAACTAGAACAACAATACACAGATAGAGTATACTCTCAGGTTTCACTTTAGAAAGTACTTTAATTACGCACATTCGTTCATTAGACATGATTACGAAAGGTAACTCATCTCTCTATTCCTAGATCTAGATCTAGATCTAAAACTTGAATTCAACTCTAAGAAGATTATAGAACTTCTCTTCGCAAGTATAGTTTTATGCTTTAGCACATGAACATACTAATTATAGTCCATTTAATCAAATTAACATTCAAATTTGTTTTTCTAAAGCATTGTTACATGAGTGCAGCTATATTCTTAATATCGCGTAAATTAAGGTCTATTAGCAATTATTTTTTTAGCTCCATTCATAGTATTTTTCATTCATGAATTCACGCATTCACTTTACTTATAACAAGCAAATGGGAAGATCCCATGGCGCAGCATGGTGTGAATGGGAAACAATATATTCGAATCCGCACTATTTTCATTCACAAAATAGCATAGCATATTTTTTTTTACTTTAAAAACGATTTCAATAATGTCCGGAAATTTTCAGGACTTTTTCAACCGGCGGCATAGCATTTAATAAATTTTCAGGAGATTTCCAAGGGGCTCCTGGTAAATCAAGAGGCCGCGGGAAATCTGTTATGTTTTATAAAATGGTTCAATTTCATAATTTATACACCTAAAAATTAGCACGGGTCCAAAGAAAGTTCGGGACCCACTGTGGTCGCATATGTTGTAGTATTTTTTATTCATGAATTCACTATAACAAGTAAATGGGAAGATCCCATGGCGCAGCTTGGTGTGAATGGAAATGGTGTATCCAAATCCGCACTATTTTCATTCACAAAATAGCATAGACATAAATAAATATAGACTGGAAAAAGGAATTAACTTCATGTAACTTGATTTAATCATTTATATACCTAAAAAAATAGCACGGGTCCAATGAAAGTGCGGGACCCACTGTGGTCGCATATGTTGTAGTGCCTAAGGCCTGCCCTGGAAAATAGCGGCGTATGCTATGCCGCCGGTCGACTAGTTGTTCTTATTGTCCTAGCGCGAGTAACGTTTATGATTTGATAAACAAACTAAGTAATATGCTTTCTGTTTATTTTTTTTCAGTCTACATATGTTAATGTCTTGACATGCAAATTTTAATTTAAAAACAAACGTTAAAGGAAACATTGAAATACAATAATATAACCTTCTTTGACAAAAAAAAAAACATTGACAAAGTGTTGATACGAAATTTGCTGGTATTTTCTTGAGTTTTAGTAAATTGCCACTTGATAAAAAGTATTCCTATGATTGAATGGCGGCATTCTCAGATGTGGTAATGAAACCAAGTCGACTTCACGAACATTTAACAATATCCAAAAATAATTTTAAAATATTCATGAACAATTTTAAATAATGTCAGGCACCTCTGGTTGGACTCAAAGGAGCCCAAAGATACCGAAATTAAAAATCCCATTATTCACCAGGATTCGAACCCTGAACCCCCCCCCCGGGTGGGAAGGGAAGCGCTTTACCGCTAGCTGTGTGAATAATTCGTGTAAATTAAACAGTATGTGGGAAATAGTTACACAGGCTGGGCGGCAACAGAACGTCAAGATATTAGGATAAGTGGTAGTGACAGCTGGGACTTACGGCAGAGACTGTAGGAGAAGGATTGTGTGTTGTGACAGCAAACTGCAACTTTAACTGTTGGATGCAAACTTTAAGATGATCATTAGAACCAACAAAAAATGTTACGAAATTAGATCTTAAAGTAGTGTTACAAAATAAGAATAAAGAGAGCATCACACATGTTAAAGGTCATCTGTTTCTGTAGCCACAGGTTAAATGGTATCATGCTACCAGCTCAGCGACCAACATTTACTTTCTATTCGAGTTGGGTGGACTCAGGGGCGTCCTAAATCAGAGCCATAGTGAGGGGACGGCAAGGGAGGCACGATGCCTCGGGCGCCACACTTCAGGGGGGCACACTCAGAGAGGCACCAAAAAATCCAAATTATCTCTATATATAATTCTCTTCGTGGCTCAAGCGTTTGGACGAGAAGAAGAAGTAAGAAGAAGTAAAGGAAAGATCCCTCTCTTATTTCTGCGGATAGTCACCCCACGAAAAAACAAGAGGGAGGGTGGAGAGCAAGTCTTCACACGTCGCTACGGATGGCTGCCTGGTCGTGCGGTTTGCGCCCTGGACTGTCAAACCCTGCCCGCTCCCATCCCCCTTCGTCCTGCGGGAGGTTTGGACTAAGAAGTAAACCATCTTTAACTCTGAAGGATCATCCCAAACATATAAAACATTTTACAAACAAACATTTACAAACACTAAATGGCAGCGCCGGACTTAACCATTGTGACCAAGAAGTCATGGAAAGAGAACAAGTAATCTACTATGTATATTCACCCATCACTAAGTAGCAAGGCCGGACTTAAGCGTTGTGGGGACTTATGCAAAACGGTTTTCGCGGGGCCAAGTTTGGGTAGGGAAGCGAACAATAAGTGAAATTTAAGAGTTTGTATTAGAAAATAAATTCGTCTATGCATTTTATTCATTCTTTAATACCTACAGACATACTTTACGAGCCTTGCATGTAGCAATGTGTTTCAATCTATCTTTGAGAATTGTTGACCTCAAGTTATTCTTTATTAGTTTGAGGCGCTTCTTTCACCATAATTCCATAATTCATTCCATAATGCCGTTTTTATTTTATCGCACGTAGGATTGGCGTTTTCCATATTGAATGACAATTTTATATATTTATATATATATTTTGTATATGTTAAGAATTTTTTCGTATATTTTGCAATTTCGGGAGATTTCCAGGAGCTCCAGGTAAATCGACAGGAGGGCGCGGGAAATCTGTTTTAAGTTATAAAATGGTTTAATTTAATAATTATACACCTTGAATTAGTGCGGGTCCTATGGAAGTTCGGATCCATAAAAGTGGGGGCCCACTGCGGCCATGAAAAACAGCAGCGTATGCTACGCCGCCGGTAAACTAGTTGTAGATATTTTAGTTAGGTAATACATTCTAAGGTTATTTGTATTATATTATTCCATACATTTTAAAAGCCTATATTTTTATGTGATATTGATGGAAAATAGTGGGTGAGGGCGCCAATAAAGTTTCTTGCTCCGGGCGCACGTTTCGCTCACTACACCTCTGTCCTAAATATGCCAAAATTCAAAATCCTAGCCTTAAGCGAGACTCGAACCCCGGACTCCTCGGTTCAGAACTAACCCTTAACCACAACGCCCCGTATAAAAACCATAATAAGATTTCTATGCTTGAATACAAAGATCTAACTTATTTTTTTTTTACTTTTCTCAAATTCACAGAAGAAACTCGGAATACAACCTCTCTTCGTAGTCTTGAAAACGATAGTAACTTTTCAAATCCAGTGCTGGTATTAGATGTCAATGAAAACCAAAACAGAAGTAGGAATTTTTCAAGTGAATTATTTACTCACGAAAATAGTGAAAATAATTTAAGCCAGATGTTTAATGATACATTTTCAAATCAAGAATACAATAGTTCAGGTCCAGAGAAAACAAATACCAGTGAAAGCAGTGAGGATACTATATATGTATTTACCCAGGAAAACATTGAAGATAACTCAAGTCAAGTGCTAAATAATACCTTGTCAAACCAAGAATACAATAGTTCAGGTCCAGTGAAAACAAATACCAATCAAAACAGTAGTGATATTATAAGTCTATATACTCAGGAAAACATTGAAGACAACTCAAGTCAAGTGCTAAATAATACCTTGTCAAATCAAGAATACAATAGTTCAGGCCCAGTGCAAACGAATACTTACCAAAACGATGGGGATGCTCTAAGTCAATTATTTACTCAGGAAAGCAATGAAAATACCTCAGGCCAAGTGCTACATAATATCCTCCCTAACCATGAATATGGTTCGAATTTTTCAAGCCCAGTGATAACGAATAATGAAGAAAATACTGGAAATTCCGCAATCTCAGTGGTAACGAATAACCTGGAAAATACTGAAAATACTTCAATCCCAGTGCTAACAAATAACCCGGAAAATACGGAAAATACTTCAATCCCAGTGCTAACAAATAACCCGGAAAATACTGAAAATACTTCAATTGCAGTGATAACGACTAACCAGGTAAACATTGAAAATGCTTTAAGCAACTTGGTAGATGGTACCCAGGAAAACATCGGAAATGTACCAAATGAAGAGCTACCTAATGCCCAGCTAAACCAGGAAAACAGTATTGTTGTTTAAAACCCAATGGGGATTTGATTTTCTTAGTATGCAATCAAACCTACAAACACAATTTACACTCAGGGATAAAGGTTATCCAAGTGAATTCAGATAAGATTTATTGACATTCTTGCTTTAAATCAAGTAAAATATGGCATTTTGTTTTCAGGCTTATTCACATTCACACAAAGAAAATAAAAAACGACAGACAACGTAACATTAATATTTTGACAATAAAACTTTTTTTTTCAAATATAAATTAATTGGCCACGCAGAACGAGAGAGAGAGAGAGAGAGATGTGTATGGAAAACAATATATTAGAAATAAAACTCGTCCACAAAGCAATAAGAATACACACAGCAAACAAACACAAGAGACACCCAAGCTACCCATTGTAACAATATTGATAAATATTGACGTCTTGACATAGTGGCTCGACGTGAACTATTAACAAAGTTGAGACTATCTCTGGTTTATCATAACAAACATGGCAACTAAATGTTATCTGTATGTGTATATGGTTTTAAATGATCTTGCTATTACCAGACCACGAGACTCACAATGATCTAATACAGCCTCACAAAATGTGATAACTCAATTGTTTGTTTAGCATTGGAGATCTCTTGTTTTTTTTTCAATTGTCTACATGAACGCGACGTCTGGGAGATGGCTGAGAGCCAAGTGGTTAAGTGCAAATCTGATGGTCTCGGGTTGAAGTCCTGGCGTGCTCGTGTAACTTCAAAACTCGGGGTTTAAAAAACTGAAGGACGCCGAATTCATCTTGCTGAAAATAAGACACACCCAACCTTGTAAAAACACTGACCGCTGTAAAGGTTGAAAGAAACTGGGTCAACCTTGAAGAACCCCTGAATAAACTATTGTCTATTCTACTAAGAGAAGTTGGAAATGGGATGATAAAACGCTCATAATATTAAATTAAAAAAAAGTAAAACGATCAACACTCAGATAGATACATTTGTGTCATACAGAGAAAAACAGATTCAAGTGCCTTTAGAACTCTGCATTGAGTTCCCTGAACTAAACGCTGAAAAAATTGTCATCCAGATATCACAAATTTTTACATATTATTTCTAAATTTATATATATATATATATATATAAATATATATATATATATACAGGGCCGGTCCTAGGCCACTGCAACCTGTGCGGTCGCAGTGGGCCCCGAGCTTTCATAGGCCCCGCGCTTACTCTAGGTGTAATTATTAAATTTCAAAATATATACGAACAATTCCATGAAATCTTCTGAATTTATTCAAATCTCCTGAAAACTTATAAAAATCTCATGAAAAATAGACAAATAGGCAGCAAGGTTCGTAAAATAAAGTTACACAGGTATAAATTTTGTACGTAGTAAAGAACGAATAAAATTCAAAGTTGATTTTTTTTCTAATGCAAAATCTAAATTTTCACTTATTATCTTTTTCCCACCCATACTAGGACCCGCGCAATC
Organism: Biomphalaria straminea; assembly: GCA_021533235.1. Classification (NCBI taxonomy): domain Eukaryota; kingdom Metazoa; phylum Mollusca; class Gastropoda; family Planorbidae; genus Biomphalaria; species Biomphalaria straminea. Next base: position 16,507,275 of record JADKLZ010000167.1, read on the forward strand.
AGTTTCGCATACGGGCCCGCAATCGCTAGGACAGGCCCTGTATATATATATATGCTTACTATTTATGTTATTCACAAAACCTAGCCAAATAAAGTAAATAATGGTTATTTATTGCAAAAAGCTCTAACAGCTCTTGATTTGGTTAAAACATTCGTCATCGTTACAATATAAAAAATAAAAATGTAAACATTCGACAAAGATTTCTTTTGTCTAGATATACACATTAATGTCCACTAAATAATGTCTTGATTATTAAACAAACGTGAGAAGTATGAAGCTATGTGTAACATGATATCAATCTAGAGACCTAGTAACGAGGTCAGAATCTGTTAACGTGATCATTCATTCATGTCTTCCTGTACTGTTTTATTTGTTGATAACACGGCATTAAAAAAATGACAAAGGAAAGTTGAAATTTTTTTATTTGAAATAAAATAAAGTTGAACAAAAAGTGAAATGTTTGGTTTGTGTTTTCTATATCATCAGTCTAAAGTGGCACTTGTAATTATGCTATCTTTTTGTCCTGTGATCTTTAAATCTCAAAAATTAAAAGCAAAATTGAAAAATCCGATTTCACTATCGTCTTCATCGCGCTCGAAATAATTGCGTCATCTTGTTTTCCAACAGCATGGCCTTTTATTTACAAACTAGTAAACACAGTGTATGCATCTGAGAGATTGTACAGATATTCATTTATGTCGGGAAAAAATTATAGTTAGCTAGTGTATCTGGTGTACCGAAAATAAAAGGTAGGGTTGATAAGCAGGGGTAGCCTCTCTTTTCTCTTTTACAGTTGCACTTATTTGCACTAAAACAATAACTTTCTACCACACAAGTTGGCCTCCTTCAGTCGTAGAGCTAATGTGGTTCATCTTGAACACTTATTCATGTTGCTGTGGAGCCCTATTTTGGAGAGACACTCCGTCCACAAATATCACAGGTTAAGGTGGTTTTCACTTTCATAGTAGAGGAGCTGGCCATTTTTCGCTAGGTACGCTTTTCTTCCAGGGCTGAGGCCCATGTTTTTGTTTTTTTTTTCCATAGCTTTCTTGGTTACTCTCTCCATCTAGTGCGGTCTATGGCTATTTCTTCCCAATGGTCAGTATCAAAGTTCGAGGTCTCGTTTTATTACATCCATGTAACCGAGGTGAGGGCGACCAGTGTTTCTTCTAGACGCGAATTGCCAGTAGAGAATGACTTTTGGAATGCGATTGTCCTACATCCGGCGAACATGTCCAAGCCAGCGCAGGCGGCGTTGTCTAATGACTGGGAATACCTGTTCGCCCAAGGATCTCAGTATTGCACACTTTTTCTTACAATGTGATTTTCAAGATCCTTCGGAGACAGCGCAAATAAAATAAGTTTATTTTTTCTCTCTGGCTTTGCATAGGTGGTCCAAGACTCACTGCCGTGTAGTAGCGTACAAAGAAAACATATCTCTTATAGACTTCTATTTTGTTCGCTGTGAGCTTCTGGTTTTCCCTAACTCTTGACCTAAGTCTAGCAAAGGCAGCCTTCCCAATGCGTTTTTTTTATATGCCCCTTCTAGAGACAGGTCATCTTGAATACTAAATCCAAGATAGCTGAATTATTTTACGGCATCCAGCTTGTTATCGTTTATGAGGATGGAGGGTGGTGCTGTAGCAGGTGGTCTCATAACATTTATTTTCTTCGTGCTAATTGTTAAGCCATACTCTTTGCAAGCTTGGAGAATCAGGGCATTAGTGACTGAAGCTCTTCTTGTGTGTGTGCCACTACCGCTGCATCAACCGAGAATAGCATATCTTTTAAGATGGTGGCTCTGATTTTAGTTTTGGCCCTCAGTCTGGCAATATTTAGAGGAGTTTGTCATCAATCCTGGAATGGAGATAGATGCCTTCGGTGGATTTGTCAAATGTGTTGTGGATTAGCAGTGAAAACAGTATTCCAAAGATGGTTAAGGCTAGGAAACATCCGCTGTTTATACTGAAACTTTTGGAGTAAGCACCTTTGAACTGCAAAGTACCAATCATATATTGGTGAAATGATACAATGACATCTAGCAGCTTGAATGGAAAGCCATAACTTTTCTATGTAACGCAATAACAGGGTTAAAATCTTAAAATAACGGCTTTTAGCGTTTAGATGACATTTTATTTATTACCCCCCCCCCCTTGCCTTTGAGTCTGCTTCTGCTCTTGCTGTTTCTGCTGACAACCACGCGCTGTGTTATGTCAGTATAGTTGTTTTACTTTCCTTGTGGCTACACAAAAAATTCGCGAAAACATGGAAACGAAGAACTTGATTTTAGAACCTTTTCAGCTTTCAAAGAAAAAATTCCGTCTGTCTAGTTCCGTTCATTTAGTGTGACATTTTACCAAGTTTTCTTTGACAGTGATTTCCCCACATATTTTTTAAATCGGTGTGCACATTCTTTGATAATAATAGATGAGAGGAAATGTTTTGCTCTTTTTCTGTGAAGTTAATGTAGCATCCTCTGTGCTTGTAGATATTAAGTAGTAATTATTATATCGTGTCATCTATATAGGTATCGACTGAAGGAGGTCACCTAACATATGTAACTATAGCAAGTTTGAAGTCACCATTTAAACGTTGCTTTTTCCGCTGTATATAAGATGTATGCACACATCTATTTAATAGTAGATCCACATTTGCGTTTCTGGTTGCATCATTATAGAAAGTTTGATCAATAGATCTATAAAGTTTAAAAAATTGTTAGTGTAATTCTTCATTTTTCACTTAAAGCGATTTCAAACAATCATTTGGCGTTCGTAAAATTTCGGAAAAATCTTTGGATGTTAATTAAATTTTAGCGACGATTGGCAAAAACATTTGAAGTAATATAGGTCACTTCCTTTTTCAAAACAAAATTCAGATTATTCTTAACAATAATAATAATTTTATTTATAAAGCGCCATCGACAAACAAAATGTAGGCTCAAGTCGCTGCAATAACATTACAAACACAGTCTCTCTTTGTTACATGGCAAACTGATCTAAAAAGTCTTACACACACAGGTATTAATGTTTCTCTTAAAACTGGTGTAGCCTGTTGTCTAAGATCAATGGGGAGTGTGTTCTTTTACGTATAAAAATTATTTGAGATGTTTTAGCCAAAAAAAAAAGGTAAAATAAGTTTAAAGAGGGATTTTTTAACAATCTTTTGTAGTTAATGAATTTATTCTTTAAAATCATGAAAAACTTTTCTGCCAAGGCTATAATGCCTACTACATGATGAGTAGCATTCAGAACTGTGTTCAAGCAACGAAACGTCGGAATGAGAAATGCGAATCAATTCGCGCTTAAAGTCAGAACTTGGATTGTTAGTCGACTTAGTCGTATCTTAAAATAACGGCTACAAGTGAAACCAGACAAACTGCATTTGTCTTATCCGTGCCTGCTTCTCGTGTGTTTCTGATTTGTCTTTTAAGTGTCGTCAGTTATTCATCTTTTCCCTTATTTTGCAGTCTGTCAACTTAACATAGTGGCCACTCAACATCACACCAGCAGTCACATTAATGATTTAATCAAAAGCCAACTTGACAATGCTACCGAGTACTGAGTTGATGCTACTAAGAATTTGCTGTCGACAGACACACCGAGCAAAAACAACGTGTTGGATTTAGAAAGTTATTACAAAACAAGGCTCTACATTCCGTATCTTGATTCGTTAGTTTCTTCATTGACGTCTCGCTTTTTCAGCAACATTAATGTTCAGTTCAACCTGTTTTGTTTTCATGCTAAGACGATATCAGAACTGCACGATAAGCGTTCAACGCCGGCTTATCCATCGCTGCGAGAAACGATTCATTCGTAAAGTTATTGACAGTTTTGGCAGCCAGAGTCAACGTTTGCAGTTTTTGTTTGATAGACCGTTGGGAGGCAAGGGCCGCACGTTAACAACATGTTCAGTAAATTGTTCTTATACATGTTTAGATTTTTTTTATTTCATGAAACATTTACAGTGCACTTAATATCGCATTGGGGAGGGGGGGGGCGAGAGGGTACCAGTTCTTTTCTTTAGTTATCTCCGTAATACAAAATTTGAAGCATTGACTTTGAGCCTTAGGTGGCAACTTACACCCCCCTTGCAAAAAAATCCTTCGGGCGCCCATGATTACAATAAATTAAAAAGGAGAAAGTGTTAAAAAAAACGATTTCTTTTTGAATCACCCTATCCTTTGCTTGTTCTCATATTGAACAATGCTATCTCCCTTTAAAATCCTTGTGAGGCTAAATTAAATTTAACAATAAATTGAACGAAAATCCCATCTTCATGTTGCTTTGTGCAAGACGGACACAGGAAGAAATGTTAGTGCCAACTTTGAGGTATGTGAATAGAAGGAATAGTTCTGAATCTGTTGCTGTCTTGACGTCTTACATGGAGGACCCCGTCACCAACGTTGCGTAGACAGTCTATTGGCTTCAGTAAACGGGGGAGAGAAGTGGTGTTATCTTAAGCAACAAAAGAAGTTTTATGAGCTCGCGTGTTCCTGAGGCGTGGAAAGTGAAAAATGGAAACAGGTGATGGAGAGCCACAGCAGAGAGAGAGAGAGAGAGAGAGAGAGAGAGAGAGATAGAGGAGAGAGAGAGAGAGAGCTGGTGAACAGAAGAGTGAGAAAATGAGTGGTATTACTCTGTTAGTTTAATGCCCACTCAATGTACGGTGCTATATATTTCAGTCTTCGTGCATCTCGCCTGTCAGTTTGTGTACATCTAGCAGTACGCTGCGGTCAGCTGTTTATAAGATTTGTTTGTGAATAACATTAGTGTACTATCTCATTCATCAACTATGCATTCAGTTAAAAGGTGAGTTTATCTGAACCATATTTTCTTTACTAACATAAAATTGCTTTAAATTACCGAAACCTAAAAATATTTGAAATAGATACAAAAGTCTTTTCTTAACTATAGCAATTTCTGAAGAAGGACTCGTATATGATAATTCTCTTTATGAATTTGGACCAGGATCTACTATAATGTTTTAATTGTATTGGGGATTTTTGTTAAAACTGTGAATTTCACGGGCGTAGCTAGGAATTTTCCATCGTTTGGGGGCCCGGGGGCATGATCTTTTTGGGGGCCCCTGCATTTTGCACAATATTTGAATTTTAATGTAAAAAAAACATTCATTTAGGGGCCCTCCTCAAGTGGGAGCCCGGGGGGATTTTCTAATTCTCCCCCTCCTCCCCCCACCATAGCTACGCCACTGCAGTGTGAATAGCAACCATCAAGTCTTTGGTTACACTTTGCTTACATTCTGTAAGCAAGACAAATCAATTGGAGAGAAAAAGAAATATTGTGACGATATAATGGAACCTAAATGAAAACGCAATAAACTAAAAAGAGGAAGACTGGTTAGAAATGTTAAATAAATAGACAAACCAAAAAATATCAAAGACTCGATATTGAAAAATAACAGGCTGTCCGTATAGTCTGGACTCATAGATTAATTGGATATTTCTTGAATGCAATGAACATTAAGTTTTATTTTCAGTATTTAACATATTCAATATGATGTGCACCATTTCTGATGCAAATGTTAAATGAACTCGATGCAATAAATCTACATTACAAATAAAGGACATGAACTTCAATTAATTTCAAATTCAAATGAGTAGGCCTACATCTGAAAGAGATTGGAAATTTGATTTACAGTGCACACACACATGCACAATATGCCTATTATTTATTAAATTTTAAGAACTTTAGCCTTTCAAAGTCTAAGAATAAAAAACCTTTTTGAGTGCACTTTTTTATATAGATAGAAGTGTATCGGGGTAAGAACTATAAAATTATATGTTCCAAACTATAGGCTTAATTTTGTTTGTCCGATTGGTTCTGAGACATTTCCATACATGGCGACAAATCCATAAACGGCAAGTATTTTGGTGTATCTGTTGTACGGAATAATTAAGGAAGTATTGATAAGAGTTCTTCACACTCTTTAGTTGGTCGTACAATTCTCCACTTCGTTACGGTTAGACTGTAAGCCTCAAATATTTTTTGGATCAGCAATTTCTGTCTCTAGAAATTTAGATCCTTTTATTTGTTTAGTTTATTAATTTTAAGACTCTCCTTATAATCCTCTTTTATTTGATACGTTTTTCTTTGGGTTATCTTATATCCCTCAATACTCCATATCACCCTCTTTATTTTCATACTAGTCAACCGGCGGCATAGCATACGCCGCTATTTTGCAGGGCCGGTCTTAGGCCACTGCAACCTATACGATCGCAGTGTGCTCCGCACTTTCATAGGACCCGCGCTAATTTTAGGTGTATACATTATTAAATTAAACCATTTTATAACTTATAACAGATTTCCTGCGATCTCCTGGAAATCTCCTGAAATTACAAAATATACGAAAAAGTCCTGGAAATATCCGGAAATTATTAAAATCTTTAGAAAACTCATACAAATTTCCTGAAATTTATACACAAAAATTGTCATTTTGGGGTGTCATTGAATACGGAAAA
>JADKLZ010000167.1:16523562-16534761 GCA_021533235.1 Biomphalaria straminea
CAAACACACACACAATCTCACATCTTACACACCCCCTGCTCTTGACATCTCCCCCTTACTTCCCCTAGATTTTCCCCGAAAATCTAAATATATTTACAATCAATTAAAGAAAATAAATCAATTAGATAAAGTGAATGTAAGATAACATCATAGATGAAAGAATATTTAAAAAAAAAAAAAAAGTACTCTTATTATGTGTACACCATATTTAGCTGCAACTCAGCAAAGTATACCAATGATCTCTGATATCTTATGTTAACAAAAAGTAATCACAATTAGTCCTGAAATCCAATACAATGTGCTAAAACTTTGATGGAAATGACCACCCCTAAAAAAAGCTAAAATGTGCTGACACACTTTTCAGCCATTTTTTGAGAGAGAAAAAAAATGGATCTAGGTCAGTTTATCGAAGTACCTAATATATATTTTCTGAGCACCTAAAGTAAGTGTTATGGAAATCTTCTCTTACATACTCTTTTTTCCCTACAGGTTCACAAAGCCTAGCAATTTTAAATGTGCTTGAAAGATGCTTGAAAGTAATTAAAAAAAAACTAGCCTTTTTTTATACAAGATTTGCAAAATGTATGGGGGTCGTTGAGTAAATTATTTCAGAGTAAGCTTTTAACATTGTTAATTTTAATTTTTCAGATATGGCGTCCAGTTACAGCAGTACTGTTTTATCCTATCTCAGGACCAAAGGGGTTTCATTACCTTATGAATCTCTATTTCTTGTACACCTATTCTACTAGGTTGGAAACAGGTTAGAATATTTTCTCTTTTTTAACTGTCCTTTATATTTTATGATGTATTGTCATGATTAATATAAAGAGAAAATATTCTTTCAAAAACTAAATCAGAAATTTCATCGAATTAACTGTTAAAATAAAGTAAGTAGTTCATCATTTCTGTGGGGCGTGACATACTGACAAGGGGTGGTTGTGAAGAAAACAGTTATTCTATATAAAGAGCTAAAAGTCTATTGTGCATTGATGTTACAGATCTGTATTTGAGCATTGTTAAATTAAAAAGGACTTCGTTACAAATGTTAAAACAAAAATTAAAAGAGATATCTTTACATTTTAGAAATATGATTGTAAAAAGCCTTTTTGCAAAATTTTTCTGCAACATTAAGATTGACTCAAAACACTTTCTTTAAAAGAATATTTTAATACTTCTCAGCCAATGTGATTCTACCCATCTGTTTAACATTAGAACGTGAATTTCTCCCTAGTATTGTTCTGTTGATTTTTTTGTATGTGACCAAAGGATGGCATTACATGAAGCATGGCTTAACACAAAAATAATGTTGCATTTCTTCTACTCAAAATACCTAAAATCATGTGGTGTATTGCTCAACCCCTGTCCTGTAGCAGATGTACCTTCTTTACTTTGGGAAAAGGGGGGTGTGCTACAAAAACAAAAAGGTCAAGAAACACTTAATCTCTTAGACTACTTGCAAAAACTTATACAATTCAGCACATGTATTCTGAATGTATTCTGTCATAACTTTGACAAAGCCTTCCATAATTTTGAACTTAAATATATGTAAGGTCTAATCATTCCTAATATGATCATTGGTATGCATATTTATGACATTATTCATTTATCTCTTTTTGTTTATTTCAGACACATTCTCTGGTTCACCTGCTGACTATGCTTTCATGTTGATCTTCAACTGGATATGTCTTGTTGTATCCTTTGTATGCAACTAACATGAACCAACACTGTTACCATGGCGCCATGCTCTCTTTCTTTAGAACAGCTTGGTTCTTCCTGTACTTCAGAAAGCTGGTTCATTTGACAGAAAAATATTTTTAATAGCAAAAAAAAAATATATAAGCAGCTACAAATTCTTTATTTTTGTAATCATTAACATCATCTTTGCTTGTTTATAAAGCAACTGATGTCCATTATTATTATAATAGCTGCAAAGATTAATGGGATAGATTAAAATGTTTTTAAGTACATTTCTCTTGAATATTGTTTGTTTTTAGAAATTCTTGTTTGGTATCATAGATAAGATCAACATTCTAAGAGTAAAATTATTCATGTTCAAAAATGGAGGTCAATGATGTAAAATATCTGCTTGATTGAAGTAAAGATTTAAAAATAAAAACACTGCTATTCTCTGAACATTATAAAACATATTCAACCAAACTTAGGGTTTTCTTTGACTTTCTTATTGTTTGGGCAAATATTCATTTTGTCATTTCACAAATAATAGGTGATGAAACTATAATAAAAAAGTAAAGTTTGTGTAGTTTTAGTAAATAATACATACATAAATCATAAATAAATCATTAACTAATTAAAAGATTATTGGACTTGTTGCTGAACTGCCTGTAAGTATTTTATTTTTATTGCTATTTAATTTTTTTTTACATCTTTAAATCAATTTATTTTTCTAGAATAAAAATAATTTACTAATAATTAGCTTTAGTGTGATTTAATTTTTACTTTCATGCTATCTTGGACATTGTCCACCTGCACAAGAAAATTAATTGAATATTTCATTATATGCTTTACTCTAGTTCTTTAGAAAGAATTTTAAATTAGTAAAAGAAAAATTTTTGTGATTTAGTTTCTTAAATTATTCAATTTGAACTTTGTGTTTCTTTGGTGAGGGAAAAGAAAAGTAAAATGTTATATTAATTACAATGTTTCTGTAATATCAATCAGCAAGTGTCATCTTTTTAATGTTAAGAATTATGAGTTATGATTTGCTTGACTTATGTAAATTATTTTTCACCTTAAGACAAATAAAGTATCTATTATTCCTTTCTAAGGCCAACCATTTAGTGTAAGTCTTTGAAATAACATTCAGCCTGCCTGAAAAGTGAACTGTGACATCTGGCTTTAGTCATCCATAGTCTTAAGATTTATATAGAGTGAAAGTCTTTTTTTTTTATATTGAGATTCAAGTTCAGGACTTTTCACACAGAACTCTACTACATACCACCCCATTAGTTTGTTGGAATAATAGGACTTACTGATAGTAAATACCAATAGAGTAAGATGTAAGAAAACCACTGAAAAAAAATGCTTTTATGGTTATCAATGCATTTTATGAATTGTAATTGAATATATTTTCTAAATCTGCAGCTTTTAATGGATCCCATGGTGTTGAGTGTGCTGTATGTTTGGTGTCAGCTGAATAAAGATCAAGTCATTTCATTTTGGTTTGGCACACGTTTTAAGGTAATTTAAAAAGATAATAATTTAGAGCAGTGTTTCCCAAACTGGGGTATGCGTACCCCCCAGGGCTACAGGAAGACTTTGGAGGGGTATGTGTTGCACCGGATCAACTGATTTTTTAAAATACCCAGTCCTTATGTTCTGTTAATAAATTGAAAGGGGGTGTGAGGGGTACTCAGCATTACAAAAAATTATTAAAGGGGTACACAAAAATAAATCAAAAGTTTGGAAAACGCTCATTCGCACTGTCATCACTAGGGTAGGATCACATTTATATAATCTTTGCCTATGGTCCCATCTAGGTCAAAGGCAACAGATTTCTACAGGTGTCTTGGTTCTGGCTGAGTCTCTCCAACTGTCTCCACGTCTTGCTCATCTGCTGAGCATCTGCTTCCAGAGCACAGATCCATACATTCCTGGGCTGTCCCCTCTTTCTTGGGGTCATCTGTTTCTGTGGCCCGCAGTTAACAAGGGGTCATTTGACTAGCATAATGAACATCTGACCTTACTTTTCTCTTAATAAAGTCATTTAAGTTGGTTGGACTCAGGGGTGCACTAAAAATGCCCAAATTCATTGAAATCTCCATCTTCACAGGGATTTGAACATGAGCCCTTGGTTCAAAAGCTAAGTATCTCATCTATCAAGCGACATTTTTTCTTTTTTGTGTGCCAGCGTGTTAGCTCTTAACTCTATTTTTAAAAGCCTATATTTCTATAGAATGTAGGACTTAGTTATCTTCTTTTTTGAAGTAATGTGAAATAAAAGTTGCAATTTAAAAAAAAAATCACTAATTTGAATGCAATTACATTTTATACATGTATATTTTAATGCTTGTCTTGAAAACATCTGTAAAATATCTGTTATTTAATAAAAAAAAAATAAGTACAAATCTTGGTCAAAAATATTTTGTGATACACTCTCACTTATCCTATGTCATCTTTTTTTTTTTTCAGGCAATGTATTTACCTTGGGTGCTGTTTGCATTTAATCTCATCATAGGCAGTGGGTAAGTTATTACTTTTTTCTTGTTTACTTTAATAGTATTAGTTTTGCAGTGATGGGAATATTCCAAAAATTTCGCCTAATCCGAAGTTCGAGCAAATTGTCCGGACATTTATTTTTTTTAAAATATATATTCAGATTATCATTATCCTGATGCCTGGCCATATGCGCTATTAATTTTAGCTCTGTTGTTATGATGGCCCTGAGATTTTTCTAATTTGAACCTTGCCTGCCAATTTCAATGAGTAAATGATGTGTTCAAATGGGATTAGACTTAGACATCTAGATCTATTATAAGAAATATAAGATCTAGATCTAGTATTCTAATAGACCTAGAATCTACCTACCAGCCAATTAGATCTAGATCTATGTATATAGATTTTATAGATGTAGGTCTATTTTACATTACTATAATGAGCTACACAGAGTATAAGTCTGATAGAATATAGATTACAAATAATAATATATTGGATCTATAGTCACTAGAGATATAGATCCAAGTTATTACATTTAAGTAGATCTAGATTATAGATAGATCTATAGTGAGAAATATATATATATATATTAAAGTTTTTTCTATATCTAACTATAACTATTCATTACTAATGCTTTAAAAGCCCAGTGTGGTAGAGATCCACTTCTTGTAAACAACTTGCATCAGCTTGAAAAAGAGTCACATAAGGAAGCCTCAATATGCAATTTTATTGCTAAACATTCTCTAAGCATTGTTCTTCATCTGGTTGTTCTTCATTGTCTTGCTTAAAACTCAGCAGAGATTCATCAGCTTTCTCTCAATTGCTTTTCAAAGCATTTTTGGTGGACTTTATGTGCCAAGGTTAATTAAATAAAAAGTTTCTCCTGCACAAAATTTAATAATCAGTGAAACAAACAGCAGTCTAGCTCATACTTTTGAAGCATTTGGGGGAGTTACAAAATATCCTAAATTTTTTTTTTAAATCTGTCCCCATCACTGGTTTTGTATAGATTTAACAGCATAGTTTAAATTATTTAGAGATGGCAGTAATAAATGCTTAACCAATTATTTACTTTTAGTGGCATGATGGAGCTCTTTGGTATTGTGGTAGGACACTTGTACTTTTTCCTCATGTTCAAGTACCCTCAAGACTTTGGAGGAGCTCAGTTGCTTAGTGTACCAAACATACTGTAAGTAAGAGTTCTGGTGTCAAATAGTAAAATGTATGTGATATTTTTGGGGTATGAGGAAAGGGAAATGGGCCCCCCCCCCCCCCGAAGGTATTTAGAATTCCTTTTTCTACAAACTTTCATGCTCAGAGTGCTATGGTCTAACATTTTTTTGAAAGGGGGGAAGAAGGGCCATCAGAGAGGTTTCTGTGCTGTAAACAGAACTCGGCTTGAAAGGCTCAGATAGTCGAATTCAAGCCCCCTTGATCACTAGTCTATGTGTTAATGTTTGTGCCACATATCCCAACTTTGCTCTGGTCTCTTGATGGTTTCTAATGTGATTATTTCTTTCCAGAAAATAAAAATTTAAATTTAGAAGAAAACTTGGAATGTTTCGCATCTTGAAAAAAAAAAGGATTTTTTTATAACTAGTGTACACTATTCCTAATGTTAGTTCATAGTTAATAATTGTCCTCACAGAAAGTTTTCATTAGATCTGAGGCACATTTATCAGGAATAGCTATGAATTTAAAAAAAAAGTCTTTATTCACTTGATTTTATGCAGGCTTAAAATTAAATAGTTATAATAATTTTAGAAAATACAAGGTAATAAAAGTAGATTCTAAATTGCTATATTTAGTATTTGTCCATTACTGATCTGTTTTTGATGAGTGGTGAGGTCATGCATAATACTAATACTTTTTTGCTTGGAGATGTCTGTTGTAAACAATAATAAGTCACTCAGGCTTGTTGTATTGCTGATTACTATCTGCTTTTTCTTTCTTGCAGCCCTTGCCATTATCTGTGCATGCCACTATATTTGTTTAATACATCCTATCTATACATATACATAGTTTTAAAAACATTTCTTCATAATTATTTTGCCTTGTAAAATTTTAAAATGTGATATATTCAAAATTTTACTTTTCACATAATTAAACATTTTTAAATTTAAATATTCATAGATACAAGTGGTTTCCAAGACGTCAAGGAGGCTCTGGAGGATTTGGTCAGGCTCCACCTGTCAGACGCAGGCCAGACAATGGTGGAAATGATGGAGGCGGATGGCGAGGCCACAACTGGGGAGCTGGGCATCAATTAGGAGGAAACTGAAAGCTAAGAAAGAATGAAGCTTTGTGAAGTGTCAACTGAGAAAACAAAAATGAGAACAAGAAATGATATTGGTGCATAGGAAGAAATAAGAAAAAAAAAATTTTTGAGGAAAACACCTGCCAAAATATTCGCTGTCAAATATTATTCATAACAGGTGATACAATAACATTTCATTCAATATCTTTGATGTTGAACTTTAAAAAATTTTAATATTTACCGTTTATTTTTTCAATATTTATACCATGCTTTCCAAGGTATACATGTTAGTTACCCAACAACAATTTGTGATGTTAGTTCTTTGTAAATATATATGCAATGTTAGTGAACTAACTCTACATAGCTTTAAAAACATTCTGTTCAGAGATAGTAATGATAGATTGAGTGCTAGCTACAAATGTATTTCTTTGTAGATTTGTATCAATGGTCTTGGTGGGTATTTGTTACCATAGTTTGTAATGTATCTTCAATGATAAACATAATTTAAAACCACTTCTGGAGGATAGAATAGTAATGTGCTTTTAGAAAATATTTTCTTAATTTTAAATAGATTCTATACATTGAGAAATGATCGTTATAGTTCCAATATTACAATTACACTAACATTTCAATGTGGTTGCTGACTCAAGAATTCACCCCATCTAATTGACTCGTCCCAGATTTCACTGAATTTGTAAACCAAGCAAAATATTTTGACAAGAATTTTCCTCAAACAAAAAGTATATCATATAACATCTGAAATAAGAAAATAACATAAACAAAATGGAATAGTCAATTGAATAATTTATAGACTAGCAGCCAGTTTACCAATACATTGAAACACTTATGGGTGTTACTATTGGATACTCTGATCAATTTTGTCTTACATTTTTTTTTTTATTTAAATTGAAAGTACATTACTTTTATCCATTTGCATAAATATATATGTATGTCTGTGTCTGGTTACAAGGTCACTTTTGAATATATTTTTTTAAGAGTTCCTTCCCCTTTGGCTGTGTGGTTGTGCACATGTATTTAAATGCATAGATACTTGTGGGTTGCTGTGGACCTTTTTTTTTTTAAAAAAAATGAGTTGAAGGTGTGGCCATGAATGGGAGTGTGTGTCAGAGAAAGCTGCTGAGTGTGTCTGTTTCTGATAGAGAATGTGAGAGTGAAATACTTGGTATGTAAGGGGCTAGGCTGCACCATTTGATGAATGTGTACTACCTGCTCATATACTGAACATTTATTTATATTTGAAATATTATTTTTAAAAATGTATGATGCTTTTAGTTGTTTTTCTTTTCAAGAAACCTGTTTCTAAATTGTGCATAGAAATAAACAAAAAAATACATACATACAATAGTGTTTGTTGTTTATCAAAATATTGTTCTGCTAAAAAATATATATTAATCTATAATTTGTACATTCACATACACATTTATCTCCCATTGATTTCATAATGAAGGGGGGAAAGGTTTCTGTGTAATTGTATTAAATTACACTTCATAAAATTTTTTGATGGTTTTCTGTTGACAGCATCATTGTATTTGTAGTGATTACCAACATTCAAAAAAGCTTGTTTTATGTTTCTCTTCTGCGCTTGTTAAAACTCTTGCGGCTCATGATACAGATTTATCATTTTGTCTCATTATCTGTTCATACTTGATGTGTTCAATTCTTGACTTCATTGTCTCCTCTTGGTTTTGTTTAAGAAATCAACATACTTTTATTATTCTTTGTCCTAATGCATTTGTAGGCCTATTTTTTTTTAATGAGATTAAATGTTTCTTTTTTAACTCAGCCCTGACCCTCACCCTTCATAAACACTTCTAGTTCTTTCTTACAAGCACCTCAGCAATAACAGAAGCATGGAGAATGTTTTGACCATAGACATAAATGAATAATAGACTGTAAAAAAGAAGTAACTTCATGTAACTTGAAAACATGTTTATCTATTGTATTCGGATTTCCGAATTATGAAAAATAAAAAAATTGCATGATCTTCAGTCTTAGAGATTAAACAAAATTTATAGACATAAAATAAAGTACACAAAATTACAATTCACAAATTTTAGTATCATAAAACTCTCTTTTTGGCCAGTCTATATTTATTTATGTCTATGGTTTTGACATGCACTGTAACTCTTCTATTCAGAAGTTCACTTAAGTATATTGTTTCTCTGTTTTTAAAAAAGAACTCATTCGCACCTCTGTTCAAACAGAACTACACCTAAAAATGATACAAACACACACACATGTAGGTCAGTGGATACAAACGAAACTTGTGTGTTCAATCACAAATAGAAAATCTCGTACCAACATCACCCTCACAACAGATGGCATCATTAATTATCCTAGATATTTGCTAGCTAGTACTTTTAAGAGTGTTGAGTCCTATCTAACCCAGTCATCGAAATGTGTGCATGTATTCTTCATGAGATTTTGATGACCTTTGAACTTGTCCTAACGTGAATTGGGCTTGAATCAACGCTGGACAATAGTAGACCTGACTTAATGATTCAATGAACAAAAACTAGACATCGTCTTAAAGTTTGTTAATAGATTGGTAGTAGCAGAAATTTATCATAATAAGCATTCAAAATTCGTAATTTATATTTGATTTCTATTCACTTTTTTTCAATTTTTTGTTCGCAATATTGCCATGCAAAAAAAAAAAAAAATGTGATGTTAAAACAAAGACACCCCAAACATTCATAATGTTGGTCGCTGCTGTGAAATTTTCAGTGTACCCGAGTATTCACACTATTAAGGAATAAATGCGTTCCGAAAATATTGTTCCTTCTGGATGCGTTCAGATAAATCACTGGTCTCAGTTTCTTCTTGGGTCAGGGCAGACTGTCATGTGACTAAACTAGCCGATTTTTGAAGCGTCGGAATTTACCACAGTTCTTGCGCGGGAATGTATTTGTTTTATGGCTGCTTTCTTTCTCATCCTCTTGAAAAGCCGCTTCATTTCTTTTGCTCTGGGTAAAGCTCGCAGTCTTCATGCCAAAATAAAATAACAATGAGGATTGTCCAATAGGTTGAGCGTAAAATATAATCATAAAAGTTCAACATCCATACCAAATGTTGACTCTGGTGTTGTCCACACTACGAAAAGTAATAGACTTACTTTTTGTTTCTGATTTATATAAATGGTCTTTCTGATGATAATAGACATTATTTTTTCTACTGTATACAACAAGTAAAAATCACACAAGATACTGAAAGTAAATGTAATTTGAAATAGAGCCGAGATTGAATAACTAACGTCTTCATACTTTTCTTCCACATTTCTTCCACAGATACCCAACGAAATCAAGTTTTGGAATCTTTGAGAATAATTTCATATCTAAGAAACTAAAACGCAAAATATACAAATGGAGGGCACCTCAAGGTCAATAAAACACGTAGGACAGGTCAAAGTTCATTGCGGTCTTAAGCCACCAATTTAGTAGGTTACTATGTCGCGTATCTTTCTATTAGGCCCCCAATCTCAAGTACTACGTCACAATAACTCGGCTATGAGTGAGAGCACGTGCTAACTTGTATAAGCTACACAGGCTCAGGAGGGAATCTGTATAGAAGTATTCTGGGGGGGGGGTCGAGATAGGGAACAGTTCTTAGCATCTTGTAGTTTGTTGTTCTATTCGAAACAAGAAAATTGATGATGTGACACAAGCATAGCCGACGTATGACACACGCTAAGAGGGAGCCCCCCACACACACACACACCGAAAACACGAATGTCGACATTAACAAGATAAATGCTTGCAACATTAATTAGAATTAAAAACCTCAGCCGAATGATGTGTAAGATAAAAACCCAGACTTAACAAGTTGGGCATTTGGCTTTCTTTTCTTTTTTTTTTACTTTGCAAGTTTTTTGTTTGTTTGTATGACTCACATAGTATGGTCCCATAATTTCAGAGTTTGCGATATCATGTATGAGTTGGTTGTGATAAAATGTAGGATAAAAGATTCACTCATTAGTTTAATGCATAGACTATGGTTTAATGGGAAGAAGACATCAAAGGTTGACGCCTTATGGATAGCAGGGCAGAATGAATGTTAGTTTTGGTTTTCTATGGGACTTAACTTTATGATTTTGGGCTTTATTAGTCTAGGATTCATTTTGATGCTTGTTGGTGAATTGGATCCAATTAAAAACACATTCATATTCCAGGTCCCATAATCATCACAATAACGTATATATATATATACACTAAGTGACGAAGATTAGTAAGTGGCCGCAATTTTTATTGAGGCCCTTTTTGTTCCTCTTCAAACTTCAATATGCTTTTAATAATATTAATAACGTAAAATCATATCATATTTGCGAAGAAACACGGAGAAGAATAGCAGACAACATTGCAAGACAAGCTACAGACTGGAACCAACAGGGGAGACAAAGGCTGGAAGACCAAACTTTCAAGAGATCGGTAGACCAAACAAGCAAAGGTGGCATTATGGACATGGAGAAAATGAGGGGAATTGAACAAGAACATAGTCTGATAATGAAGCACTGTTGCGGCCCTATGCTCCACTAGGATATAAGTCCAGTAAGTCAAGTAATATATTAAGCGACACATTACATAAAAGTAAGGTGAGATAATAATGTCCGTATACTTAAAAAGGTAAAAAAAAATGAATTAAAAAATCAATGACGAAACGGAGGAGGCTTCAGATATTTCCAATGACAGATCTTTAGAGAGACAGCTTGCCGCCCGATGCGCCGAATGGCGCGGGAGGACCTAAGTCTAAGT
>JADKLZ010000167.1:16534861-16565173 GCA_021533235.1 Biomphalaria straminea
TTTTATATTGACAAGATGGCAGCCCCAACTATGAGGAACTCTTGTGGCATGTTTCGTCTTTTGTATTCTGCTCGTAATATTGGGCTTCAAATCAGACAGAAGTAAGGAAACATTTCTATTTATGATTTTTCAATATTTAGTTATTAGGGTATACCGTTATTAGTTTTGAACATGTTAATTGAAACAATACATATCTTAACACGAAAGAAATTAATGAAGGTCATTTATTTATTTAGAATTTCTATTAATTTAGCCGGTCACGACACAAGTCTCAATGTGAGACACGAGTCGAGACTCTTCAACTTCAATTATTCAATCATATTCAAAAATTCAATGTCAATGACTATTGAGACGGTCACGATGAGTGAGCTAGAGATCTAGATCAATTTAGATCTCCCAATTTTAAATAAGTTCCTTTATTTTTGTTTCACTTTTCCAAAGCCAAGTGCAGTTTTTGAGATTCTCAGAAGCCATGTATGAAAATATATGTTTTAACCTCCCCAGGCAATTATCCTACCCATAATGCCATATAAGGGATGAATAAATATTTTTTAGATATAATTTATTAGCAATTACATAGTGGTGTTTATTGAAGGTGTTCCCAGTGCGGCAGTGCGCTAAAGGAGACAGCACAAAAACTGTGTGCCGTATAGGAGCATGGAGTGACCTGCTGTATTTTAAAATAAAATCTTGACTATGAGTGGTAATTCAAAGAAACATTGCTATTTTTATAGTCCTTTAGTTGCAGAATAAGAATCTGCTTTCAGTTTTTTTTAACTTAAACCTTGACCTAATAAAAAAATAAAATAAAAAATTGACCTAGTTCCCAAAGTCGATGTTCCATATACAAGACTCTACTATATAATATATACTTATATAGTACTACTAGATCTATGATCTAGGTCTATATTAGTAGATTCTTATATCTGGCACACCAACTTTGGGAACTAAAGTAATGTCCGTCTTCCGAACAAATTAGGCGCTGCCACCGCGATTTTTGCATTTGAATTTTTATAGCTCCATAATGGCTAATCCTAGGAAAAAACTACAAACATCTATAAACTTGTCATCCATTTGCCCATAGAAATAGCTATAGATATTGTTTTATTACGCTACGCATAGTTACAATAAAATATGATGTTGAAGAGGGTCAAGTAATGAGGTCCAGCGTAACCATGTATCGAACACCATGACTCATCTCTGTACAGTAACGAACTTTGCTGTACATGAACGAACACCTCTTGTTTATTGTATTTAAAAATAATATTATCTTCATTTTTTAAAATTTTAATATTAATTTCTTTTTAAACCAACTCAAGACTGACAGATTAGTGTTACTTTTTCCACTTTTAATTGGTCCCTTCTCTGCTAAACCCTCAATTTTATAAAGGCCCTTACCTAGATTATCTTGTAGATCTAGAATCTAGTTGACCCAAAAAAACAAACAAAATGCGCGACTCCCGCGACCCCGCGCATTTAGCCCGCTCACTCCAGTCTGTGATTGTGACCTAATTTGGTACCAGATTGATCAATAACTGTCCCTCCCGCTATTTTTTTTTTCTTTGTGGTACCATGCTAGGTGCTTAATTAAGAAAGAGAGTCTGAGAGAGAGAGAGAGAGGCAGGATTGTGCACTTATAAAAACATTTTTTTTTTCATTCACATTATATCCAAGTCATTAGCACTTGGTTTAGCGATATTCCCTTTCTTTTTACTCATTCACATCACACTTGGTTTAACACCTAAAAGAAATCAACACTAAGTAAGAAAATGTTAGACCTACGACCTATACTAGATCTAAAAAATTTTCTTAATCCCCGGCCTACCCTCCTTCTGTCCTAGAAGAACAAAAATGGCATCGTCCTACCAGTGCCCTTGTTTTTCAGAGTAAACGAAATTAGCTGTGTCTGAACTATAAAGAAATGGAGTATAAATAAAAACAATAGACCGGTTTCGCCTTAGTTATTAAAATAAAGGCTCATTTTAACAAAGATTGTGGGCTGTTCGTTAATTTCAGGAAATAAGGGATGTTCGGTAGACTTGATTTACTATAGATCTAGGTCAAATTTTTATTTAAATTTTTTATTTCATCAAGGTTTAACTTACAAAAAAAACTGAAAGCAGATTCTTATTCTGTAACTAAAGTGTCTAAAGGACTATAAAAATAGCAGTGTGTCTTGTAATTACCACTCATAGTCAAGATTTTATTTTAAAATACAGTACATGCTCCTATACTGCACGCAGTTTTTGTACTTTCTTCTTTAGCGCACGGTGAACACCGTCAATAAACACCACTATGTAATTGCTAATAAATTATATCTAATAAATATTTCTTCATCCCTTATATGGCATTATGGGTAGGATAATTGCCTGGGTAGATTAAAACAATATCTTTCATACATGGTTTCAAAGAATCTCAAAAACTGCCCTCTGCTTTGGAAAAGTGGAACAAAAGTAAATGAACTTAATCTAAAATTGGACTTGTGCAGTCCCAATACGTCATTTTTAGCTCCAAACATAAAAACAAATGAGTTATAAACAAAAAAAGAGACTTGTTTACTGAAGGAGGATTGGATGAGCTATGCCATATATAAGACTCTAGTATATATAGTAGAGTCTTATATATATATACCTAATATGGCACAGCTCATCGATTCTTCTTCAGTAAACAGATCGCTTTTTTTGTTTATAACTCATAACATCATATTACAGTGGATCCCTGGACACATTGGTGTCATGGGAAATGAAAGGGCAGATAAGCTCTCAAAGGCAGGATCATCTATGAAACAACCAGATAGACCTGTCAACTACCTCACCCTAAGGTCAATGCTAATCAACAACCACAAAGAGGAGTGGCTCAACCAATGGACAACAGGAAACACAGGCAGAGCCATGTACAAAGAAATGAACATTAACTTCCTCCCCCGCAAAGAGCAATGTACAATCTTCCAACTTAGAACCTCATTTAAATTATCATCTCAATAAAATAAATCCCACACAACTCCCCCTTTGTAAACACTGCGCCCACCCTTATGAAACCGAAAACCATATAAAATCCTTTTTGAATGCCCCTTCCTAACCCACCTTAGGCAAACTCTACTACCACTACAGCCCAACATAACCAACATCCTTTATGGCAGTGCTGAACAACTGGAAAAAAAAACAGCACAATATTTTTCCTTGGCACAGTCTGCAAAAGAGCTGACAGCTCAGCAGTAAAAAGCTGGTTAGAAGAAGAAAAAGAATGAGTAAAAAAAAGTATGATCTACTAGCTAAATTTACTAAGTTAGTGACTATCTTATCTTAGAGTCTAGACCATAGCATACTCACAGCATAGTCATGATAGTGCCTAGGCCCTAGCTTGAGTCTACATCTGCGTGATCTGGACTAGGTCTTAGAGTCTAGATCTAGATATAAAATTCTTGACTAAATTAGTAAATATAATACATGGTAATGTATCATTTGGGAGGCGTGGTCCCATATATTGAAAAAAAGGTAGTATCAGTTAGTTGAGTTAATAGTTAGGTAGATCTAATCTGTAGAGGAACTAAAGCTCTTCAACTATTATCCTATTCTAAATTCTAATTGTCCTGGTGTAAAAGAAAAAAAAAAGTTAAATAAACCTTTTTTTTTAAAATGTGGACATAGTGGATAGATACTGGTATATAACTTAATTCAAATATGTAATGTTTAACTGTCACTAGTCTAAATTAATATACTATAACTAGATTTATAATTTGTATTAATTTTAGATTAATAGATTTAGAATCTAGATCTAATAGTAGAATCTATAGTTGAAGAGCTTCATTCACTCTACAGATTAGATCTAATCATCTATCTAACTACTAACTGATACTACCTTTTTTCTATATATGGGACCACGCCTCCCAAATGATACATTACCTAATACATCTATCACATGATATTGTATCACAAGATTTTACTAGATGTAACTAGATCTAGTCATTCTAGAGATGCAATATTCTCACAGATTCAGATAGAGCGCCAAACATGATCTATAATATATTATAAATATAGAGAAAATAATAGATTGTGTGTAGGGATTTCCAATCAGAATTCAAGATCAAAGATGTTAATGTTGTTTTCTTATAATGCATCATGCATCACAACATGATCAAGACATCATCTGTTATAATAACTGTCTTAACTAGATCTATAATTCTATATAACTAATAGCTTGTCAGTACTATTCACTTCTGTGGGCGTACAGTTCCATGCAATCTGATGTTGTGCTTTACTTCACACACAAAAAAAGATGTCTTAGTGCAGTGTCTTCAAGCGAGTTTGAGAATTATTGAAAGGAAATTAAAATGTGGTTCTTCAATAAGAAAAAAGGTGTTTGGCAAATATTTGTAGATTCTGAAGGACTCTTTGCATTTTTTAAAAATGTTCTATATCACATAAACCCAATAGCTCCTACCACAGCAAAGTGTGTCTACATTAATTAAGTCCTACTGCAGGATAATGCATTAAACTTTCTTAAATAAAAGATAATGTGTATAGGTTTACAAAAGTAGCTACAAGAGCCATGCTTGTATAGAAAAAATGATGTAATAGGTTTAAAAAAGATAAGTTGGATAATTGTTGTGCAGTACCAGCACTAAATAATTTGCTTAAACTTTGACACACCTCTATACAACTGTAAACAAAGAAATAGATGTTTACTTAATAACTTGCTTATTAAATGTTTTAGTGCAATTTGGAGCAATGTTGAAATGGGCCCTCCTGATGCCATTCTTGGGGTGACAGAGGCATTCAAAAAAGACACCAACCCTAAAAAGATGAATCTTGGTGTTGGAGCATACAGAGATGATGCAGGAAAACCCTATGTTCTGCCATCTGTAAAGAAAGTTAGTATTCTCTTAAAAAAAACTATAGTAGCATTTTGTTTTTAATTTGAAAAAGAAAATTTTCCTTTTTTATTTAAGTATTTATAATTTTTAAACATAATTAATTATCTTATCTTATATAATACAGACATTACTTCAAAAAAGAAGATGATTACGTCCTACGTGTCATGCATTCAGTCATGCATATTTACCAGTGACTTAAATTCTGCCAAGTCACTGGTTTTCCTGGCTAGCTCAGGCAAACCATTCCATGCTCTAATGGCACTAGGGAAGAAAGAGCATTTGTACAGATTTGTCCTAGCATATGGGACGAGGAATGTGCCTTTATCTTTGTGTCTTTCTGAGTATTTTATTAAGTTTTGTTTTTGTATTTGGAGATTATGGTTCAGTGTTTTGTGTATAAATGCTACTTTACTCTTAAGTCTTCTATCCTGAAGGCTTTCTAAATTTAGTGATTTTACTAAAGGTGTTACTCTAGTGAAATGTGAATATTCGTTTGTTATGAATCTCTAATTACAATTACCGGTATCTTCTCTAACTTGTCTAGAAGTATATCATGAACTAAAGAACCATCTATTACAATCTTATCTATACTCTTAATTCATCCCAAAATAATTCTTACAATTCTATTCCTTTTACCATTTAAAAGTAGCTTAAAAATATTTTGTTTTTGTTTCCAGGCAGAAGATGAAATTCTTAAAGCTGGGCTTGACAAAGAATATGCAGGAATTATTGGAGTTCCAGATTTTTACAATGCTGCCATTAAGTTAGCTTTAGGATCCGATTCATCAGTCATTAAAGAGAAATTGGTCAGTGTCATCTCTTAATGTAACACCATTTACTGTATCTCCATGCATGTCTGACACTATTGTAATAGAAGAAAACAACATTGTTGTTCTGCAAATTTGTCTATAATTTAATTTCTTTTAATGTCATGCATGAACTAACCTTAAGTAATTACTGTTCAACTAAAATGTAATGACTGTGTCTAGAGACTGTGCCTTATCTAGGAGATTTTTTTTTTTTTACAGAATGTTACCACACAAGCTATTTCTGGAACTGGTGCATTGCGTGTTGGAGCTAATTTTTTCGTAGGTTAACTTCGACTATATTGAACTTCATATTCATAACTTACTTTTTTTAAAAATATTTATTAATAAAAATGTATGTATCTATATATTTATGATTGATGTTTTTTTTTTGTTGTGTTTTCCAGGCCAAGTGGTATACAAAAAGTAAGACATTCTGGTTACCTACACCATCATGGGGCAATCACACTCCAATTCTCAAGTAAATGTTTACTTATTTTATTGAACAAAACAAAGGTATATATCTATTTTGTGATGTAATTGTTAGCAGCATCAAATTAAAGCATGGGCTTTTTTTTCCCCTGTAGGCATGCTGGTTTAAATGTCAACTCCTACAGATACTATGATCCTAGCACTTGTGGCTTTGATTTTAAAGGTGCCATCGAGGATATTAAGGTAAATAATATTAACATTTATTTGGTACCAATATTTTTTTTAATAAAATAGAAATAGTAAAACACTGTTCCATAACGATGTTCATACTGAAATTTTTGTCTTGCAGAAAATTCCTGAAGGTGATGTGATTTTGCTCCATGCCTGTGCCCATAATCCTACTGGTGTTGACCCCAAGGTTAGAGTCCAGCATTGACTAGTTAAATTCTTTTTTGTTTATTCTCTCCATACACACTCTACTATTCAGCTTAATTCATTCTTTCGACAACATTTTGTAGGGATGAAATTCTTTCCAAATAGTTTCTTTATGCTAAGTACAAAGCTGGATAACTCATTTATCTAGTTGTCATTATCAAACTCCATGCCAGTGAGTATTTGAGAGGCTCTCCTAAAAGCCCTGCAGTTTTGTGCAATATTTTGTATGTCACTATTCATTTGGTTTCCCAGACTTGTGGAAGTTTGGCCTGAACCATGCAAAATATGAACTAATGGGACAATGGCCAGTCCAGTACTGTGTTATATTAGGTTGTTCAGGCCTGTGTAGCATACACCACACAGAAGCCCCAAAAGGGTGCCTTCTAGGCTGTTTTCAATGCTTTCTCTAAGATCCTATTCAATTCTTCTCTTTGATGAACACCCACACTTGTCTTGTTTTGAAAAAATTTAGTCTAAATAAACATTGACTAGTAAAAAGATAAAACCTTAATGCTAAAGAAGCTAAAAGATTTGTGATTTCTTTTGACCTCTGCACTTCCATTTCTAGCACATGATGATGGATAGTTTCTTACTATTTGTTTCAGCCTGAGCAATGGAAGGAGCTGAGTCAAGTTATTAAGCAAAGGAAACTCTATCCATATTTTGATATGGCTTATCAAGGTTTTGCTAGTGGAAGCACAGACACTGATGCTTTTGCAGTTCGTACTTTTATTAATGATGGACATCAGATTGCCCTAAGCCAGTCTTTCTCCAAAAACATGGGACTTTATGGTAAAGTTATTCTTAGCGCTGACACAATTTTTGTTTAATTAAAAGTTTTGCGTTGATTTTCATAATAGATAATATATAGGGGGGGATATTTTACTGTGGGATAATGTAAAGCACCAGTTCAATTTTTTTTATTTTTTTTTTGTTAAACTTTAGTAGAGGTGAATTGTTGGTATAAATGTTTTCATAGAAGAAATGAACTAAACATCTTTACAAAGATAATAATTAGATGGAATGATAATTCATAATTCTAATATTTGGTTCTAGGTGAAAGAGTTGGAGCCTTCTCAATAATTTGCTCTAGTGCTGAAGAAGCTGAAAGGGTGATGTCACAAGTTAAGATTATCATTCGACCCTTGTACTCCAATCCCCCTGTACATGGAGCTAGAATAGCTGCCAAGATTCTCAACACTCCAGAGCTCAATGCTCAATGGTCAGTCCTTTTTTTTTTAATTTTTATTTTTTGCATACTCTTACTTAAATTAGCTTGACAAGAATTAAATACATGATATGTTGTATGGACAGGTTGAAAGAGGTTAAAGGAATGGCAGATAGAATCATTACAATGAGGCAACGTCTCAGAGATGGTCTAAAGAAAGAAGGATCAAGTCGTAACTGGCAACACATTACTGATCAAATTGGCATGTTTTGTTTCACTGGACTTAAACCAGATCAGGTATTGAATGTTATTAAAGTAAGCTTTGATCTACTAACTGAACATATTAATGGGGTTTAAAATTAATTTACAAAAATTTTCTTACAAATGATTGGATGAATGCCACCACAATAACTTGCTTAACAATAACAACTTTAAAATAATTCATTAAAATTAATTTCGTAGTATGTAGTTCGTAAAATGTACAAAAGCTTATTGACTCTTGAAAAAGTTAATTTTTTCCAAAAGGTATATATGAGGTTGGGTGGCTTAATGGAAAAGGACTGGCTTCCCAACCTAGGGTTCTTTGATTCAAATATCGGTGAAGACCGTGTTTTTCAATTTCAGGATTTTAAAACTCTTATGGTAACTGACATTAGTTGAGGAAAGTAAAGGCAGTTGATTAATGTGCCATTGGACAACATTGTTAACTGTCAACTGTAGAAACAGATGACCTTTACATCATCTGTCATAAAGATTGCTACGTATGAAAGGGGTACTTTACTTTCTATTAGTTGAACCAGAGGATCTCTTCCACTGACTGAGGAAATTTGTGCTGTCCATTCTTAATGCAAAGGAGGCGTGGTGATGGAGCAGTTAAGTGCTTGTCTTTCATATCAGGAGTCCTAGGTTCAAATTCTGGTAAAGACTGGGATTTTGATTTTTAATTTTGAGACCTTTTGCGCCTCTGAGTTTGCAGCGCTCAAATGAGTATTTGACACTAGTTGGAAAAATTATAGGCAGTTGGTCATTGTGCTGGCCATGCGACACTCTCGTTAAACGTGGGGCATAAAACAGATGACCTTTACATCATTCATCTGAAAAGGGAACTTTAAACACTAGATGCAAATCAAACCTTGAAATGTTTGCCTTTTGTATTATTTTAGTACAAGTACACCACCAGCGGACATCATACTTTAGTATTATCCAACTTAGTTCAAAATAAAACTGACCATTTCTAGTTCAATAGCCTTTCCAGACTAGCGAGCTCCATTTATTGGAGTTTTATGATTTAGAGGAGCCTTCATTCCTTGATTTGTTGGTCAATAGAAACTTTTTCAGTGGGCTCAGAGACTTAACCCACACAATCAAGTCAGGTGCAGCGTGTGACTTTTTGAAAATTTGTTTCGTATGATTTAAGCAAATGTTTAAAAATCATCACTGTAAAAGTAAACAATTATTTATTATCTAGGTTGAACGC
Source organism: Biomphalaria straminea (assembly GCA_021533235.1). NCBI lineage: Eukaryota > Metazoa > Mollusca > Gastropoda > Planorbidae > Biomphalaria > Biomphalaria straminea. Next base: position 16,544,053 of record JADKLZ010000167.1, read on the forward strand.
TTGACCAAAGAATTCTCCATTTTCCTGACAAAGGACGGCAGGATATCTGTGGCTGGTGTTTCTTCCAACAATGTAGACTACTTGGCTCATGCCATTCATCAGGTTACCAAGTAAATGAAGAGATTAGCAAAGTGACTTTTTATTGTAACATTCTGCTTAGCAGATAGAAAACATGTAGGCTTAGTAGAACCAAGTGTAAATGTCTCCTTGGAATACTGTGATCTCATAAAGGATTTATTTACACTTGTCTTTTTTTTTTATAACCAGAAAAAAAATATGTTTAAAAGTGAAATATTGTTCCCAATCTGAATCCAGTGAAATTTTGAGTGAAATATTTGTTCCTCTTTCCTTTTACATGTGTGAACTAATGTCCAAACTATTTGAATATTTAGTAGAAACACAATTTCCTGGCAATTAATTGATATTATGAATACTTTTTTTTGTATGAACCTGTAGCTTTTAGATATTATGGTGGAAAAAAGGAATGTAAAGTTCCATATTTTCAAGTCATGTAACAAATGGATTCCAATAATTTACAATCTTATTGAAATGTTCCATAGGGTAAATAGAAACAGAGCTTGGTCTTGTGTTTTCTGCCCATGTGGAACTCTCATGTTTTAGGTGGATCTAATCTAATGCAATCATTCAATATTGTTCAGTTTGTCTATTTATGCTGTTTTCTCCCATTGCCTCTGTGTCATGACTACTTCATGTAATATTGCTATGTACATCTACACTGGGTTACTGTTAGAAATGTATAAAATTGATGTTAAAATGATGCAGTCTTAGTGTTCTTCTTTGTATAGTGTGAAAGTTTGAACAAGGGTTGTTGAGATTTCTGTCTAAAAGTTTAACAAACATATAATTTTAGAAAAAGGTTACAAAAACAGTTTGTGTGGTAACACAAACTCTAAATCGGCCCCCTGGAGTTATCTACCCAGACCGGTTTCAATATATTTTCATAAAGAATTTCAGAATGAAATTCTATAAAAAAAAATGACAGATCTTGTGTGGTGCCCCAATGGTCCTGCAGACCAAGGGATAGGTGAATGTGAAGTTAGATGTGATCCTGGCCTAATTGATGTCTTATTATGAGTATTGGTCAAATTGTTTTGTAAAGGGTCAATCTCTTATTCAAAGCCTCAAGAAAAACATTTCCATTTCAAGCTTCATAGGTGTCCACGAAATAATATGAAAAACCACTTAATTGCTGTTTTACATTATATTCCACTTATATGCATGCTAAATAGATTTTTTCTCTTTCAATATAAAAGTTAGCATTTATTTTGTAAATGTAGTAGTTAGTATGACCATTGTTAGAAAAAAAAGTCTAAAACTTTTGCATAATTGCATAAAAGAAAAATATGGTAAATGTCCTCTCCCTTACAAATAGCCTCCTGTGTTTTTACTATTAATAGTGAATAGTTGTAAAAAATGGTGCATTTTTATGACAAAAAAAATCTGCTTGCATACTTTTAAAAATGAGATTTTTCACTTTCTGAAAAGAAATAAGCATCAGAACTTTGAATGGTCTAAAATATTATGATGTCAGATTTTCTTTTCAAGTTTAGGAGATCTGCTACAAAGTGCATCTGAAATGATTTATACTTGAACTAATGATTCACATGCTCATTTTTGTTTTTCTCTAAAAATTATTCAAGCAAAAAATTTTTTTTAAATTTAATTCTATAAAGAATAAATGACTTAATTTGCAGCCATTTGATGGTAATTCACCTACACCATTCTATAGTTTTGTTTGTTAGTTACACAGTACTGTGAAATTTGTGATAATCTTTCTAACTTTTGTCATTTACAGATTACTAAATGTTGCCAATTTATTTCTCTATTTACAAAAGTTCATTTTTCTTTAAATATTAGTTATTAATAACTACTTGTAAAAAAAAAAATTGACGATAAGAGTGCAGTCTGTAATAAGACTCTTTCAAATAGGTTACAAATAACTGATTAAGTACAGATTCTTGTCCACATTTTGCTGTTGGTATCTTAGCACTGCACAATTAAGTTCCTGGTTTAAAAAAAAATGCATGTTTAAATCTGAAAACACATTTTTAAAGTTGGGACTTTTTAACATTAAAGAGATGATTGCCTCTGATTGGTACTTATTTTCTTTATATGGATTACTTCTTGGTCACACCAAGCTGGAGCTTCAACTTAAGAGTGCTGCTAAGAAAATAGGTCATACTCCAGAAGTCCTCAAACTGTACTCACTCAGCCGGGTCAGCCCCACAAATCGTAATGTGGTTGGCCACTTCTTGTACCTGGGCAACACTTGTGTCCAACGTAGCTTGAAGAAAGATGTTTCTTTTTTTTTTGTTCCAAATGTTAAACTTCACTCCATCAAGGTTTCTTCAATTATAAGAGAAAGAGAGCTAGGGGGAGCTAATGAAAAAAATGTCAATGGAATGATTTGTTTACCATAGATGTTTTCGATTTGTGACATGTGCAGCATAAAGATAACTGGTGATAATTTCAATTTGACCCATTGTGATATGACTTTGTATTACCATTTGTAATATTTGTTTAAACTATGGAATGTAGAGGTACTTAACATAGAATCTCACAACACATCATTGAGGAAAAACAATAGCAGTAGTAGAGAAATGAATTTTATTTATATCAACCTAAATACATTTGGAAATCATGGCATGCATGACTGAATTCTATAAGCATAATTAGACACAGATTCATATCAATGGTGAAAGAATACAACACTGGGTTGTTAGCATATACAAATGCAGATAACTTGGTGACTAGGTACATGTATTTAGTAACAAAGTCAATAAGTCTATCCTTCTCTAGAATCATTGCTTACACTTTACAGATGCTAGTCAAAACAAGGAGTCAGTAAGCTGGATTTTTTTAAAAACAAATATAAAACATGTTCAATGCAATAATGGCAACAAAGACAGGCAGATCCTATTTGAAGAGTTTCTATTTGTTAAGCCAAAGAGTGTAAATCTAATTTTGGTTACGTAAAAAAAAAACATTTTTCAAAGAATAAATTTACAATAACAGTTTTGAGATTCACTTTGAGGGGGGAAAATATATTTAAAGAAGTCTCTCCCAAAATAGAAACTTGAATGACAATATGAAATGATAGTAAATATAGTGTAGAACACCCTGAAAACCAAATTGATCTTGTAGAATTCAAGTAATTGATAAAGCCTATCATAAATGTCTTTAGCTTTACACAAACTGTAAAAGGAAGTCAAAACATAATGAAGTAGGGTAAAGGTTTCTAATGCTCATGGGATTTTACTGTGAATTAACATCACAACAAAAAAAAATGGATTGAAGAAAAATAAACATAGAAATGTAAAAAGCTGAGGTAAAAACTCTTACCATGAGCCCTGGTTGTTAAATTTAACACATACAGGAAGACAGATAAGGAGCCAAGAAAATTCATGCTATGAAAGAGAGCATACACAACTCATGGCAAGAGGTCAATGCATACAAATATAGTGTAGTCTGGATCACCAACATGAATACACTTGAGATTATCCCTAGTGCTTCTGGAAGAAAACTCATGGCTTCTATAGGGGAGAGTGTACACATGCTACAACTATATGATAGAAATAGGCAATATGATATGGATGCCATTCATTGGCATGATATAGAAAGAAATTTTGGAAAGTAAAATAGTTGTTTATAAATATAGTACTTTTCTCTTGGAGAAAGAACTTATTATACATAATTCATTAAATTAATAGAACAATTGTTATTAAAGGTGGTGTGTAGCCAGCACAACCAACAGTCACTTCTTAAGATGTCAAGTACCTTTTGATGCTAGGCAGGAACATTCTCAAGAAAAGATATCCCTGTTTCCAGCCTAGTTTTTTTAATCCTGAAAAATGGTACAAAGGGCAAGCACTCTGCCAGTTAGATCATCACGTATTACTTGAAAAACAAAATTCAATCCCAAATAAATGTACATTAAAACAAGGTGTAAGTCCTACATTGCCTTCATACGCACACACTTGTATCTATCACATTCACAACAGTGATCTCAAATAAGTAAACATTATCAACATTCAAAGAATTTCTAGACAAAATAAGGATCTTAGTTGACTTCTTTAGTAATCATCAAGTTACAAATGCTCCAAGTTTATTGTTTGCCAAACATTTTCCTTAACGGAACACTTAGCACATTCTGAACATTTAGTTTATTTCTTAGAGAGATTATTTCACCTGGTTACCTGCCAGTTACTTATTCTAGTAGTCGGTGGAACACCTCTTCATGCCTCAGGGAACACTAGGGTCCAGAGGAACACAGTTTGGGAAACACTGCTCTTGATTCTATACATAGATTGAATTCAAACAATTGTCTTTTTGATCTTGTTTAGAAATATAAAATGCATACTTAGTTCTAAAAACAAAAGTACATGCCTTCGGAAGACTAAAACACCACCATCTTGGGCAATACCCAGTAATTGAATTTATATATTTCATTTATACAACATGAAACTGCTTTTTTTTTTCATTTTGTTTTAAAAATGGTTTGTAATTTGTTCATAAAATATGCTTTCCCTAAATTTTAAAAACAAAAAATTACTGTTTTGGAGGACACAAATAGCTTGTAAACTATTTTGAAGACAATTTTATTTGAAACAAAATTATAATCTCAATGAGCACTTAAACAAAATGGTTTTATATATATATATATTTTTACATTTGTGTATTTATGTAGCTTTTTCACTGTGGGCAAGTTTTAACTGTATCAAGGGATCCTGGGGTCATAATGAGAACCTCTGCCTAAGGGTGCCACTAAAATGGATTTAATTCTGCAGTTCCCAACAATCATCAAATGTGATGCTTCCAAAAAATACATTTGCAAATATAATATACATAAATCCATGAACATTGTACAGATCAAATAAATTAAATAATTTTGAGTCTAATTTTCTATTTGTTTTTAAAGATAATAATGAAGGTTTTAAAAAAACAAAAAAAAAACATAAGTTCTTAACAGAAAAAGATTCATAAAATGACCCACACTCATTATCAAATAGTGAACAAAAAAAATGTGTAGAATACAAAGCTGTGCAGTCAACAATTTGAAACTAAAAAAAAAACTGATATAATAAGCTCATGTATTTTCAAATCACAACATTGAAACATCAAAGTGAATAAATAAAAAAAAAAGAAAAACAGATATTAAAGGCCACATTTTGTTTTGTGTTTTGATGAAAGAGCTATGAACAGAAAAGAAAACTAAGATTTGAATACACTAATCAAGTATCTGTACACTCTGTCAGCAGCAGTAATGCAATGGATAGTTACTAGTCTCATATTATGCAGTTTTTTTTTAGGAATGCAGCTTCACTTTTTTATAAATATATTAGAACTTTATATAAAAATGTACTCATTCATTCGTTCACATTTGTTGCAACTAACTTTTTTAGCTCTTTTTATGTAAAAGTATCATATCAAAGGTCAGATACAACAATAAAAAATCTCTTTTAACTATTGTAAATAAAATTGTAAAATAATTAATTAAACATGTTGTAATGAGTTAATTGTTAAGAAACACGTCACAAAAAATAATTTATTTTTCAAAGAGCAACCTCTTGTGCCCCACCAACAGCAATGAGTTTGTAGGGACAGCAAACTCATTATGTGCAATAAAAAAACACACACAACCAAACATTTTGTTTTCTTTTAGGCCTCAAAAAAAAAAAAAAAAAAAAAAAAAAGAAAAGAAAAGAAACCCTTAAGATGTAAACATAATTTCAATGTAAAATATGTAAAAACATTTTAAAACAGTCTAGGGAAGAAAATGAAACAACCTTTTTTTCTCATAACCTTGTAAGATATGCAAAGCAAGCAAAATGTGACATTAAAGAGAAATAAATAGTTTGTTCAAAAACATGTATCACTTCATGATTATAGTAAACAATTTCAATTCTTAGAGCAAGAGACTACTACAATGAATACTTCTTCAAAACTTCACAAGAAAGCGTGACCTACATTAACAGATATCATAATATCTCAGCATTAACATTTCAGAAATTAACTGAATTTAACCTTCTGGTTCATCTTGGGGGTTATTCTTTTATTTACAATATCAACTATTCACCCGTAGCATACACAAATATATATAGATATCTCAAGTTTCTACTAAGTACAGAACAGAACACAGGATAAACCTAAGAAATCAAAGGAATATATTTGAGATTAAAATTCAATCAGTTTTTTTTTTAAACTTGTGAACTTTAAAAAATGGCATCGTTTTTTTTTAAATTTCCATAACAGAAATGTGTGAACTTTAAAAATAGCATATTTTTTTATAAAATTTCTATTACAGAAACTTGAGAACTTTAAAAATGGCATAGATTTATTTAAATTTTCTGTTACAGACATTTTTGGCTGTTGTGAAAAAAAACTGTGTGTCATATCCTCTTATAAAAACACTAATTAAAAGAAAAATATTAAAAAGAGCATATTTCGTTCAATACTTTTGGGGAACACCTGTGGTACAACCAACACTATCAACACTCAGCTGTTGTCTAATATCAACAATGTATCAAATCTAGAAAAATAGTTCCTTTTACATCAATGGTTCCTTCTGACAATGTCATCAAGCTATTAGTCCCATACGACTTACTTTGGCTGATAAAAAGGTATGAATCACAAACACTATTGGCTTTGGGCAAGTATTCAGATCCAACTCCTGGGGAATATAATAAAGTGATTACTTACACTGGGATAAACTATTCTATTTGTTTAACTGTTAAATTTGAACTGATATCACTGTTAAAGTTTATACAGCAGAACAACTCAAGTATACTGTGATTGAAGGACAACTCAACAGTCATGCAACTGAAGGGCATATACACAACACGGATTATCTAGGTCAATTTTTAAACCCCTTACATTTTGGTAGAATTACTGCATCAAAAAGTTGTGATAGCAATGGACTGTATTTATTACATAATTTCTAGTATTGTGAGTGTGATTGATAAAAATGTCATTGCCAATTGTATTTAATCAGAAGTAATCAATTTTGATTACTGGTGTGAGAGAAATTTTGTGTTTGATGACACAGAATGGTTCTATTGTATTGAAACAAAAACATTCCACTGCTTCACACGCTACGGAGTCCAGAAGTTAAACCTTTTCAAAAATCTGATTCAAATGAATAATAAGGACCATCCCATTAAAGTTGTCAATAATTTAAAATATCTATATATAATTCTCTTCTTCCCTAAAGAGTTTTGTCTTACAGTAGTAAGAAGTAAAGGAAAGATCATTCTGCGGATAGTCCACAAGAAAACAAGGGGGGGAGAGAGAGAGAGAGCAAGTAGTCACAAAATAGCAGGGCCGGACCGTTGCAATATCACTCTTTTTTTTTATATTTCTACCTCACGTAAAAAAAAAAGGGTAATCTACTCTGTAGTAACTATCGAGGCGACAGAACAAGCTCAAGACTTTGGACACAATGGAAAGATCACTCTTTTATTTTTGCAACTCGGACGGAGGGAGTTATCCTAGGTAATTTAAGAGGCTAAAATAAATGACAATTTTCATCTATATGTTTCAGGAGATTCGTATGAGTTTTTTAATAATTTACGGATATTTCCAGGACTTTTTTGTATATTTCGCAATTTCAGGAGATTTCCAGGACCTCCTGTTAAATCGACAGGAGGCCGCGGGAAATCTTCATAAGTTATAAATTTGTTTAATTTAATAATTTATACACCTAAAATTAGCGCGGGTCCTATAAAAGTGCAGAGCCCACTGCGGTCACATAGGTTACAAAGGCCTAAGGTTGAACTATGCTACGACACTGGTCAACTAGTTATTAGATATTTTGACTAAAAATGAGAAATATCAAATATTTTGCTAATGTTGTTTTTTTTGACAAACAGAAGTTACATATCTGCATATTAAATTAGAAATCTAAACTATGATTACATTCAATTTGCTATGACAAAGAACATTGCAAAAGGTCGTAGAGATGCCTACCTGTTCACCAATATCAGCAAAATCTAACCACAATAATCTATGGCCATCATCAGAGGACATTCTTAAATTTTCAAAAGGATAAGACCATAAGATTTCTCCTGGTCTCTCAGCACCTTCTGCATCTTCTCGTAATGTAAAACCATCTTCATAGTGCACTGTTAATTTAGCCTTCTTGGTTTTCCATACAGCAGCTTAAGTTTAGAAAAAAATACATTTGGTATAAATTTTTTTTCATTATAGGTTTCCATTAATGAAACAAATAATAACCTTGCTAGAAAATATAATTATTGTTAAGAAAAAGTTTATACAAATTTTTTTAAAACTGGTACCATCAAATTGAAACTATGACAAAGAAATATTTTTTCTCTTATAAAACAAAATGTATATTTATCAATACAGTTTTTGTTGACATTAAACTGAACATTTTGAAATATCCTTTGGTCCATTAGAAAATGAGCCTGGAATACAAGCAATAAGCAAAACAAAACTGAGTTTATGCAATTCACTGAATGTATATAATTTTTTTTTAAACACAGACAGGTTCTTTGTTCTTTTGATTATTTTAATCATTAGAGATATGTAGAAAATTAAACATTATCTTAACTGTGACCTACTTAAATAAAGGACTGGTTCCAAAATGTCAAGACTAGTCACAAATACACAAAGCTATAGTTGGACTGATTCTGAACTACTTCGTTTCATAACTTACAACAAGAAACTTGTTTTGTTATTATGGCTGCCCCATGGGATCCTTGCACTAAGGCACGTGACCAGAAGGCAAGATCTCTCTGTGTCTCGACTCGAAAAATGTGAACTTCTACACCATTGCGGGATCCTGATCGAGTACCAAAGGACATGACATCAGCACCTGTCATCTGACTGCTCTGTTTCCCACAGTGGACCAGCCTTTGAAATGAAAAAACAAAACATTAAAATTAGATAAAGTTATGATAAAACATAAATTAATATTGTTAGTGATTTGGTAGAGGGCCCAGTGTTATCAAATAATTTATTTCCCTCTATGTGACAGCACAGCTTTGGGCTGCCAACAATGCAAATGATCTTGAAGGACAGCATACCTTGTGGCTAATAATGGATGTGACTGAAATGGTGTAGCCCACTCTTCTTTGCTGAATGGTGCTGTATCGTAGAGTAAGATATCTTTGTCTGTTAAAGCCATAAACACTGGCTTCCATATAGTAGAACCTTGTTCACCTGTAAGCTAATATGATTAAAAGTATATCAACAAGAGATATTATATGAATGTGTTATTTACAAACACTAGCAAGTCAAGGTAATTTCAGGAAACTTTTCTAAACCATATATAAACCATGTAAAAGCTGTTAGGTATTTGTTAAAGTACATAGCAGTATTTTAAAAGTAAAACTGTTTGAAAGCACCACTCAGGGGAAAAAAATCTGCATGCCCTGCATATAAATAAAAAATTGTATGGAATTTTTTTTTAAATTAAATTAATAGTCATCAAAATTTGAGTTTATTTGTTGGAATCTGGGTTTTCATTTTAATAACAAAAAAAAGCAAAGGTAAAGAAAGAAACTGTATGGTAATATGTCTATTAATCTAAAAAAAAAAAACTATAAAAATCTAAAGAAAGTGAGTTTTCTAATATATAAAAAGTTCACAGTAAGTAATTACTTGTTCTGATAACCATCCCATATGTCTAATTTCATGCTGATTAGGTGCCGTCCTCAACATCTCATTAGCATCTTCTATGGCTTGTTTCGTAAGCATCATGACATTAGAGTGAATAGCATTAAACCAGTCAGATGCTGTTGCTGGATCTGGAAATCGTAGAGTGCAGACTCCTTTGCCGTCAGGTGAATGCAATTCCAGTGTCCTCTTTTCTGAATCTGGTACAGTTAAATTGCGGCATAAATAGCACATCTTCAATGGCAAGGTCTTGGTTTCTGACCAACTGGACTTGGATGTACCATCTTTCTGAACAGAGTCTTGTGTGCCCCACCCCAGCTCATTCAAAGGAGAAGACTTTCTAAAGTAAGGTGTAACTTCTCGTAAGTATTTCACTGGAAACAAAACAAAACTAACCAGATAAAGTCTAGTAATAAAAAAAACATGCTTTAATTGCAATACTAAAACAAAGTTATTTTACTACAAACACTGAGCCGTCATGAAAAGTTCAGTAAAAATATATGACATACAATTTATTGTTATAATTAAAAACATATTTTAGATGTAAATAATATATTAAGGTATTATACAATTTAGAAAAAAAAAATCTAATTGAAATCATCTACATGTCAAGGTAAATTGCGTGAAAAAAAATATTTATATGTATTGACGTTGAATTATAATATTGTGAAGCCCAACTTATTGCCATGTCAGTGACACTAAGATGTAATTATTGAAACATATCCAAAAAAGACCTAATGATAGTTTACACCAGACACAAAATGCCCAAAGAATTATATAAATATATATACTTTGGCCATGTTAACTGTGAGCTGAAACATATTTTATAGGACAACTTTGTATATATTACATTTAGTACATTAGAGCGGAAAACAGAATTTTTGTAGTTCAACATTCATTTTCTGCATAAAATAAACAATCTATGTAAAATTGTCTTTACTGGTGGATAAATCTATGTCTGTGTAAGCTTCATTAGCAAAATTTTTTAAAAATAAGTTTTTAAAATGAATTTGTGCATTTGAGTGCATTTAAGTATGCAAAAAAACGATGGACAAGATTTACTTTTGGATTTATATGCTCCCGTTTCAAAAGGTAAGAAACATATTTTTTCAATATTATCTATGTATTTAAAAATGGTTGCTACATGCATAAAAGAAAAAAAAAAATGAAAGAAATGGTTAGTTTGTCTTAAATTTGGAAAAAACTTGTCTCAATGTCATGTCCTATTTTTATCCATTGCCAAGTACACTTTTTTAAAAATAATATTTAGAAATGGGCCATTTTAGTTTTAAAAACATATTTTTAATTTCAGTAATAATAATGTTTTATTATTTTTATTTTTGGTTAATTAAAAAAAATATCTTTTTTTTAAATCTCGTTTTTTTTTAACATATTGGACTGTCTCTCTATTGCATTTGTTTATAATAAATATAAAACTTCTTTCTGGTGTAACTTTTGCTAGTAGTCGCTAACCTTCCATTTCAACAATTTTTCCAGCTTTCTTGAGAGCTTTCACAGCATCATCATGAGTAGCATCTCTCAAGTCTTCCCCATTAACAGATAGTATTGCATCTCCCACATATAGCTTCTCCGTTTTGTCTGCTGCCATATTTTTAAATATTTTAGAAATGAGGATAGGCATCCTATTTTCTTTTCCACCTTTAATACTGATACCAAGGCCATGCTGATCTTCTTTGATAACCTGTTTTAAAATTTAAAAAAGGGCATATAATATATATTATAGTAGCTTTATATATTTGTTAATTACTAGATAATATTAAGAACAGAAACTAATGCATTTTAGTATTAAAACGTATCTTCAGCATCACCTTTGAAATACATGCTAAATGACATATTCACGCTAGATATTTATAAATGTTTTAAATGTCAAATAATAATTTTAAACAAATATTTTTTATAAATTCATTACTAATGCAGCACATTTCTAAGACCTAGATATTTTTTTTACTTAATAAATCAAAACTTTTGTATTTTTTCACAAATTTTTTTAAGTATGCTATTAGTTTATTAGTTTTTACCTACTTACTATATTTAATAATCTTTTATTTTAGGACAGCCTAGAATCCAGATTATATTCTTAATACTAGAGTCTAAACTACTGATGTCCTTGAGAACAATTTCAATAATACCAAGAATCTATAGTATCGTAAAGTGATCTCTACTAGGTCTAGTCTCGACGGTAAGTTTTTTTTCTACAGACTAACATTAAACTCTAGAGACTAGAGACTCAGAGCAGAGTTTCTCAAATTTGTACACATAAATAAATAAAAACACAACCCTTAATAAACCAACTGACGAAATAAGAGATTATTTCATTTATTTTTTTTTTGTATAATGATTTGTTGAAATAATGCAATTGTTGAATTAGATCTAATTCTTGTTTCTGTTTTTTATTTTAATCAGTAGGATTTAAAAAGGATTAACACATAATTTATTAGATTGGCTTTAAATAACTTTAAATAACCCACAGGCACCTATTTCATGTTGCATAGAAAAGAAATTTTGGTATTATAATTCTAAAATTAATAGATCTTGATCTTATATATCTAATAATAGTTGTTATTCATTTATTGTTTAAAAAAAAAAATAGAAGAGGGAGAGGGGGTCTCCCAAGCAATGAAGTTCAATGAAGCATCTCTATGATGCCTATTATGGGTCCCACAATTTGTAAGTAAAGCTGTCCCTGACTACACCTCAATAGATGCTCTAATAAGTCTAATTTAATATATATAGATCCTGACAATCTAGACTACATGTAAATCTAACAGACTAATTACTTGGTCGAGGGAGCGGTAAAGCATTTGGCTTCCTTACCAGAGGTCCCGGGCTCAAATCTTGGTGAAGGCTGGAATTTTTAATTTCGGGCGCCCTTGACTTGAGTCCACCCAGCTCTAATGGGTACCTGACATTAGTTAAGGAAAAGTAAAGGCGGTTGGTCGTTGTCCTGGCCACATGACACCCTCGTAAACCGTTGGCCACAGAATCAGATGACTTTACATCATCTGCCCTACAGACCACAAAGTGACAAGGTCTGAAAGGGGAACTTTACCTGTACTTTTTACTTTAGTTACTCAGTCAGACTTTAATATCAACACCACCCTTTGATCAAGAAACATGAAGAAAAGGACCAATATTGGCAATATGAGATGAGTGGGTAACCTATGATTGTTGTGTCTGTTCTACTAACTTAGTATTAGTATTGTGATTGTGAATGTTTCTGTTGTCAGTCTGTTTACTTTACTCCTTTACTTTATTAAATGATAAATGAGAAAAGACAGAGTCCTTTCACCTTTGTAATCACAACAAATTTCCATAAGGATCAATAAAGCAGTCTTAGAGTCATTAATTCTAGATCTATCTACTAGATCTACTCTAGATCCATTACTAGACTGTCACTATGTCTAATACCTGAGTTGATTTTATTAGATCTATTACCTTGACGTAGCGCTTTTGGCCTGTGATTGACTCTGGAAGATCAGCATTTCCGTTGGCTAATCCATGGCCGTTATCAACCGAACCGTTCGACGCTGTTGCTTGATCTGGATTCTCAGTAAGTGTAAGTGTGATGGATTCCTCATTTAATGTTACGCTGACAGGGCACCACTGTTGGCGAATAAAAACATCGAAAGCTCCAGACCGCGGCATACCATTAGCCATTTTGGTCGACAATTATAAACACACCGGTCCTCTCCTTACTCCTTCTTGATTTCGATCATGATTGTTGTGTTCTATTCGAAAAGCTTCCGTGTCGAGATTTCTAGATCTCTAATCTCTTATGAAAGGACACATAGCCTTATCTATATAGACTCTATACCAGGGGTGGGCAAATTACGAACGCGGGCCACATGCGGCCCGCTGAAGCGTTTTATGCGGCCCGCGAAAACCTAAATAAATCATTGTAAATATCTATGGAAATTATTGAAACTTTTGATTCTTATCACTTGTAATGAGGAGACTAAAGAAATATTGTCTCTAAACGTCTTTCTAAAGAGTTAAAAAACGAAGATTATATTTAATAGCAATACTATATAATACTATACTATACAATACTATATAAATCCATTTAAAGACATAAGCCCTGGCCAGTATTTATTCAATGCTATGGAGAACTGTTTCTGAAAGAGTTGGGTTGGCTTAAGTACAAGATGGCAGGGTAACAACTGATGGAGCTTTGACGGAGAAAAACAACCTTTTTAATAAAATAAAGAAAATATCTCAACCATAAACTAGTAACTGGAAAGTTTACACAAAGGTACATTTAATTCACGCTAATTACAGGATGAAATGACATATAATATATATAAAGTTCAGGAGGCCGTTCCCAAGGCGTAGTCAAAGTATGCAGTTGCCAAGGTACATGATTGTTAAAGGGCTCGCATAGAGTTCATGTTATGGTGTTATAGAAAAGGAATAGCGAAACTTGTACTCATTGTTATTGTTCGAAGTAAACTAGGTCTTTAAAAAATTGCAAAATTTTAGTTTTTTTTTCCTTTATTTTGTATATTCTTATATTATTCGGGGCCACCAAATTCACTTCGCCTATGGCCTCCAATTATCCAAGGCCGGTACCGACTGGCAGGTCTAACAAGTATGTGAAGATTTGGAATTAAAACATTCTGATGTTCGGTAACACAGTTGTATTCACTGACCAATCATTAGATCAATATGGAATCTCAAGGAAGAAATTGTTAGGTCCCTTGATGAACATTGACTGTGACCCTTTCCCATTATATTTAATGAAGAGTTGAAGACAGACTTAATGTTTATCATTGGAAGCATTGTAATTTGTTGTTTGCACACGAAATGTATGTACATCTTAAATCTTTTCAAACAAAGCATTTATATATATGCGGCCCGCGGTTGAAAAGGGTGCCCAATCCTGCTCTATACCATAGATCTAGATTTAAATCAAGACATCTAGATTTCTAGATCTATGCATATAATGTATTCATAGATGTCTAGTCCTTTTTAATCGGGCAAACGAACAAATCGTGGCATTGAAATGTTTAACTAGATTTATCTGGAAAGAAAAGTTCCCCAGTACTTGTCCAAATTCCAAACCTCTTCTCGCTTTCCACACTAAGTAACGAGTGACAGTGGCGTAGCGTAGGGGGGGGGGAGGTGGGAGGTTTTCAAAATCCCCCCGGGCAGATTTATTTTACTTTCAAAAGAGATCAAACGTACTTGCAGCAAAAACTAAGAATTCCATTGTTGCCACGAACAGGGGCGTCCTTAGCAGTGCGCGGGGCCCTGTGCGTGTGTCATGTGCGGGGCCCCGTAAGGATAAACTATATATACCGTACCACATCACGCTAACCGGCTTATTTTATTATCCGTCTCTAACGCTGTAACAATAACAAGACAGTATGTCCGCCTTAACGCTGTGGGCCTTCCTTATTTTTGTTACAAAACATAGAACATTGCGTAGCCATATTTGCCTTACTATTGGCCGCGCTAAGTCCTAAATAATATACTGTATTGTAATAGTTCTGCATGAAGAAAATTCTTTCAACTTATTAGAAAAATGTGTGGTGATCAAGTTTGTGACAATAAAATCTCCCATCGCGGGGCCCCCTCAAGCGCAAGGCCTGGGGCGGCTGCCCCACTTGCCACCCTCTAGGGCCGCTACTAGCCAGGACTAAGACTGTATGATATACAGCGAATTCCAGTATAACAGATCCAATAGTTATTCCTAATAATGCTAGAATTGTCCATTATTCGGGTTGACCAGGGTCGGGCTACAAAACAGCGTGACGCATTGGTTAAACCTATGATAACGCAGCCACAATGAGTGGCCGTCTGTCTGGCCTGCGGATACGTCTGTTAGGCATCAATCCAAAAGCAATATTTCTTAACTGTGATAATCACTTTCTCAACCTGGCAGCTTTTCATTCTGCTGAGATAGATCAAAAAATTGTCACCTTTTTTGGAACTGTACATGAATTGTTCAACTTTTTTTTTCCCCTAATTAACCCCCATATATCCACCCTTTTGAAGTTATTATCATATCCTTCCTTTTAAAGTTCTTAAGACTGATATCTACTAGAAACTTTAATAATTCGACCACTTCTGGTTGTCTTGATTGGCACAAAGGGTTCTCTAGACGTTGGTCTATAACTCTTTGTTAGGTATGTTCTAACAGTTTACTGTTCGTTGCCTTCGTCGGTATCATAGTACCCAGAGATATCTTCATCGAAACTCTTGTTCAAAAGGCGTTGATTTCTTCTGTTTGTTTTCCCATCGTTTGTTTATGATGTAAGATCTGGTTGAGTAATGTTTTTTTTTATGACAACTGCTTTCTGCCATGTTTGTCCTGAACGAACTCTCGCTTTCTCTCCGACGGAGTAATCTTTAGGTAGTCTTGCTTTTGCATCGTATTTCACTTTGCTTTTCCTCTGTCGCTCGTTGAGTAATGTCTCTGCATTTTCGATTACCGATGGTTTCAATAGTTTGGGATCAGTTGGAATGATGCCCCCGAGTCTTCTACTCATCAGCAGTTGTGATTCTAATCGGAGTATTTCTATACTC
Source organism: Biomphalaria straminea (assembly GCA_021533235.1). Classification (NCBI taxonomy): domain Eukaryota; kingdom Metazoa; phylum Mollusca; class Gastropoda; family Planorbidae; genus Biomphalaria; species Biomphalaria straminea. The sequence goes on from JADKLZ010000167.1 coordinate 16,560,259, forward strand.
GAGCATGGCAATATAAAGATCCTTCCTGTGTAGTACTGTACTGAATTCTTTTGCACAAAACATAAACAATAAATATATTGAAACTCATTCAAGCTTTCTGCAAAATGATGAGACGCAATGATGCAAGAAAGGCTTATCATGGCTTTAATGTCATTGAAGTCATAAATACTATAAAGTATAGATGTAGATGATGTTATTGCTGCATAGAATGCACGAAGTGAAGCGATATGAATTGAGATTTGTCACTGGTGCATTATTTAGCTAATAAACAACGGCATTAATCATTAAAAGAGTCTTAATAATGTGAAAATGCAAGGGGCGCCCAAAGAGGTCGATCCTCCCCCGGGCCCCCGAACCCCTAGCTACGCCCCTGGCCAGTGAGACTCATAATACTCTCATAATTATATAAGGGGGGCATAGAAAATACAATCCAACAATGACAACATACATATAGGTAACCGTGCGTCGATGTTACCTGTTATCGGTATGCGATCGTATCCTTAATACAGTCATTCACCCCTGCAGCATTAAATAGGCCTATTATTTATTTTTTGAATCTTTTTTAGTTAGGGGGTACGTGCATCTATATTAATTTATTATTCTCTCTTCTATTTCCACTCCTCGTCCCCTCCCCAAGACCGGTGCCCCCTCCACAAAAAAAAAAAAAAGTTAAGGTCCTCTAATAGGGTAGGCCTATGGGAAATATTGCAAAATTGTAGGTGAACTCTGGTGAACACACACACGTTAGGGAGGAAGGGAGAACTATTTAAGATTCAATGATAATTAATGAATGTAATATATGCATGGGGGCTTTGGATTTACGTGTTTGTTTTTTTTTCTACGCTATTAGATTTTATAGCGCTATATTGTACCTCTCATGTGGGCCTATTATGTAATCTAAATATTATTATAGGACTGGGGGGGGGTAAAAAAAGACTATGTAAAACTACAAGTGTATAAATGCATTGAATCAGGACCTGTCATCGTGGAGATGTGCGACTTGCTGCCTCAAGGTATGAAGGAAGACATCATTACTTTGCTGATGGAGTAAACTGCACGTAAAAAAAAACAACAATTTCCATAATTCAATAAAGCAGTCTTAGTCCTAGTCTTGGATCGAAGATTCTAAAGTCTTTGTATTAGATCGCTGAACTAATCATGTCTCTATAATTTCTTCCTTTGGGATGCAATCTTTGTATGTGATTCCTAATTTCCTAGGGTCTTTCTGTAGCATGTCAATTCCATTAGGGTTCTGCAGTCAGTGTCCAAGATTCGCAAGCATATAAGAATGCAGCTATGACCAAGAAGCGCATTAGTATCATTTTAGTGTCGAGGACTATAGGCCTACATTTGTCTTTCCATTTTGTTTTGAGTTTTACAAGTACGACTGTGCAATTCTGGCTAGTAGCTCAAGTTATGTTCCTTCATCTGAGATGATATATATTATATAGCTCCAAGGTATTGGAAACTAGTGACACTTGTTAGCTTTTCGCCTCCAATACTGATTTCCCTTTTAAAACCATGTTGGCTAATGGTCATAATTTGTCTTTTTTTTTCGGCATTGATTTGCATAGTCTTAAATTGTCTATGCGCATCACCAAGTCAGCTAGACTTAGTTCTTGCGATAAATCATCTGTCCCTGCCAGCGACCATTCATATCGTCCGCAAAGCGCCAGCTAGATATTTCTTCTTCCCTTCCTCTGACGCTTACAGTACCGTTGTTGCCTCGAGAGCAACTTCCATTATTCTTTCAAAGAAGATGATGAAAAGAGTGGGTGAAAAAAAAATGGTCCAAACTAATGGAAATTCAGTTTGACCACAATTGTCCACCCAGCATTACGACTAGACCTAGGCCTACTTTATCAATAGGCCTACCAATATAGATGAAAACACGAACAACATTCTTTGACATAAATACATACACACATACAAGTAGCTTAATTAACGTAACGTTTTTTGTTTTTTTTTCGTTTCTCCGTCTTTGTATCCAAGCAATGGTATTAGATTGGTTTCATCACTAACAGACAGTGTGGCAGACAGGACGTCAAAGTCACAATGCTTTGTGCGGAGTGGACTGTTGGACTCTTTTATTATTACCTAAGTAGAAAAAAAATGGAAGTTTACCTTGTGATCTAGGTTGATATTTGCTGATATGGTGCTTCCCTTCAAAAGTGCATGCCCCTCTTTGCCAACTCTGCAAAAATTTTGGCCTCAGCATCAATGTAAATAAGGCTAGTGCTGCACCAACCTTATCCAAATAAATCAGTCCCAACACTAGACATTCTCATAGATGGCCAAAAAAAAAAAAAAAGAGCCACCAGCATGAAAGAAGGCAGAGATATAACAAAAGTCTGAGAAAAAAAACAGGCTTATTAGCAGTAGATCCAACTTGCCCATGACACATATGTGGCCGGCTTTTTAAAGCTAGGATTGGAATAGCCATCTTCGAGTTCATAGGAAATGAGAAAGGTGCTCATCTTCGACCACGAAGGGGAAGTTATAGGCCCTATACTAATTACCATTCGACAGCTGCGCTTGAGTCGGACACTTATCCAACATAATGGACGACCGCATGTCAAAGGGGATCTTCAAGAAGAACGTCTTAACAGAGATCTACCGTAAGCGCTACAAAAATCAAGTCAGTGATGCGACATTTCAACTCTAGTGACAGTTGGAGAGCTCTCACAATAGCCCCAAGACATACATTTTGAGACCATTGGCATAGCTAGGATTTTTAATTTCTTCTTTACACACACGTATATATATACGTAATTAATCTTCATTATGTTCTGATGTTCTTGCTGCAGTTTGAGGAAAGACACCAATTGATTTCATCTAGATTAACAGTTTTTTTTTTCGTGAAATTAAAGACATAACAGAAAAAAATAAAAAGGAATGAAGATGAATGTCTCAAAAAAAAAAAAAGCCAACCATTGAATAAAAATTTATCATGTTAAAATATGTCTTGATTGATATCTACAATGAAATACTGTATTCAATAACCTAGACTAGTCGAAGTGAGATGTAGTTGCTTATAAAGATAAGGGACCCCCCCTCCCCCTATGATGTCTACAGAACCATCTATACAAGGATGCCACATCTCTAACCTATGGTTTACCTTAAATCAAACAACAACACAGGCCAAGTTATAATAGTAAGAAATCTTTTATTTTCAATAACTTTAATAATTTAATAACCAATCAGTAGACCTAATACAATTATCAGGTAGCAATGAAAGACATAACATAAGCATCATATCAAGTATTATTAAACAATTGTGTACACTCAACAAATTCAACCAAGTCAAACTAGACATCAAACATTCACACTAGTCTTATGTCACATATATACATATATACACATACATAAATCTGAATGAATATGACTGAACATCCAGTTAAGATTGAGTACTTGAAAAAATTGAACTATTGTACTCAGTTATTAACTTCCCTCAAACACTTTGCCATTCAGCCACCTTAACTAATTTTTTAAATAAGAAGTGGTTATAAAATAAAAACAAATGCAGCAATGAATTAAAAGAAAACAGAAATAAAGATGTTAAACTTACAGTCAAATTTAAACCAACATATTAAGACATATACTTCTATCTCAACACCCTTGATACATGAAAAATCCACACGAAAGATTAAGGCATAATCATTCTACCTAAAAAATCTTGGTACATGAAACATGCACAAAAAAAGATAAGGACATCATCATTCTACCTCAACATTTTTGTACGTGAAACATCCACATGAAAGATTCAGTTCTAAATTAAAAAAAGAAAATTATCCCCCGAACTAAACCTAAGGACTAATAACGTGCAACCTGTTACATAAACGAATGTCGATCAGATTCGGAATTGTTAATCCAAAACAAAACATTGATCCATGTATACACAATAAAAAGTTTGATGAGATCAAGTGAAAAGTCGTTAAAAATTATATGCCAACTACTTGATAGTACATTGTAGATAATACTGATAACAAAAGAGAAAATATTTTTAAGTACTACTTACAGTAGCTGGAAATGAGTAGCCTAAAGATTTAATGTGTGACAGCTTTTACACCATTTTAATTTAAATGGACTTGTGAATGTTAATATAGTAAAAAAAATAGTCCAAATTTAAGGCTATTAGAAAAAAGTAATCAATAAAATGTAGCCAAACAAATGATCTTTCCAAGAGCATCACAAATAGAGCTGGTTGAAATTCACTAATTCTGAAGTACCTATGGAAGGGGAGAAAACTCTTGACTCCTAATATGAATTGCAGTTTTAAGCTTTCAAGTTTTGGAGCCATATGTCTCTCTACCTCATAGAGCAGTGTGCAATCCTACAAATACAGGCACCCTGCTCAAGAAACGCCCACAGCCATGAAACATGGCAATGAGTACAAGAAGCTAACAAATTAGAAGATAATTGACCCTTGCACACACACAAAAAATATCAGCCTTCAAAATCTGATTCTGTAAACACCAGCATGTTAAGTAATAGAATTATTCATATTTCAAAGATTTTACATTGTTCAGTTATGTACAAAGACTTAAGGTACAATCTCAATAGCTCAATTGTCTTAACAAGTGTAAAAATTCTGCTGCCTATTAAGGCAGGGCTAATTGTCATTGGGAAACGTCTGTTTCTGTTCCTGTGACTCCAGATACATTTTGCTGTATATGAAGGACTTCTCCACTTTCTGTTGTCATGGTAGCAACTTGAATACCATCACCCAAAATGTCTGAATGTTGTATTTGCTAAAAGGAAAGACAAAATTAAAAAAAAAAAAGATTTACAAAAGTCTGGTTTAACTAAAGATACTTTCAATTAAATTTGAAAAATCAACAACCCAAAAAAAATAAATAATTATGTTAAGGTGAAGAAAATAAGTCTTTCATCAACATACAAAATACCTAGGTGA
>JADKLZ010000167.1:16565183-16587962 GCA_021533235.1 Biomphalaria straminea
AAATAAGTCTTTCATCAACATACAAAATACCTAGGTGAAGAAAATAAAGTCTTTCATCAACATACAAAATACCTAACAAAAACACAAATCAGCCTTACTACAAATTCTATCACACGCACCCGGCAGTTAAACCATGGATAACAGGATACTGTAGATATAAAATAAAGGAAGTTCTCTACCATCAGTAAATAAAAACTAGTATATACTACAGATCTGGAACAGCATTGCCAAATCTAAACATTGCATGGTATCCTCAGATATAATGTTCCCCTTTCAGACTTTGCCATCTATAGGGCAGATGATGTTAAGGTCATCTGTTTCTATGGCTAATGATAGTGTCATGTGGCCAGCACAAAGAACAACCGTTCCCCCAACCTAAGTCAGGTACCCATTAGATTTGGGTGGACTCAAGGACACCCTAAAAATCCAAAATCCCAGTCTTCACCTAGACTTGAACCCAGGACCCCAGGTTCAGAATCCAAGCGCTTAACTACCCAGCAACTGTATCCTTAAGTAACATGGAACATGGAATTTGATAAAACATTGCCATTACATAGAATAAAAAAATGCTGTTGACTTACCCCAATGACTTGGTCACCAGACAGTATCTGTATGTGCTGAGCATGTTGAAGTTGTGATATTTGTTCAGGTGTAGCATGTAAAATCTGGATTTCTCCAGCCTGAAGACCTTCACCTTGCATAGCCAGAGCAGCTTGTATATCAGCTTGCTAGTAGAATAATAATATTACAAAGATATTAAAAAGAGACTATAAATCAACTAAGGAGATATTGCTTTTTATATATATAACATTTAACATATTAAAATGAAATGAGGACCATGCCTGATGTATATGTAACTCTCCATCTTCTTGACTTAAGGAATCTTCATCACTGCCTCCACACAAATCACCCATGTGGTTGGCAATGTTAACATATGAGGGTGGAGCTTTGCCTCTGAAAGCTTTCACTGTCAGAGGCATTCCTCGTTGTCTTCTACGCCAAGCTGTGCGACACTTGGAATCAATATTCTGTTTTATTCTATGCCAATCACTCTCAGCAATGTCAAATCTTTTAATAAGGTGACCTGAAAAACATTTAAAAATAAAATAATTATATATACATTTACTGCTGAATTGAAAACAACTACAACATAAAATGAACAAGAAAAATATATAAAAACAATACTTTGAAAAAACAGATTCACAGCTTATATTAAATTCTAGTATGGTGATATTGATCCAGACTTGGAAACATTAAAATGACTCTAGTCTAAGCTAGAAAACTGAATATAGTTAGTGATGTAGATCTCCTATTGCTACTATGATTGTATAAATTGTATAAGGATTATATACACATTTAAGCATATTGTCATAAATTTCTTGCAATCCAGCAAGTAATTTGTACATAAGAAAAAATGCCTTAGCGTCTATTTATTCAACTCCTTACTGAATACATACATGCAGGAATTCTTACTGGGGGGCGGGTGTTCAAAATATACCAAATTTAATTTAAGATGATTATATAATGAAAACTTGTCATGATCGGTCAAAGCACAGTTTTCACTGTGTGGCCAATTAACTTGTATTTTTTGTTCAAAGGTAAACATAAACAGCCAAATTTCTAGGAAAAGTTTTAGAGATGTTTTCAAGTTCCATGTCTATTCAGTTTTCACCCAAGCAGTGTCCATTCACCCACTCAAATTTTACAAGTTAATAAGAAGAAATGTAAAAAAAAAATATACATTTAAAATAATAACCATCAAATCATTTATTATGACTTTCAACATGCAACTAAATGGTTTTAAATAATTTCTTTCTATTGGAATACTTGCAAACTTTTCAAATAAATTAATCTAAACAACAATCATAAGATGAGGCTTAAAAACACTTGACTTACATCTTATCCCATATATCATCAATGGATCCAACTGCTTCTTGCCATGCTTCCCCTGACCAGATAAATTGGATGCTGCTTGTGTATCACGGTCAAACAAATAGTCCAACAAAGTAAGAGCCATTTTTTCAGCAGTTCGACAATTGGAATGCACATGTAGAAGATCACTACAAGATCAAATTAATTAACTTAAACAGTTTGAAACATAAAAATCTTGAAAAAAAAACAACAACATATTACTTCAGTTTTGTATATTCCTTAAGGCACATTTACACAAAATATTTATACTGAGACAAAGAAAGAGTTAACAGAAAAGACAAAGTGAAGCCCATGAAGGATGAGAAGAAAAAAAATGTAAAAAAGTAATGTGGTGTAAATTACTAAATGGATATAAACATGTATCAAAATCTTGGGACTAACCCTGAACCTATTTTAACTCTTTCTCTCCGTAATTATTTTTCCACGTTTTTAAGGAATTCTTCATTTTGCTCATTACTATTTCATTAACCCTGCTACGATTGTTATCAGAAAATCTTGTATTTGGTATAGAATTAAAGGGAAATGCATGATCTTTTTATATAAGTCAAAGTAAAGTTTAAAAAAAAACATTTATTTAATATAGTGAGGTTAAAATCAACGATGGTATCGTCGATTAGGAGAGAAAGAGTTAAGAAAACTCCCATTCCCCTTATAATTTCCAATGGTACCAAAAGTGCTAAAGCTGTAGTTTATTACTGTGATCAACCATACCTTGGTGTGATAGGAACTCGAACTCTCATCTCTGGATTGTGTTCATCCCCCAACCATGTACCATTAGGAAAATCCTCTATGAGATGAAGTGATTTAAAATTATTTTAACAAAGTTTGATTTAAAATTACAATCAGGGTTGTTAAATTCTTCCAATAAAAATATAATTTAAGCAATATTTTTTTTCACACATTTAATTTCATAATTAGCTCAACTATAACTGTACTGTGTTACATGCTAACAAATATTCTTTTTTTATCATCTGAAGGCTCAAAATTGTGAAATGGATTTGATTTTGAGCACATCAGCACACTTTATACGGTGATTTCACTCAATAACTGAATGGGTGTAACACCTTTTAAAATAAGCAACTTCACTTACAAAGGCCAACAAGCCATACAAATGTTTCATCAAAGCATCAAAAATGTATATTCTATCAAAGGATTAGAGAAATATCACTAACTAGATTTTTTTTTTTTTTTTTTTTAGTTTTTAGTTTTAGGCACATCGGCACAGTATAGGCCATGTCGTGCCCGCAGTCCCTTAAGGACTACTCTCCCTCTATAAAAAAGTCTATACAATTAACTCATTAAAATCAAGGTCTATTTACATTTAAAAAAGTACAGGTAAAAATTTTAAATATTTGATAAAAATTTAGTGTAAATAGTACGTAACTACAGACTCACAAATCAAATCCTCGAAGACAACCCCACCTCCCGGATAAAGCCCAGTACCTTCCCAGGGTCAACAGTATCAAACAGTATTTTTAAGTCAGTGGCTATCAAGAACTTCTCCCTGGCATCCTGGTATCTGGGGCAGTCAATGAGGATATGTTCCACTGTGAGGAGAGAATCACAATGCTCACAAAGTGGTGGCCCCTCTCTCTTCAGCACGAAAGAGTGTGTGATGTAGGTGTGGCCAATCCTGAGTCTAGACATGGTCGTGCTACCACGCCTTGTCAGACCCTTAGATGTGGGCCGCCACCGGACATCCGCCACGATCTGCCTGAGTTTGTTGTGATTCTCAGCCTCCCATCGGTCCTGCCACTCTTGATAGGTGGCAGTGGCAATACTTTGTCTCAGGTCCGAGTAGGGAATTTGGGTTCCTGACACTGTTTGATTTAGGGCTCTCTTTGCTTCTCTGTCTGCGGCTTCATTTCCCTCTATGCCTACATGGGAGGGGACCCAGATGAAGGTGACATCCCTATGGCTGGCTGTTATTTGGTCCAACAGCTTTAGGCACTTGTATACCAATGGGATGTCAGTCTTCATCCGCCCCAAAGCTTGCAATGCAGATTTGGAGTCGGAGCAGATTATAAATTTTCTCCTTTCTGATGCTTTAACGGCCATAAGTGCAAGCGACAGTGCATGCAATTCGGCCGTAAAGATGGAGCATCCATCAGGGAGTCTACGGGAGATTGTTTTGCTCCGAAAGGAGCAGGCACACGCGACCTTTCCATCCATTTTGGATCCGTCAGTGTAGATGGTGCCACAATCTCCGTAGCTCTCCTGCAGTTCCCTAAAGTGGACTTGTAAAAGGGTTGGGTCTGTGTTTTGTTTTTGAAAATTAAGGAGGGATAAATTTAATTTGGGTCTACTAGTTAGCCAAGGAGGGTTTTGTGGGGTTTCTATTTTAGAAATTTGGTCAATGGGTGGGGTTAAATTTTGGACGGATTCTCTCATTCGAAGGCCTAACGGCTGTATGACGTTAGGCCTTCGAATGTATAGTTCAGCATCTGTGGGATGGAATACAGGGTCAAAAGCAGGGTTTGTGGGGTTCGATTTTAGCTTTACTATGTACTGCATTGCAAGCTTTTTCATCCTTATGTCCATGGGGAGCTCTCCAGCCTCCACATGTAGACTTGGGATTGGTGACGTGCGGAACGCGCCGAGACAGAGACGCAGGGCAGCATTTTGGATTGGTTCCAGTATCTTAAGATAAGACTTCCTTGCTGCTCCATATATCATGGATCCATAGTCCAACTTGGATCGGATTAGACTTCGATACAGCAGCAGCAAGGTGTCTCTGTCAGCCCCCCAGTCCGTATGGCTGAGTACTCTAAGTATGTTTAACGACTTTTGACATTTTTTCCTAAGTTCCTTAATGTGGGGGAGAAAATTAAATTTGGAGTCAAGGGTGAGGCCTAAAAATTTTGTAGTTTTTACAACGGGGATTCTCTTTTTGTTTATAAATAATTCAGGGTCTGGGTGAAGCCCCCTTAAATTACAAAAATGCATGCTAACTGTTTTGGAGTCCGAAAATTTAAAACCATTATCATTTGCCCAATTTTGAATTTTGTTTAAATTTAACTGTAATTTTCTTTCTAAGGTGTTCATATTTTTCCCATAAGTAAAAATGACAAAGTCATCAACATACAGAGAGCACTCTATGCCAGGGGATAGAGCATTAATGATGCTGTTAATTTTAATGTTGAACAGGGTGACTGACAGAATGCTGCCCTGGGGTACGCCCATTTCCTGTTCAAAAGTGTCAGAGGTGGAGGTGCCCACTCGGACCTGAAATTTTCGGTCCTTCAGGAATGCCCCTACAAAACGGGGGAGGTGTCCCTTAAGCCCCATAAGCTCCAGGTCACGTAGAATGCCATGTTTCCAGGTCGTGTCATAGGCCTTTTCTATATCGAAGAATACAGCTACAAGATGTTCTCGTCTGAGTAGAGCATTTCTTATGTAGGCTTCCAGCCTTACCAGGTGGTCGGTTGTTGTCCGCCCCTGCCGAAATCCACACTGGTATTTAGAGATCAAGTTGTTCCTCTCAAGGTACCAGACCAGCCTACTGTTTATCATTCTTTCCATGGTTTTGCAGATGCAGCTTGTTAGAGCTATTGGTCGATAGTTAGCTGGGTCAGAGCCGTCTCTTCCCGGTTTAGGTATCGGTATAACTGTGGCTTTCCTCCAGCTGTTTGGGAAAGCGCCTGTTTGCCACACACAGTTATAGACCCCTAGCAGGACTGGCAATGAGGGTTCGGGAAGGTGCTTGAGGAACTGGTAATGGATTTCATCTTCTCCAGGCGCTGTGTCATGTGACTTGTCCAGCGAGTCCCTCAGTTCCTCAAGCGAGAACGGTTTGTTGTAGTCTTCATTGTTCTCTGACCTGAAGTCAATGGGATGTCTTTCCTCCCTGGTTTTGACTTTTTGGAACTCTGGCGTGTAGTGTGCAGTGGATGATTTTTCTGCTATTGAGGATGCAAGGCAGTCAGCTATTTCTCTGGGGGACGTGACAGTTCGTCCTTGGTTTTTCAAATGCCCTATTGCATTTGATTCTTTCCCTTTGATTCGCCTTACTGCCTTCCAGACCGCTCTAGCAGAAGTTTTGGCATCCAGACTGCCGACAAAGCTTCTCCAGGAATTCCTTTTGGCTGACCGTATGATTTGTCTAGCCTTTGCTCTAGCTATCCTAAATAGCTTGAGGTTTTCCTGGGAAGGATTCTTTATGAATGCAGCCAGTCGTTTTTTCCTATCGCCAATAGCACTTTTACAAGCTGTATCAAACCATGGTTTGCTGGGCCGTTTTGGATTTGCGGAGGTTAGGGGGACAACTTTCCTGGCAATGTCGAGTAGCTTGGAAGCGAAGATATCTGCTGGGTTCTGCTCATCGAGGATACTTTCTGTGATATCCTCTGAGCATCTTTTTTGGAATTGCTCCCAATCGGCCTTGTTCAATTTCCACCGCTGAGGTCGTCCCATTGAGGGGAGATTGTTAGTAATGATGATTGGGAAGTGGTCACTTCCCCGTAGGTCATTACTAACTGACCATTTGAAGTCGTCCAGAAGTCCGGGGACGCATACGGTGAGGTCAATGCACGTGAGAGATCCAGTTCCTGGGTGCAAGTAGGTCGGTGATGCATCATTGAGTATGCATAAATCATGTTGGAGGAAGATATCCTCCAGCATACGACCTCTTGTGTCAGTACTGTTGGATCCCCACATTGTGTTATGAGCATTGAAATCCCCAAGAATAATATAAGGCCGAGGGAGCTGCCTCAACAGGTCCTCTATACTTGCTGGGTCCAATGGAGCGCCTGGTGGTAGATACAGACTGCAACAAGTGATAACCTTGTGTAAAGTTATCCTAGCTGCCACGGCCTGTAGTGTGGTCTGTAGTTCTACCCTCTCATGGGGGATGTTGTCCTTCACAAGGATACAGACTCCACCTGATGCTCTTTCTGCATCCTCAACATTCCTGCTGTAAGCAATGTAGCTTCGGAGACTGATGCTATCTTTCAGAAATGTTTCCTGTAAGCAGACAGCTACAGGAGCCTCAGAGTCAATCAGTAGCTGCATTTCTTCGTAATTGGCCTTGAGGCCTCTACAGTTCCACTGTACAATTCTGGAATCCATGGCTTATTCTAGATGACCTACTTGGAGCTATTAGGCTTCGGGGGGCCCCCGGAGGGGATTCCCTTTATTCCTGTGACTTTTTTGGACTTCTGCTTGTTTGGAGAGGAGAGATCCCTCTGGTTAGAGCGGAGGCTACATCCTCCTCCCTCACCTCGGGCATCCTCTCCGTTTCGAGCTCTCCCCTTAGGGAGTTTGTCAACCTCTGATTCAGTAGAGGTTGGGGTGTCTGACTGGGTTCTCTGAGGAGAACCTGTATCAGACATGGTGACTCCGGGTTCTCCCGGAGTGTTGGTTTGGACATGCTGTTCGGTCTCCATGCTCTCATCAGTGAGCACAGAGAACCTGTTTTTTAGCATGACCACAGGGCTTTCTGGTTTCTTTGGGAAGTTCTTGGGCGGAGTTTTCTTCTGAGTTGGAGGAGGAGGAGGTGGTGGGGTCAATGTGTCCGTCTGTGTGGCTATGGATCTTCCTATCTTAGCCGCAGCCTGGGCGTATGACTTTGTCAAGCCGAATTGGCCCTTGGGTAGGGCCGATACGGCTGATTTCGCCTGGCTGAAGGTGCATCCATTTCTTGCCTTGTACTCCTGCACGGCAACCTCCTGTTTCCACACAGGGCAGTCCTTGGAGTAGGCTGAGTGGCCAGCGTGACAGTTCGGGCATTGAACTGGGCTGTGCAGCCCTTGTCCTCATGACCCTCTCCGGCACATCTAGCACACACAGTGTTCCTCTTGCAGACTGCCGCGCCGTGTCCATAACCCTGGCACTTGAAGCACCTCATAGGGTTAGGAATGTAGGGCCTCACTGGAACTCGTAGGTATCCTGCCTTCACGTACTCTGGCGGTGTCCTAGTTCCGAATGTGAGGATAATAGTGGCGGTCTTGACCTCCTCACCATCCCTGCGCCTTGTAATGCGCCGGGCATGGGTGACTCCTTCAATACCCTCCACTATTTCCTTCTCGGAACATTCCAGCAGGTCCCTAGAGCTGATTACACCTCTGCTGGTGTTCAGACTCTTGTGTGGCATGACTTCCACTTGGAGATCACAGAGTCTTCTGCATTTTAAAAGCCCATCAGAATGTACCTTGCTATCCACTTCTACAAGTAGTTCATTGGATCTGTGTAGCTTAGATACACCCTTGGGCTCTCCCACTACCGACTTGAGTCCCTTGTAAATGAAAAAAGGGCTCAATTTCGTCAGGCTTTTCTCCTCCTCTGTGCACCTGACCACCAGAAATGATGGCCAGGTAGGACAGCTTTTTGTGGCCTCCTCCTTTCTTGTCTCTATGCGACGTTTCTTGCCAAGACATGGGTCTGTGGCAAGTAATGTTTTTTGGGTTTTTTTATCCATAGAAAAAAATAATGTTTATTCAGCACCTGTGCTTCCCACCCGCCATCGAGTCCAACAAGGGGACGGGCCACTCGGATGTCCAGAATGAGCTCGCCAGGGCTACACAGGTGTTATACTCAGTCAGCTGCTGCATCGGACATGTGTCCGATACAGTAGCTGGCTGATTGACCCTCTAGCCACCGCCCTCCAGCATAGGTCGAGGACCTATGCTGGTAGCTCGGCGTGACCAGCCGGTTGACCCAGAGCGGGCCTTCTGGGCCTCAGGTCTAGGGGAACTCGGAGCCAAAGTATTGTGTTGCGGTGGTCCATCCTCAGATAGTCGCCCACTCAAACACCAGGATCTCTTTATCCCCCCTTACCCGTCGCAGTCCACGGCAAACAGACTGGTCCAGGACATTGTGAGGTTTTAGAAGATAAGGAGACAGAGTGATGGTTAATGAAGGCAGACTGAGAGTAAGAGGAGGCAGACAAAATGATAGAAAAGAAGTAGGGCACTTTTGAGCTCCAAAAGTGCTAAGGAAAGAGGAGCGCAGTTTAACGTCATGTCTCAGGGACGATCACTAACTAGATACACTATACTATCATACTTTTAGATGTTATAAGAAGTACTATTATTATTATTATTCATATTTACTCATGTCTCTTAGAGAAATCTTAAGCCCCACAGAATCATGATATACCTCTCAGATGGCAGAATACAATAATAAATAGCTAAATTCCCAAAGTCTCTCCTTTTATGGTTCAGACTGGAATATTCATCTAGAGGTGCTGCTTGAAACACAATACAAATAGTTCATACTATATATTGGGGTACACATTTTAGTTAGATATTTTGAGCAAAAAGGAAACTTTACTTGTGACACATGCATGAATACTGGTATATAAAGAAGTCGTACCTTCTGTGTTGAGTGTTATTAATGTGACATTGGGTCCAAGGTTTGAAATGGAGTTGTCCATAGAATTCAGTTCACCTGGACAGACAAGAAGATATATTCATCATTATTGCCAACAACTACTGTGTAAATGTTTCAGATATATTTTCTTCATTTAACAAAACTTTATTTATAAATCATGTAAAGGTTACCTGCTTCTGTTTTCACTTGAGGAAGACCCACTATCACAGCTCTGAGGTCAAAAATAAAAAAATAAAAAAAAACATTATGTCAATTATAAAAGCATTTATGGTTATTTGCATTTAATGAAGTCTTTAAATTAAATCTACCTTTTCTAAAAAAAAAAAAAAAAAATATTTAATGTTAAGTTTGAAAAGTACAAATAATTTTGAGTGACTCCACAACTTTAACTGATAAACAAGACAAAATAAAAATAATAAAGATAAATGGACTTAGCAACAAAAGTCTGACTTCTGCAGAAGGGTTCATTCTAAAGTGTCTACCTCAAAACATGTGCTACAGACATGGAACGCACAATAGGAACCTACTATAGGAACCTACTACAGGTAAATAAAAAATCTTAAAATGTAACAATAAAACCCAGCTTATGCATGCTTTTCCAGAATTTAAAGTCATTGATTCCCTAATTTCTGCAACTTTCTTAAACTGTCAGGAACAGGACTATCTTTTCTTTTTCAATTGAATCGCCAACTATTTTTTTTAGTTATCCTAAATTTTATAGTTACTAAAATGGGTTGTTTGTAGAGACAATCCATACAGGTTTTGAAACAAAAATAAAAAAAGTCACTGACAACTAACTTTTTACATTTCTCTGCTATCTATTTTTACACAATCTGTTTGTTTTCTGGTTTTAACAAATATTTAATTGCCATCTCAAATGTGTAATCTTTAGTGCATATGTATAAATAAATATTTTTTTTTAAAATTAAAATATAAAATCCGCATGGGATTTAAAATGAAATTGAGTTACTGTGCTTTTTTGTAAGCATATAAATTTAGCTTATAAGAATGAGTCAGAATGATTATTTTGTGTCGTCTACAGACACTGAGCTGGTACACATTTTATAGATATGCACATCCAGATTCAAACTAGTTTTATTGAGCACCAATGGCAATACCCTTTACGTGAAGCAGATGTTGCTAATCCACTGCTGGCATTGACAGACCTGGACCAGCTAATGATTTGATCCATTTTGTCCTCCAAAGATCTTGTTTTGTTGGATAGAGCATCCACTTTGGCATCCATTGCATCAAGGCGCAGGCATATGGCTTTGTTGATGTTGAAAAGAATTTGCTGGAAGAAAATATAGATTTTAATTAAAGAAATGCGCACTGAAATGTTGGAGTCAGCTTCAAACAAAATGTAAGAGTCAGCTTCACAGAAAAAAAAATTACCTTAAAAGACTGATCAAGGGAAAAGTCCATGTCATTGTCTGATTCAAACTTCATTCTTTTACGGTCAGACTCTGCACAATTTTCTAAGAAAGATGTTAAAAAAAAACAGGTCATTGATAAAGGCATAAAAATACTAATGAGATATTTGAAATATACACCATTTTATTTTGGAAGTATTTTATTTTGTGTAATACAATTTATGCTAATATTTATTAAGATAAAGTCAGAGGCAATCATAATACATCTTGTCTTATACAGACACTACTTCAAAAAAGATGATTATGTCCTATGATAAAGATATTTATATATTATTACATTGCCAAGATAGTGTAGAGAAAGAAAAAATGAATTTGAGGTGATGGAAGATAAGAAAAAGAAAGTAAAGAAAGAAAAGCAATTAAGAGAATCCTGTGGCATCTCTTGGCAGGGAACATGCAGGTGGGGGGGGGGGACAACAAAAGTAAAGGGAAAATAAAGAATACTGCTATTGTGATAAAATAAGTAATTTAAAAATAGTGAAAAATAATAGTTGCAAATTTTGAAGCTATTTTCATAGAAATTGGCTACCTGTTTACTAGTATAGTATACCGGTACAGAATATACCCTAAACTGTGGTGGCAAAAAAAAAGGTGAGTGTTCAGTGTTTGTAATCTACAGGCTACAAAATAACTATTTACCCTGAATAATGGCAGTTGTACCATCAACATGGACATCAACATTAGCAAGTCCAGTTACAAAGGAGCCATCAATCGTCACTGAAGTTCCACTGAAATCTACAGAGTCTGAGTCTGGGCCCGACATCCTAGGAAGGAATGGTAAATAAATAATCATATCACACATTTTAAAACTTAGAGATCTAGATCTACATTAAGACTACAAAGTATACGGTAATAGTAGGTCAACTATATATTTTAGATATTAGATCTTGACTAGATAAGATACCTAGACTCTAGAATTACTAGTCTAACTCTAATAATACTCTAGTCTTGATAGAGCTAGCTAGCTAGATTCTAGATCTACTAAAAACAAACTAGTACATTGACTAGACTACATCTGGCTATCTAATTAGATCTACTATTTATTATTAAACAGAAAACAAGAAATCAGAACAGGATTATTTAGACATACTTAAATCTACTCGTGGACTTCAGTTGTCTGCCATAGACTATTCTCCAAGTCATCCCCTTGCCTTATATGATTGTCCAAACAGGAGTTAGACAAGTCTGTTTACACTCCCCCATCTTGTTTCTGCTAGCCATAGACTGGGTCATGAAGACAGCAACAGACCATAAGTGAACATTAGAGAGTGGACACAGCTAGAGGACCTCAACTTTGCTGATGACCTGGCTCTTCTCTCTCACACACATCAGCAGATGCAGGAAAAGATAATCATTCACCATTGTTGCATAAAACTCAGCTAGAATGGGTCTTACCATAAATAGAGGGAAGAGCAAGCTATTACAGTCCAAGGAAAGGCACTGGAAGAGGTGCGAGATATTTGATGATCATATGGATTTTCAGCACATCGGCACAATTTAGGAATTTAGGGTATGTTGTGCCCATAATCCCTCAGCATAACCTAAACAACCATGGAGGAACAGATGCAGAAGTTAGAAACTGCATGGTAAAGCTAGAGTAGCCCTCCATCAGCTGAAGGGGGATCTAGGGAAATAAGCACCATCACCACTGTTGGCACACAACTGTTAAGCCAAAACTACTTTATGGAGCAGAAACTTGAAAAACAACCATCGCCACCATGAGAAAAATCCAGGTATTCATCAATACCTATTACCTGGCCTGAGGAAGATTCCTATGATCCACTGGCACTGGCCAGATAAGATTTCCAAACTGTGGCAAAGAGCAAAGCAGCAGCCCATTTAAGTGGATATCCTTCAGTGACTTTACAGTTACACCCTTCACAAGCCTGACTCCAACATATTACATAACTAGGTAAGCCCTAACCTGGAACCCCCAAGGAAAGAGGAAGAGGGGACAGCCAGGAATACATGGCACCGTGATTCACTGATTGGTATAAGCCAAGTTAGCAAGCACTGAAGCCAAGCAGATGGGCAAGACGTGGGAACAGATGTGAAAGACTCGCCCAGTACCGAGAAGCCTGGAGTGCCCTGGAGTAGAGGTGGAGGTCAGGAAGACGCTGGTTGGTGGCCTACTCTCTATATTTATATACTCTACTATGCCAGGCTATGCCCCAGAAGGGACCACAGGCAGATGAGATCTAGTAGATATCTACTCGTACTAGTCGTACTGTAACTATACTCTGTCTCTGGTCTGTGATATTGTCTACATTACACTTGCAGTCAGTCAATTGGCACTACTGAGGTAAAAGTAACACTAACACTACAGGCTATACAGGTAACAGTACACTTAAGACAAGGTTACTAATGTAAACTAAAGTATTTTCCATCTGTGTATTTCCTAAAAAAGAACAGTTGTAGCATTCCGAAATCAGCCATGACAGCTTCCAAAAGTTAAACATGGAAGCAACAGTTCAGTGTTAGATCTAGATCTTTACCATGTTTAAAGGTATTACACAACTGCTCATGAGCAGTAAACTTCACTGCTTAGGCCTAATTATAGTCGACACATCGGATTGTTTCTTACTTTCTTCTGAATGACCTGAAAATCCGTAAAATCACGTCAACTTTCTCGGAGACGATAATGGCGTTTTGAACGGTAAAATGCGAGAATGTCTGCGCATGACTCGCCGATCTGTTTACTGTATGTATTGGGGACATAAAAATATCCACTTTAAATATTCCTTCTTAAGTTAAACATTTTGTTGAGGTTTAAATGCAAAATTGGTGTGTGAAAACCTTTTTTTTCGAAAAAGATTTTTTCTTGAACTGATATCTTACAATAAATAAATCCTTCTGTACTATATTATTAGAGGGAGTAATACAACTAAATTAAATAGCAAAGGAAAGGTGAATTTATTTATTCAAATATTCTGGTTCATTGACTTGTTTCCCATTGGTTGTAGTAGAAAAGCAACTCCCCTTGGCTTAGGCCTATTGATAACTTTGTTATTTATGAGCCAGTGTCATGTGAAATCGTGGCCAAAATCGTTCAATTCATTGACTGGATAAATTAGAACAGGTTGTTTTGGTGCGTACGTTTGTAGGATATGTTGTTACCGGGGACGCTATTTCTTATCGCCTTTACGTTTTATGTTGACTGCACATCGAATGTCAGCGTCCAGAAAAGTAGGATCTGGGGACCAGGTTTACATGCAGATTTTCTAGTTCCAGTTAGATATTTTTATGTCCAGCTTGTCAACAAAGATGGTTCGAAGTGAGTAAAACATGTGCCCTAATTAATACGTCGCTCAATAAATAGACACGAGGCTCTGTTTAATTAGTAGATCTATACTGAAATAAATTTTATACTTACAGAGCCAACCCCCCTTTTTTTTTTTGTAAATTAGGAATAGACTGAATAGATCTAGACAGAAATGTAGGTTATATTTTCTTTTTAGTTTAAATAATAAAAAGGATTTAGTAAACAAAAAATGAGTATATAAATTCAGATCTAACAGGACTTATATTTGAATCTAATAGAGTAATAGTTTTGACAATCCATGAGCCCACTTATGAAATAGAAAATAATCTTAACACAAATTAATAATAATACAATTAAAAACAAAAATAAATGTGCATATAAATATAAATGGAAATTTGATTTTCAATAGATCTAGATCTACATCATTTCGTCCGATGTAGGTTAAACATGGGTTAAATTAACATAGAACACTATTTAACATTCATGACAAATATGTAGATCAATCAAATCAAGTCGCTTTTGGGTTACTGGTGGCTTAAGAATTCTTAGAATAATTTCTGCTTACATTTCCATTTTAAAAATAATTTTCTAAGTTAAGAATACTATTTTCAATGGTAGCCTACCCTCTCACGTTGATTGAATGTCATCATCATTGGATACGATAGGCCTACCATGGGCGCCCGCAGGGGGGTGCAAGGGGGTGCACTTGCACCCCCCTGGATTCTGAGTAGCAAAATTCTAGACATTAGGCCTACCATTTTTTTTTTTTTTGCATCATTAAATCAATTAACTTCTTAGTAGCCACTGAGCAAGTAGTAGGCTAAGTGCACTGTAGTACAATCATAAGGATAAGTTAATGTTCGAGTCTAGGTTTAATAGGAATAGATGGCCCACGTGCACCCCTCTAGATTCTAGTAGCCACATTGTAGTAAATTTTATAAAAATTAATTTCTTAGAAGTAGCAATTTAAGAAGTTTTGCTTCCACTGAAGTACAGCTGTAAGGAAAAAACTAATGTTTCAATAAACTAGAATATGCTAATCAGGTGTTGATGGCTGACCATGTACGCTTTATTATAGTCTTGCAATTTTTTGTACTATAAAAAAGTGTGAAATATTCTACTGCACGTAAGTCGTGACAATTTGTTATCTCTTGCACATAATTATACTTATTATTATATTTAGTTTGTCTTGGAGAAGAAATCCTTGCTGATTTTATTTCAATACGATAAATGTCAAAGCTTCGTTGAACAAGAATGAGGAGTGCAGTCATATGTGTAAATGTATTTATGTTATGCGGAGTTAAGGTCAGTTTTAATTCTAGATAGCAGGTTAAACACGTCCATCAGTTTACGATTGCAGACTATATAAGAAAGCTCTTAATAATAATAAAGTTTTATTTTTAGAGCGCTGTTAATAACTTGATGTAGGCTCAAGGCACTGTGATAACATTACAAACATAACAAGGTTACAAAGACAGTTTGTGAGAAAACGCAAACTAATTATCGGTTCCGAAGTGGTCCACCCATGCAGATAAAAAGATAGGTAGGCCTATCAATAGTTTCAGAAAGAACATCATAATTAAATTCTTTCAAAGAAAAATGACAGAGAAAAATGAAAAAGAAGGTAGATAGATCTTGTGTGGTCCAGTAGACCAAAGGATATGTGAAAGTGAATGTGGTGTCAAATGTGAACCTGGCCATAATTGATATCTTATAATCAATATTTTATTATCTAATGGTCTGTAAAGGTCAATCTCTAAAAAAAATAAACAAATGTCCTTTTTTCGGTTATGTAATTTTGTATTTGTGGTACCAGTTCACGTGATAATATGAATACCTACATATTAATTGTTGTTTTAAATTATGTTCCACTTATTTGCATATTAAATAGATTTGTTTCTCTTTAAAAAAAGGAAACATTATTTTTGGATAGGTGTTATAGCCTGTATTTAAGTATTGAGTAGCGTAACGTTAAAAATGTAAGAAGCACCATTTGCATAAATGTGTTGAAAATATGGTAAATAATTACCTCCTTTAGTAAAGAGCTTCCCGTGTTTGTTACTATTTATAGTGAATAGTTGTAAAAGTGTTGTATTTTATGAAACAACTGCTTGCATAAGTGATTTAAAAATTAAAAAATTAGATTTTTCGCTTTTAGAAAAGCAGAATCTAGTCTTTTTTTCCAATGGGCTATTCGTGCGGCGTTATTCAGAATTCGCTGCAGCTTTTCTATTTTGTCAGCTGATATACCAGCTAGCAAGGCGTTGCAGTAGTCAAGTCGGGAGAATATTATGAATGCTATAGCTAGCTTTTTGTTGACTCCGTCGTCAGACTGAGTCAAACATGGTCGGATATGACCTAATCATTGAAGCTGAAGATAACGGTCCTATGGAGACACTATGGAGTGAGAAATAAGAACCCAGTCACAATTTTGAGATGAATTATTGGCGGATGTTAATTGCAATTCGTTGTTAACATGTTCTGTTAGATCGACCGTAGGTAGGCATAGACAGAACGGATAAGCTTAACAACGCGTAAAGTAAATTGTTTGTTCAAATGTTAAATATTTAATTTGAAACAAATATTTAAAGGTCACTTATTATCGTATATGGGGGGAGGGGAACCAGTTCATTTCTTTATTATTCTCCGTAGACGGAAATTTGCACCCCCCTGGAAAAAATCCTGCGGGCGCCCATGCAGGCCTACTTAGTTTCAGTGAAGCTGGCCGGGCTTGACATCGGAAAACTTATTTGTTTGGTTGGTAACGCTGTTCGACGGGGATATTAAATCCAAGATTACATAAAGAATGTTAGAAATCCTGGGAAGAATCCGATAAGGTGAACAGTGGCGTAGCTAGGGTGGGGGGAGAGGAGGGGGAGAATTCAAAAATCTCCCCGGGCCCCCATTTGAGTGGGGCCCCGAAATGAGTGTTTTTTACATTAAATATTATATATTACGCAAAATGCAGGGCCTCCAAAGAGGTCAAGCCCCCCGGGCCCCCATTGGATAAAAAATTCCTAGCTACGCCCCTGACGGTGAAGGTTAAACCTGCCGGATGGATAAAAACGCAGTGCAGATTGTCCCACTGTCCCACCATATACCATAGTTTCTGGCATGATACCCTTTGTCGCCACTGCAGGGAGTCAGAAGAATTAACTGGCGCATTTCTTTTACCAGTGTCTCCATCTCTGAAAGCTGAGGTTGAATATGTCTGCTCTGTCAATCAACCTGTATGCACGCTATAAGCAGAGCCGGCCTTAGATAATTGGAAGCCTTATGCGAAGTGAATTTGGTGGCCCCAAATGAAATAGAAAAATAACAAACAAATAAACAGAGAGAAAAGTAAAATGACGCAATTTATGTACATCCTAGTGTAGCTACTCCAAGAATAACACTGGGCACTAGTTTCGCCAAGGAGTCCTTTCTGAGACCCCCACCAATCGGAGGCCCTAGCGTCTGCCTAGTTTGCATATGCCTAAGCCGGCCTTGCTATGAGACATTACACCGAACTGCACAGTTTTGTTTTAGGGCACTACCTGGTAGTTGTTCTAAAGACAGATTTGAAGTTGTTGTTATTTTTATCACAGCGAATATAAGGTGGAAATTATATTATAGTAGGGCTTCTTTTGTTGTTGACTAATGAATATTTGTAGTGTCCTTTTATGGTAGTTTTTGTTAATGCTCGGAACTCAGCGTTGGAGTAACAAAAAAAAAAGTCATAGGAAACTTTCAACATAAAACTGATGACATACTATTACTAACTATCAACAAACACACCAAATTCGGTCTTCCTCCATTCAAAATATACATTTAAATCACATTTAAATACATTTAAAGCACGAGGTCATGCTTGTCGCCTGTAAAAACATTGTTTATTTACATGTTTAAGAGTGAGAAAGCATGCCGGATTGTTTTTTACCAAACGATGCCAGATAATGAGAATGCACAGAATGTTAAATCAGTAAGTCTGAGTGTAGATTTAAGTCATACAATGTTTACATCGATATTTATTCCTAAAGGTAGGATTGCATTGTAAAGTAAAGTTCCCCTTTCAGACCTTGTGGTCAATAAGACAGATGTCATGTTTCGTGGCCTACGGTTAACAAAGGTATCACAACGACCTTTACTTTTCCCCAACTAATGTCAGGTACACACCCATTACAGCTGGGTGGACTCAGAGGCGTCAGAAGATCCCGAGATTATAAATCCTAGTCTTCACCGGGATTCGAACCCGCTTTACCGCTCATCCACCGCGCCTCCATTGTAGCATTGTATTCCAGGTTATTATTTACATTTTGTGAATACATAAGATTCACATAAAATCTTTTTGTGTTCATTAAATACAGATATTTATAATTATTGTTTGTGTTTCAATCTTTAACATTTCTCTCCATTAAAAAATAAAATAATTGAATGTGAAACACAAAAATCTCATGTTTTGTAAATAGTAACAAAGTACAACGAAATAGATCACTATAGAGCAGTGATGCTCAACCTTATTCGGACGGCGGGCCATTTAAATTTCCAACAGCCTTGTCGCGGGCCACATCAACAAAAAGGTTTAAAAAAAACAACCCAAAAAAAAAACATTTTTTACTACCACCCTCTGACTTTAAAGTGCTTACCTTAATTCAATAGAAGTTTATTTTAAGCCAATTTTTAAATATCGGGCTACAGAGATGAGACGCCAAATCGCTGAGCTTCATCTAGAATTTGAGATGTCCCTCCATGAGACGATGTTACATGGGTTTCGCACGATTCATCACTACAAATGTTTATACTTCTGGCACTATCGGTAGTCATGCCCGCTAATTTCTCCAAGGAAGAGAAAGATCCTCTGTGATGCTTGATACTTCTTTGACAGGACTTCGCCAGTGATGGCCCCATGCTCCTCATAGCTAATTACTTTTATGATTTAAAAACTGCTCGTACCGCGACTTAATAACCTAGATTTTGGATACTACTAGTTGTGTCGGTAGACTCGTCACAGTTAAAAGTAAACATTTTGAAATATAATTTTTCAGATGTTTTTGAATAAATAACGATTTTTACCCATATCTTTCAATCGCCTTCTAATCGACATGAGAAAGTCTTCTTTTTAGTAGACATTTCTTCCATCGGCTGCCCGCTAGCTAGCAGCTATTTATTTATTCATTCTTCTCAGTAACGGCTTCATGTCTCATCAATCCTCCATTCTAAGTGAAATCTAACAATCGCGACTCCAAAAATGTCGCCTTATTTGTTTATGTGTTTGGTTTCTTAAAGCTGTTTGATGCTACATTCTTTCAAAAGAAATTTAAGTCATTGGTTGTCATGCATGATTGAATGCATGACGCTTAGGACGTAATCATCTTCTTTTTTTTGAAGTATCGTCTGTATTATATAAGATAAAATAAAGAGCTACTCTTTCTTTATAAAAAAAAAATATGTTGGCTTATCGGTAACAATTCATTTATCCTAACGTAGGGAAATAATTTTTACTGGAGGAGAGGAATTTGTGCCGACGTTTCGGCGGGTCGGATAAAACCACGTCGCGGGCCACGGGCCGTACTTTGGGCATCACTCTATATAGTATAAACAACATTTTTTTATTTTATTGTATGGACGTTAGAACGTTAGATTCTCTTCTGTTCTTATTTCTTCAGTATGAGAGAGTGTGAGTGAGCATCGGCGTCGATAGTGCGGCCAAACAGTTTAACACTCATCAATGAGGGACATTAATGATTAAGTCATAAAATGATGGAAAACAATGAACTAAAAAAAAAAGGTCGCACATTTGACATGTATGTAGCAGTCACATCAGTCATTAGATGTAGGTAATTAGCTCGTTCTAGTGTTTCAACTAACAAAAATAAACCAACGAGATTTTCTTGTCAAAGTTTGTGAAGGCGGTGCAGGTTTACCATAAACTAATCGCACCATGTGACAGCAACCCTAGCGACGCTACTGTGCGTGATCTTTTGGTCGTTTGGATATTTTTCTTTTCTTACACATTATGCCGGATTTCCCATTGATCACACACAAAGGCACCTCACACACAAAAAAAAAGCAATAAAGTGACATTTGCATTGAAAAAAATCTTAATATATGAATAGAGGCTATATTTATACCTGAAGCTCTTTAGAAAACTGAACTATATATCAGTGAAACAGACACAGACACACTATATAGAGAAAGAAAAAAAAGATGGGGGGGGGGGGAGAGTTCTGGGTTATTTTTTGCTATGCTAAACTTTTTTTAGCGACTGCGTTTGAGAGACGTGGTCGTTTTTGGGCTGAATATTTTAGACACACAATAAATGTTCATTTTATTTTTGTTCTTTAAAAGAATGATGCATAGGTATTTTTTGTTATGCTAGAGTCTAGACAAACACAATTACATTTACATTTATATTGATATAAGCTAATGGTGTAAGGGTCAATTTTTAGAACCTATATAAACGATACAATAGCATGATTCTAAGGGGCATCACAATAATTGCACAACAGACTTTCATTTAAAATCTGATGAACATACAATTCTTAGTTCTTCCCACAAACAAATGTTTGAACACAAACACACACGCAGAATAGTTTGTACTGCATCCTTCTTTGAAAATAAAAGCCACCTTTTTCTCCCCTTCACACACACATGACACACACATGACACACAGACATTTTAATAGATCTCTGGTGCATCACGTTGTATAAAGTGAACTGAATGTTTCTAAACTTAACTAGCAAAATATAGAAAAATAAAAAATAAAACAAAAAACAAAATGTATCAAAGAGAAAGAAATCCACACTCACAACTATATCTCTCAATCATGTAGAAGTTCTTTTCCTTATTCTATATGAAACAAAATAATTAATTACCAATAATTAATGGACTATTTGTTAATTTTTAATATATTCTCGTTTTGTTAGCTACACTAAATAATTGTTTAAAGTTGCAACTTGATCAGAGAATGGATGTGGGAGAAATAACGTGTTCAATTATCTAAAGGGACGAAACCCTACTTATTTCGAATACTGATGGATATTCCCTTTTTTGATATTAAACAAAATAATTAATTACCAGTGATTAATTGAATATTTGGTGTTTTTTTTTGTATTTGTGAAAGTCTTGTGCATGTAATTGAATGACTGTGCTAAATTTCAATTGATGTGAGATTGGGTGTGGATGAAATAACGTGTAGAAACTTTTAACCAGACAGACAGAGTTGATTTAAGCTTTTGCAAAACTGTGCGTGGACTTCAACTATTTCATCAATAACAGTCTGCTTGGCTTTGACTTATTACAAGAAACACCCTTATTTCCCCATAGTGATGAAATTATAAAAAAATCAAACAAAACATAAGGGTTTATTCATTTTTTTTTTTACAAATCAAACAAAAGCATAAAACTAAAATGCTATTTAACTTTAGTTAGGCCAATATTAGAATATACATTCTCTGTTTGGGATACCTCAACTGAAGAAAACATAAAGAAACTAGAAGAAATACAATTAAGAGCAGTTCGATTATTCCAACTTGATCAGACACTATAAATAAAATCACTAAACGTAGAGACACTTCCGGACAGAAGAATATAAAGTAAAGTAGCTATGATACATAAAACACTAAACCATAACGTCCATAACTTACAATTAGAAAAGCAAATCTTAATGAAATACTGAGAAAGACACTAGGAGAGAAGCACATTTCATATTCCCTACGATAGAACAAATTCTTACAAGTGCTCCTTCTTCTCTAGTGCCATTAGAGAATGGTATGGGTTGCCTGAATCTGCCAGTAAAACCAACAACTTAGCAGAGTTTAAGTCATTGATTAATATGTATGACTAGATTGACACATGAAATGCGTAGGACGTAATTATTTTCTTTTTTTTTTTTGAAGTAACGTCTGTGATATATAAGGTGATATGTAAGACGTCTGGTGCTAATAAGAAGCGGGTGAATGTCTGAAGTAATTATCCTGATCTGAACTAAGACATAAACCCGAGTTCAACTCGGTACCTGCCTTTCAAACCACCACACGCACTATACTAATGATAACTGTACATTGTAACACAGGGGTAAACGTACGGCATATGGAGTTTTTCACTTATTTTCATGATTAGTTATTTTATTATTAAATGAAGGTGGAAGAGAAGTGTCACAGATGCCATTTCACATTTAAAAGCTTGTGTGTAATAGAAATAGAAACCCTTAACTGAGCCTCAGGAATTACCCCACAAATCTAGACCCTTGACAGCACCTCAGGTTTAAAACAAGACGTAACTATGATGTCGCAAATCTATTGGTTGATTTGAAAATAAATAAAGACTTTTTTTTTTAAAGAGTTAGGTCAGCTGGGATAAGACGCGCCAGATTCAGTCTGGAGAGAGCTTTTAAAACGATAGGTTGTGTTTCTAGTTTGTTCTGAAATATTATCGAAGAAAGAAGCCTTTTTATTGTATTTTCATTTTTACTAATATGTACCTTGTACATAAGCTGTACTTAAGTTATATTTGAATTAAAGTTTCCAGTGCTTTATTTCAACGAAGAAGTTATTCATTTAATTCCTAGATCGTCTCTGTTCATTATTGTATTTAATTCAAGATAGAGTCCCCGGCAGCACAAGACTACTCTCTTATCGGACAGCAACTTCTTATTGCACCTCAAGATAAAGTTGGCGAAGTCTTCATTCTTCATTCATCATCGATAAGAGAGGAGTTGTGACAAGAAGAGACAAAATAAGATGGTTGGAATTTCGGTGATAGCCTATTACTGCGACTTTGTGCAGACTTGATAGGTTATTACTGCGACTTTGTGCAGACTTGATAGGCTATTGCTGCGACTTT
>JADKLZ010000167.1:16607575-16623131 GCA_021533235.1 Biomphalaria straminea
CTCTCATACTCCCACAGGAGTCTAGCTAGCTAACTGTGCAGGACTTAACACAATGTGTATATAGAATGCTCTCATACTCCCACAGGAGTCTAGCTTTGCTATCCATCTAGCCTAATAGCTCCCTCAAGCGATTATTTCCACCCAGGAACCACATTAAGGCAGGGTAGCAACCAAGCAATTCTGAAGCTTTCATAAAACCAAGCTATGTCATTATTATCATGAAATAGTTGTCATAGGTCATAATAAAACCAAGCTTTGTTATTACCTATGATATATTTGTTTCGTCAAAGGTTATTATGAAACAAAGCTATTTCGTAGCTTTTATAAAACTAAGCTACCTATCATTTAGTTTTGTCAAAGGTCAATAACTTTATACATAAATTCTGAAATGAGCTTTTTTGATTTCCAAGAGAATTTATAATGTATTATTAACCTAGTTAACACAGCACACAAAAAAAAATTTTTTTTTTCTTTCAAAATGTGATTTCTAAAAAAGTTGATGTAGAGTTACTACCAGAAAGATTTTGAGAATAGCATAATTGTTAATAGCCTTAATTAGTATGAACTAATTAAATCTTTCTTTTCCAATAGGTAACAAAACATACAGAACTCTGATGTCAAAGACATCTTTAGATTTATTTTGTTATTTGTACACATACAAATTATTTATATAAGGTGATCACTGTTATTTTTTAACAATGGTGACACTTTGTGGGATGGCTTTTGTGTTTATTTTTATGCAAACATTTATGGTGCTTTGTCATTAACTATTAGAACTAGTTTTCATATTTTGTTCTATATACATTCCTTGTGATATATACATTAAAGCCGAAGCTTTCTCTGGCAGAGAATGTTATAATTTTAACTAGTAAATAAAAGTCTACTACCGGTACTGGAATACCTTTTTTCTAGACATGTTAAATACTTTCATGAAAATTAGAAGGATTCTACAATTCTTATTACTAAATATTTGGAAGAAAAAAAAACCCAGAATAAACAAAAGTGTTTTCTCACATTGAATAAAAGACTTTTTATAATGTACAAAAGAAATAATCAAAACACTGGTTTATTTAACTATTTTATTATTTATAACTACTAGGCCCTAATTGTTAATTAAAAATTATTTTTGTCTAAACTTACTTGGTTTAAAAGAATGTCATGCTTTACAAAAAAAAAGCCAAAATATTTATATCTGTTTTTTTTGTTACACCATGACATGAGTATTATCTTTTCTTAGTTTATACATAATTATTTACTATTATGCAATTTTTTGTTATTTTATTAACATTACAGTGTCTGTTACTGCCTCCATAATGAATCACTAAAAGACATAAATCATGAGGTCAATAAAAACTTAGACAAGTAAAAAAATAATAGTAAAGGATGACTTTTCAAATAAAGACTTTAAGAATGACCAGTCTATACATATATTACTTTAAGTGAAAGCAGTGTGTAACTGTACAAATGTATGTAGCAGTTTATTTTATTTTGTAACTCTGGTATGTACAATCTCTATTTACAATTTTAGTATAGATTTACGTTTAACAAAATATTTTAATTTCAATATATTTTACCCATTATTTCATTGCATTACAATTTATTGTTACATTCATGGAGTTCGAAGAGTTTTGTGAGCCTTAAAAATTGATATATTGCTCTATTTACAAATATTTTTTCTGTCTCCAAAGTACATGATTATTTTTTTAAAAATTGTCTTTTTCTATTTCTTTCCATGAGACTGAGCCCATTTCTATTTCTAATTCAATGATTGGTGGGTTGGGTTCAGTGATATAACTTTCAAATCAAGTGCACTTTTTAAATTGTAAAATAAATACTTTTTTTGGTTACAATTTACCTAAAATAATGTTTTGGAAAAAAAAAAATGTTCATTTATATTTCTTATCTAAAATATAAATAAATGCATGATCTGTGATGTTTGAAAACAGCCTACAAAAAATGTCTGTTAATTCTGTCAAAATTATTTTTGCCAAATGTAATTGTTGCATGCCAAAAATACTTATGAATTTCTAGTCCATTTTTAAATATTTTTTTTAATGAAATAAAATATTTTAAGATTATAATGGATTTCTTGTTTTTCATTTATTCAATGTTACTATTTTAAAGATATAGATTTTCAATCAGATAATGTAGGATGAATTGTGCTGGGGCTTCTTGTAAACTAAGTTACTAAAAATAAATATTTTCTTTTAAAGATGACTTTATAACAACCAATGTTCAGAAATAACTCAACACTTAATGTCAATAACCACATTTGTTTTTAATACAAAATAATGTCTAGCTCAGAAAGAGCAACACATGTAAACAGCAGTGGAGCTCTTGTCCAGAGAAGATTATAATCTACTCAAAAAAAAAAAAAATCAACATTTTTGCTTTGGCCGACCAAAAGTAAACTTGATACTCTTCATAAACAAAGTCCACCATTTTATAGAGCTCCAACAGTGGTGCACGATTGACTGAGGCGTCTATGAACAAGGCTCAAATACAATATAATTACAAACCAGATAAATATCTTACAAACTCAGTCAGAACATCCAACTGCTGTAACAAATTATCAATAAGTTATCAGTTCGATTTCATAATTACAGGCTAGAACATATGGATACTATCATTCAACAGCATGTCTCCTGTCAGATATATGGTTTAAAGATAATTGCCAATATTGATGTGTTTTTTTTTATTTTGTAAGAGCAACTTATTTTCATACATTTAAAGACCAACTAAAAATACATCCATAAAACATTTGCATTTGTTAAAATGTATTTAAAAATAGAAGGGAGATAAATTGAAACAGTTACTAAGCATTGTCTGTCTTGTCAGGTCTACCCCACCCACCCACTCCCTTTCAAACTATACTTTTGATCCCTTCCTAAGTAAGACTATGATCACTTCTTGTAGGTTGGTGGCTTGAAGGCCAGTTTTCTAGTTTTCAGTACCGACCACTTGTGGCGCTTCATGTAGTAGGTGACACCCAAGAGGAATGAGCAGATGATCATGGCCTAAGACAGAACAAAAAGTTAACATTAATTAGAGGTCAGAAAGTAAGATATGCAAACAGATCAGGTAAGGAGCAAACAACAGGTATAGCTGTGGTGGGGAAAAAAAAAATATAATGAATGATGATCATAATACAAGTGCATGTTGTCACCATTTAAGTTACTCCCCTTGGCAAGGGAACTAATATTGTCTTTTACTTCAACTGTGTAAACTAAATGAAGTTGATATTTGAGTGATAATCTGGCTTAGTTTTGATTTAACTAGCAAAAAGGAGATTTTAAATTAAGGGTGGAGGGTGAATTAGTCCGTCACAATTTCCGTCCTTATATTTTCAATCAAAAACTAATGCAAAAGTGTTTGACTCTTTCTAGTTCATACAACGTTTGTGAAAATGAATTCCAGATATTTTCCAGACATTACTGAAAAGTGCATGGCTACCTGAGCTTGTGATTTGCACTCTGGACTGTCATATTCATGGTGTTGGGTTCAAACCCTGCCTATAACTAACCCCTGCGTCCTGCTGTGGTAGATTTTTTTTTTTTCAAAATGGCGATGCACTGTGGCGACATGCAATTTGTTTCGACACTAACAACTTTAATTATGAAAGACTCAAAGCCCTTGAAGATGTCAAAGTTGACAACTGTTTAGAAATAGCGATTACTAAAGAGCAAGTCTGCAACATTTTCAAAAACGTCAACCCAATGAAAGCTGCTGGGCCTGATGGTATACAAGGGCGAATCTTAAAAGAATGTGCTGAACAACTAGCTGAACCTTTACTTGAGATTTTTTCCACTTCATTACTAAACCACGAGATACCATCTGTGTGGAAGTCGTCCATAATTGTACCTGTACCAAAGGTGTCCAAACCAAAGGAAATGAATGACTTTAGACCTGTTTCTCTTACTTTCATTGTGTCTAAATGTTTGGAAAAACTTGTTAAAATGTTTCTACTAAATGATCTGGGTAATAAATTGGACCCTTTACAATTTGCTTACCAAAAGGGTAAAGGTGTAGACGATGCTATTCTAAACATTTTAAATTGTGTCTACAAACACTTATGTAAGATTGTTTTTGATTGATTTTTTATCAGCTTCAATACAATACAACTTCATTTACTCATTGAAAAAATGAAAGCATTGAAGATTAGTCCATATATTATTCTATGGGCTAATGAATTTTTGACCCAGAGACCTCAGAGGGTTAGGGTAAACAATGTTATATCAAATGCACGCATAGTTAACACAGGGGCGCCCCTGGGGGCTGTGACATCGCCATTATGGTTCATTTTGTACACCAATGATTTTCAATCCCATAGTCCTTTTTGCTCTTTCACAAAATTCGCTGATGATGCGGCTCTTCTTGCCCTGCTCTCAGAGAGTTCAGAGGTAAACGAGTATTTTAGAGAAATAGACCACATTGAAAGGTACTGTAAAGATAATTTTTTATTATTAAATGTAAAAAAAAACCCAAAGAAATGATAATCCATTTTCGTAGGGAAAAGAAGGAAAATGATATTGTAACTGTAGCTGGAGAGACCATTGAAATAGTGCAAACTTTTAAATACCTGGGTACTATCCTAGACCATACATTAAATTTTACAGCAAATACAGATTATATCAGCAAAAAAGGGCAGCAAAGATTACGATTACTGAGAAAACTGTCCTCTTTTAATATTAGCGAAAAGGCCTTGGCTATGTTTTATCACGCTCACATCAGCAATATTTTACATTTCAATATCACTGCCTGGTATGGCAATCTAAGCACTAAGAATAAAAATAAACTCCAGAGAATCCTAAATGCTGCTGGTAAAGTCATTGGCAAAAAACAAACCCCATTAGGGCAGCTGTTTGAGGCAAACATCCTTACAAAATCTAAGAAGATTCTAGAAATAAAAAATCACCTTTTGGGTCAGGATTTTGTTATTTTACCATCACAAAAGAGATACAAGACACCGATAGCAAAAACAGACACAGGAACTCTTTTGTTCCTCTGGCAATCAGATCATTAAATGGAACCAATCTAATGTAAACTTTTCATATGTAAATTGTGAGTGAGTCTGGTGTGAATGTACATTTTTTAAAATAATGTTTTGTTTTGTATGATGCACAAATTGTAAGACAAATTTTCTTACGGACAATAAAGATTATTATTATTATTATTAAGATGTAATTCTGAAAGAACATCCACAACATGTTTTAAAAAAGTCACTAAAAAAAATCTTGCAGCACCTAGACTTGGGCAACTCAATAAATATATAGTATATAGCCTAATAGATCTAACTTAGTTGTAAAATCTATTTTTAAATCCTGAAGAATTTTTATAAAGATTATAGATTATAAAGATACAGTGGGTTAACATTAGATACTAGTGAAAATGCAAAGACTTAGTCTTAAACTTCAGGTCTATCAAGCCTAGTTAGGTTACCTCTAGTATAATTCATTTGGAAGAGATAGATAAAGATCTAGAGTTACTATATTGAAATTAAAATTTAATTTGTAATAGTCATAGTGGTTAAAATGTGTGTTTTAACTGTATAAAAATTGATAAATAGTCTAGATCTAAATCTATATCATACTATATTATTTACTGTAAGCTAAGAATGCTAGATCTAAATATAGACCTAGATCGAGACAAAATCTAGTAGTATCTATACCTAGTCATTTTTGTGGCCTAGTCTTTTAGGTTTTAAGTTTAGACTCAAGATCTATATACCTAATATAAATATGCTACATTGACTAGATATAATTTGTTTTCTTTAATTTATGGGTGGGAGGGGGCAAAAACTAACTTCCCGTGCTAACAAATTCAAGTGTCCATATTAGTGCTTAGAGCTTGAAATCTATATCTAAACAATTCTAATTCGATAAAAAAACAATACATTAGCACCATTAGATTAGTTTATAGATAGAATCAAGGAAATAGTCTAATTAACTAATTTTCAGACACTGAATTGTAAATATAGAACTAGTCAAAATAGATTTTCTAGATCCACAATCTAAGCTGCATGTAGGCCAAAATTTTTTAATTTTTTTTTAATGATGTGGATTCATGTTTCTTTTTATATAGAATACTATAGAACTAGAACTATATATAGATCTAGCGAAAGTCTGCATTAAAATTAATTAAAAAGCTTCCTTAGCTGTGGATTATATCTAGATTAGACCATGGGTGTGTTTTGTAATCGACTGAAATTTTCAAAAAGTGAAATTAGTTGATTAGCCATGATCAAGCCTGCTTCCAACCATGACATATATAAAGATCTAATAATAGATGTCTTTATGTCCAACTAGATCTACCCTAGTGTTTTACAGGTTAAGTCGATGGAATAAAAAAAATGTCCAGATTTTTTTATGACATCTGATTTTTATTTTTCTTCCAATTCCAGACCTTTTCCAGACATTAAAAAAAAATCACCTAGAAAAGAAGCAATTTTCCAAACTTTTCCAGGTCCGAAAATTTAATTTTGAAATTCCAGACTTTTTACAGACCATGTACGAACCCTGCTCTTTGAGCAATGCAAAACTCCACACATCACTGCAAGGCCAGAGGCAGAGAACTCTATTCATATTCTTATTCTGTATCACAACTAGCCATAAAAGACCAGTCACTGCAGCCCCCCAAGAGGAACAGTGTGGTTTTCTTTCAACAGGATTTAGATCATGACTAAACAGTATACTAAGTATCAAAATAGCACTGCTCACCCTCAATCCATAAAGCTTTCTTGTATCATGTTCAGGCTCGGCAGCCCACCTAAGGAAGGTCACCACATCTTTAGCAAGTTGACTCTGCGTGGCTGGAGTGCCTACAGATAAAAAAAACAAAAACATCTTCAATAATAAAGATTAAAATGAATTTAATTTCTTTATTTAAAATTAAATAAAAAAGTGTTTTTTTTTTAAATAATTTTTCTAACACTGAAATGCAAATAAAGCAATCACTGGATCAAATTATTTTGACATGGTACGTTGGTGATTTTAAGATGGAAGATATGTTATTTAGTTATGCTTTCTTTATTTGTTGACGAAGACACATTGTGAGACATCAGAGATACAACTAAACTAAAACTATCCCATTCTGAAAAGGTAATACAAAACTATGGTGCTAAACAATTTAGTAAAGTTTGAATAAGTTTGACTTGAGACCATAAGAAAAGCTTACCATCATCATACTCAATGATTTCATTGTAAAGTGCCTCAGCCATGCCAATAGCTCCTCCTGGGAAGTAAGGATTATAATGCTGTCCTTCCATCAGTTTAACACCAGCAGGGGGCTCAGCATAGCCAGTCAATAGTGAAAATATGTAGTCCTGTAATAGTTTGCAAGTAAGCATAAGATATATAATATAAATATATACAAGTATATTGTCTGAGGTCATATGATTAATTTTTTTTTAATAAGAACCATTATGCGATTCACTGATACCTTTGATATTTATGTGTAGTTGTGAATTTGTCACAAAAACCAGTCATTGTACAATCTCTACTTGTAAATATTTTTGTAAATTTTTGTGTTAAAACTACAAAGAAATTTACTAATCTAGACAAAAGTTTCTAGATATCAATTTATAATAGTCTAAATATATATTTAGATCTACTAGGTAATAGATTTCAATGCAAAATCTATTTCACAAAAATCTAATTTTTGAGCAGCCAATAGCACTAGTTCATAGCGTATAGTTACAACTTTCCTTGAGAATGAATTTCAATAAATCAATACTGTAGATCTAGATTTTTTTTTGTAAAATGACATGCAAGAAACAAGCAGATTGTTTTGACAAGATGATCATTTGTAATGGAATAAATAGAATGAGTGGAACATGCCACACCAGGAGGCAATGAACAAAAACATTAACATGCTATTCCCTTTGCAATATAAAAAAATTCTTTAAAAAATATGGCTATCAAAGTAATTGTATTTTTTGTCATAAGTAAACCATTTTGATGTAGTTAAACAAAAAAGCATTTTTCTCTTGATTTGTTTGACAATTTTGAAAATGTGGAATGTTTGACATTGTCACATGTCTCCAGCCCATACATTGTTCTCAACCCACCTCTTGTCCGTGTCTAGCTGGCACAATGTAGGTCAAGTCGGGAGGATAGGCGCCATTGTTTGCTGCCCTAGCCTGCTCTTCATTTTTGTATGGACTTGGGAAATGATCTGAAAGCTTTCCTGGCCTTTCATACATGTCTCCATTTTCATTGGGGCCATCTTCAATAGTGGCCTGAGAAAATAAAAAGGAGAGAAAAAGTTTTCTTTGATAAAAATTCTTATTTTTGAACCTTTATTCATACCAATGTGAAATAAAAAATAATTGCTCTTTCAATGTATGTACTATATATTCTAAAGTCAGATTGATGATGTTAAAAGGATAATTAACTGTTGCAATTTACAGAATGACAGTAACTGCATTTATACTATATAAAAATGAACAAAAAATAAATAATTGTCATTA
This sequence comes from Biomphalaria straminea, assembly GCA_021533235.1. Lineage (NCBI taxonomy): Eukaryota > Metazoa > Mollusca > Gastropoda > Planorbidae > Biomphalaria > Biomphalaria straminea. Next base: position 16,616,043 of record JADKLZ010000167.1, read on the forward strand.
CCTCTTCAGCCTCTGCTTTAGCTTCTTCTTCAGTCATAATCACATTAACAAGATTTCTATAACAGAGATACTGCATACTGTGGCAAGCAGCACAGACTTGTTTATACACTTGATAACCACGACGTATGCTTAAAAAAAAAATGTAGCAATGTATAAATATTGTTACTACCTTCTCTGTCAGGCCTGCTCAACACAGCACACCTAGTATAAGAACTTGACAACAAGAGTTTCAAATAACAATGTGGCAGTTTAATCACAAATACATCAACAGCTAAAGCAACACAATTGGCTACACTAACTTTAAATGATTTCTAGCACTTAAAAGAACTGCCTACTAAACACTACAAGTCTCTCTCTCTACTCTTGGACTTATTCAGCTACATTTTCGAGGACTCACATTCTACTGCATCGTCTTTACTGCCTAGCTGTCCTGAACTGTCTTTTCTTACACACTGTCTCTCGTCCATGAAGGCTTTTAATCATTAACCCTATCAGTCCACAACTGGAGTTAAAACAATATAAACAACAAACTAAGACAGAGAAGATTAAATTACAACAAAAGAAACAAACCTTGCATGATCAAGAGCCTGCAGAAGCCCCTTATGATTCCACGGATAGTGTGGAGGGTGAAGCACGAGGTCACTAGCGAATGCGGGCTGGGCCAAGGCTGTGGCTACCACAGCTCCTCCACCTAAAGCTAGCGATCCAAATATCCATGCCTGAAAATAGTAAGTGTATTAACTGTTATGAGATGCCATTAAAATTAGTTGCTATATAATATATGAGTTGGATGCATATCTATGAAAATGTTTATCCAATTCATTCACAAAAGCCTTAATAATGACTATACCTGTAATTAAAGTGTAATTCAAAATTACCAGCTAAACCTATGTTTCTCAATCTAATCACACTACAATACTAGTGAATTACAAAAATATAATAATAATAATATATATACATATATACTTCACCTAATTCCCAAAATCTTGGAATATAAGCAATTAGACAAAATCTTAAATAATATCAATGTAATGTCATATTTATGAACAATAAGATTATAAGATGAATACCAATACAAGTATTTATAGCAAACACAACAATGTACTTACCACCCTCTTTTTAGTCTTGCTGCTGAAGCTAATGAAAGTAGCCTGATGAAAAATAAAATAATTTCAACACAATTATATAAATTTGAATTATGACAAAAAGTACTTTTTAAATATTTTTATGCATTCAAAATAATGATCTGTTTAAAAAAAAGTTTACAAACAATGCAACTTGCATCTCTAAGCCTAATCCTAAGGCCCTAAATTAGTAAATAAGCAAGCAAGAAATATTTTTAAAAAGCCAAAAGTGAATTCAATTAGTGTTTATCATGTAATTATAAATTTAGTTCATCCTACTTACAGATGTAGTCTAGCGTCTAGATGTAATTAAACTAAACAAAATAACTGACCTAAAATGGATCTCTTAAAACTCCTATCAGTATCTATCGTCTGCATTAAACTCGATGAATAAACGTGAAATAACTCTGACTCTGGTAGGCCGTTCAGTCCGCCTGAAAAATCGTCCGTATTTTTTTTGTCCCATTTCGCGGCGAAACGAGGTTTTGGTATCCCATTTTCTATTTAAAAGCCTCATGTAAGTACAAGTCTTATATAGGCATGTGATACATCGTTGTACGCAGAAATGGAAGACCTATCAATATCTGTTTGAAATTTGAAGATATCTAAAGCGAGTACGAAACTGTTGCAGGGTGAAATTTTGTTTTTGTAATAACTTCGTATTCTATGGACCTGAAATAAAATTTCAAACATCGTTTTAAAGCTCATCAATTGCCGATTCTATGTGTGTAATTCGTTTTTTTTTATGTATTGAGGATTCCAGCGGCTTTTGATCGAAAGAAATTGTTTATTTTTGTCCAATCAAATCACTCGCCTTCGCTCGCGCAGCCCACTTTTTTTCCCCCTTCGCGTCGTTCGCGGCGTCAATAATAGGTCACGTGACCAGGCGCAGCCAATCCGCTTGTGCTTACCGGCTGTATAGGTCTAACTGGGTCAAATGAATTTTCTTTTTTATTGTGTTTATCGATGTATTTAGCTGTAAAAACAAACAAATTTAGTTGATTTTGTATTTATTTAATTATACATTTGATTTTAGGCCATTTTTTAATGTCAAGATCATAACTCCAATAAGTCGTATCATGTACATTAGAATTAGATCTAGACATCGGCCCCGTCAGATCGGGGGGGGGGGGGAGTGGCATTTATGAATGCAATGATTCATGATGGTGAACGTATTTTCTCACTTAAAATATTATTTTAAAATGTTAAATAACTTAAATAACATATAAAAATCACAGGAATATTAATTTTAATGTATCTTAAAATGTTGATATTTATTTAAAAGCTAAATAATATTTAGAAAGGTTTAAAAAAAAATTCAAAGTGACAATGTAAGACAAGACAACCCAAAGTGGGACAAAAAAAATCGTAAAATACAAAGGTTTAGAAGGGGTCAAAATAATTAACTAAAAAATTTATAACTTTTGAACTAGACATCCGATCTTCAAAATTCTTTTTGTAGCATTTATATCACAAAATTATCTATCTAGCTATAGTGGTTTGATTGCATATAAGCTAATAACTATTTTCTCACTGAATCCCCTAACTCTGGTTAACAACTAAAATTTACTAAAAATATGAAACGTTTCAAGGGCACAACTATAAATCGAGGTTACAATGGTATAAATGTCTTGAATCAATTAAAACACTCTAGTAAATTTAAAAAGAAATGCAAACTAATGAATTAACAAAGTCTGCTTGCTCTCTTAATTACCTGCTGATTCAAAAGAGTTGGCTTAGCTCTTAGTAGCCCTTGTTTAGTTGCGCGACCAACGAAGGCAGCCATTTTGTTTACTACCTCAATCCAAGAGGTACGTCAAAAAAAAAAGATCTATCTTTTTGTAAAGAGAGTTATGCCGCATGCCAAGAATGAGGTTAAAAAATATTTAGACCGCATGCGCAATAGATGTATTCCGGGAAACTCTTCTATCTAAAGAAATGTTTCTCTTTTTTGGTTTATAAACATTAAAGAGCTTTGAATATCGTCAACGACGCTTTCCGAAACAGTACAGTACTTGAGAAGTTGAATAACTGTACGGGAAATAAGATCTAGATTTCGTACAGAATAATTACGAAAAAACAAACAAGCTCAAGATATGAACACATTATGGCTGCATCTAAAGGAAAGGTATTACATGTCACACCACTCACTATAAGTATAAGTTACTATAAGATCTTTTATATTATAATTATTATTTATTTATTTTAATATTTATTAAAGCCGATCATCATCATCAGTATCAGGTCTAATACTTAAAGTTAATGAAGTTAATGAGACTTTGTTTGTCTTTGTCCAAAATAAAGGCATTAAAGGTGTTACATTCTTAAATTTTATAAGTCAGTCCTGCTTAGAGATCTAGTAGGCCTACTTCCCATATAAACCCAGTACTTTGAATATTCTGTGGTAACTTCATTTTACGTCTCGAGAGATTATCTTTTCCCCTTGCAACCTCTTGTCTTGTGTGACTAAAGAGGCCAACCCTTGATACACAGCTGGGATCGCAGGTTGGGCAAATGTAATCACCAGGCGCTATTCCATTTTCACCTTTCTTTATGCTTCTCTGAATCTATCCAGTCCCACCTCTTCCCAGCTGCCAGTGTCGATCTTGAAGAGCTTCATGTCAAGCTTGCATACATCCGTATAACGTAAAAGTGGGCGACCAGCGGCTCTTCTTCCTTCTATTCTATATTGCCATTAAAAAATCAGAACCACCCTTTTAAGAAATTTGCTATTTTTTCAGGGGTGGTAATTTAACAAATACAAGAAGGAGCTTCAATCCCTAATGTCCCTCTGCCTCAAAGAGAATGAGCCGAATATTAGCAGGAAGAAACAAACATAATTGGGCCACCTGCTACAACACCACTCTCTATCTCAGAGGTTTCAAAATTTTTTGACTCAGGGACCCTTTCATGCAGTTAGAACTTGCCCACAGACCCCTAAGTCTAAGTGAAGAAACTACATAAATGCATAGTACTTAACTTACAAATGTAAAAAAAACCAACAACATTTTTCACTAGGAGTGTTTATTGATGTTATAATTTTTAAAATTTTGTTTAAAATTGTAAACAATAATAAAAATAATAATATAAGCTTATATTAAGCATACTTGAATCAGTTAGTTTGGATCAGTAATTTAATATATCTAGACCAGTGATGCCCAACCTAATTCGAACCGCGGGCCATCTTAATTTCCAACACTCGGCTTGTGGGCCAAATGACCAAAAAAGTTACAAAAACAAAATGAAATTGTTCTTAAACTATTTTGGTAGAAACCTGTGGATTTAATACTTAATTAATAGGCTATTAGACAATTATATTTTTTTTGCTTCAGAAAATAGCTTTCTTTCTCTACTTTCTCTAAATGAGAGCAGCAGTGTAGGTAGCTTTATCAACGACTCATTTTGTGGTCTCTTTTTGGTAAATATTACCATCGATCCTCCAACCTCTAGGAGGAGCTTGACAATCTTTTATTCAGAGCTCAAAACCAAGAACGCCACCATATTTATTTTATAATGCTGTTTTTATATAGTTGTTTTATTAGACGGACACACTTTCTTTATAAAATAAATATGTGGCTTATTATCATGTTCAATAAAAAAGATATTTTTACTTTTCCTGGTAGATAAACGCACAAATTATAAAGATCATGATACCAATTTATCAGGGCCCAAAAGTAGGAACAGATTTTTTTTCAACCTTTTTTCGTTTGGAAGGGGGATTCTACATTTTGCGCTGACGTTTGGGAGGGATGGATGGAACTGCATCGCGGGCCACACTCGTATTTTGGGCATGACTGATCTAGACTAACAATAATGAAGTATTTATTTTTAAAAAATTAAAAAAACGGCAAATGACCTGAATTCAAACTCAAGCTTTCTTAGGCTTTTCAACTCTGCTAGTGGAGAGCTTATAAACATGGAAGATTGTTTAATTATATATTGTTTCTTTAGTTTTGTCCTATTTTTCAGGTTAGTGTTCATTAAGACTTATAAAGGGGATTATTTCAGCTTATACCCCCACTTCATTACAGTTTCTTTTCATTGTCCAAGAATGCAAACAAAATAAATTATTATCAATAGTTCATTAACTAATTGGCTAATTTTTTAAGCTTGATCCGAGTTTGGGTGTTGAAGAAATAACATGTACAAATGTATAATTGCAAGAAAAATTTTCTTAAGGATTGTATATCAAATTTACACTGTGAAATTTGACATTTAATTAAATATATGTCTTATCTTATCTTATACAATACAGACATTACTTCAAAAAAGAAGATGATTATGTCCTTCGCGTCATTGCATTCAGTCATGCATATTAACCAATGACTTAAATTCTGCCAAGTCACTGGTTTTCCTGGTTAGCTCAGGCAATCCATTCCATGCTCTAAAAGTGCTAGGGCAGAAGGAGCTTTTGTACAGATTTGTCCTAGCATACTGGATGAGGAATGTGCCTTTTTCTTTGTGTCTCTCTGAATTTTTTTAAATTTTGTTTTTGAATTTGAAGATTATGGTTCAGTGTTGTATGTATAATTTCTACTTTACTTTTCAGTCTTCTATCCTGAAGGCTTTCTAAATTTAGTGATTTACCAAAGGTGTTACTCTAGTCAAATGTGAATATTGATTTGTTATGAATCTCACTGCTCTATTTTGTGTCTGTTCTAGTTTCTTAATGTTTTCTTGAGTTGAGGGGTCCCAAACAGAGGATGCTTATTCTATTATAGGCCTACCCAAGGTTAAATAACATTTTAGTTTTCTGTTCTTATTTGATTTATAGAAATTTCTTTTAATAAACCCTAATGCTTTGTTTGATTTTTTTATTGTTTCATCAATATGGGGATTCCATGACAGTTTTTTATTTATTATAACACCTAGGTATTTTGCGTTTTTAGTCTGTGTTACTGGTTTACCATGAATAAAGTGAGTGGAATTAATTTGTTTTAGTTTTTTTTTGTTACTCTCAATAACTGACTTTTTCTGGGTTGAAAGACATGCTCCAATTTGATTCCCATTTTTGTAATTCATCTAATTCTCTTTGTAAAATTTCTGTATCTTGTGTTGTTTTTATTGTTCTATATATTGTGCAATTGTCTGCGAATAATCTGACTTTTGTTCCTGAACTAATGCAATTTGGTAAATCGTTTATGTAAATTAAAAATAGTAGTGGTCCTAAGACTGTTCCTTGATATACGCCTGAGTTTACTGTTAATGGTGTTGATTTAGAGCCATTTATTATTACAGTTTGTTCTCTCCCTATCAGAAAATCTTTAATCCACTGATGCAGTGGACCATCGATGCCAAAATATTTTAATTTTGTAATATTTTAATACTTTTTAATATTTTATGTAATAGGGCATACATAAATTTTATAGACATATTGTGTCCTTTATTTTTTGTGTGCATCACAAACATATATTCAAATCATATGAGTTTTTGTTTTAATTACAGGTGTCAACTATGACATATGGAAGGCAAAGGGCTGCTAAAGGCATCATCAGGTCATTTATTGAATTTCAAAGAATTATGTTTTCATATAAGATCATTTTTTAAACCTAGAAGTAGAACCCCTAGTTTTGAAGTGAAAGCCAGATAAACACACATGGTAATAAAAGAATATAAAATCATTTTTTAAACCTAGAAGTTGAAGTCCTAGTTTTACTTGATAAACACATACAGTATCTAAAAGAAATAAACATAATTAAAAGCATTGATAGAATAGCTGCTCTAAAACACTATAGAAGAAACAAATTTGATTGATAAAGTCAATGAAGACCTTATCTTTCCAATCTCATTTTAAGCAAATTTTTCTTGGAGTCTATTGTTCAAATTGAGTAGTGTTGTTTTTTAGCGGCCCCCGTAAGGGGAAAAAGCCGCTATTAGGTTTGTGCAAAGTGTCCGTCTGTCCGTCTGTCACACTCAGGGCGCCAAAACTAGAAGAGATACGAAAAATATTTTTTCACCATTAAAT
>JADKLZ010000167.1:16630246-16647900 GCA_021533235.1 Biomphalaria straminea
GTCTTAACATTTGGTCATGATAACTCAAATATGTCCTGTTTAAAGTGAAGGGAAGAATGGAATCTGCTTTAATACCAGACCAAAGATAAATATACAGTGAAATCTAATGTTAGTGTAACATTGTGTGAATTATGTGATGTTATTAAGTGCTCTGGTGTCTTCCAGGATCTAAATACATGGCAGTTTGATTTACATGTATAATTTCTTATTTTTGGTTTGGAAATAATATTGAAGTTAACAGCTTGATAATAAATTTATTTTTATGTAAATTCTAAAATGTTTACACAACTTTTATGTATAGCCCAAGCCATTGATGCTTACTTTTCATGTTCTGTATTGAATTCTTCAATGTTGTAGTATAATACTAGTATTGTATTTTTTAGTTGGCTTATAGAAATCAATGCATCACCATCACTCACAGCAAGTGGTCAGGAAGATTATGAGCTCAAATTTGGTTTACTTCATGATGTCTTGAATGTTCTTGACCTTGAAAATAGGTAATGATTATCTCTAATTTGTGTGCATGACTAAGTGTGTGTATGGGTTACATAGGAAATTAATAAAACATATTTCAGCTGTTTAATGCTACTCACAATTGACATCCCTAAAATGTAGGGTTGAAAAGAAAAAGTGCATTGGGATGATTTTCTGAAATTTAAGAAATCAATGTGTCACAAAAGCCAAACACCAATCCTCTTTCGAGCTCCTGGCAGGAACCAAAATATAAAAATTTAATTAGTTCATGACCATTTTCAGAGTAAGTGAGAGGGCGTTAGCTCTGTTTAGAATGAACAAAAATTGCCAAACCATGAAGTTTTCATAAAAGCATGCAACATAATTGTTTTGTTTATTGAATATCAATTAGGTTGACGGGAAAAGAAAAAAGAATAGGAGGCTGGGATCTTCTGTGGGACGACGGTCCAGTTTTTATTGATGCCATGGAACAAGACGCTGGACTGCCTTCAATTTTAACACCAAATTCTTTCTTAGGTGAGAACTTAGACTAATTTAAGTTTCGGATGCGCCTTTAAAGCTGCCTATTCAAATGGTGCATGCTCTGGACTATTGTTCAAAGGTCTTGGGTTCCAAATCTGTCTTGCAGGAGATTTGGACTAGGAAGTAATAATATTCAAATCTTAAGGAACATCTGAAACATACAAAACAAAACTAAAAAAAAAAAGAAGTTTCATTTGTTCTTAAGCTAATCTCCTTCATGTCAAGTAGTCAAGACCAACTGATACGTTTTTTAAACCAAATGCTGTTTTTTGGTATTTAATGATATAGAGATCATAATTTTTAGATTGCAAACACTAAATGTGACTGCATTAAAGTCGTTTCTTAGAAGTTATGCAAATTTATGAAATTTTTCAATTTGCTAAATTAAATTATAATAACCGTTACCTTTATCAATTCAATAACTTATGTTAAAGCACAACAATGAACTAAGGGGTTCTGGCAAAGAAATGTCTTTCTTTCTGATAACAAAACATTTAGAAAAAACAAACCCCAATGCAGAGATCCAACTTATTTAAAGCATACAAACAATACATTAGCTCTATTATCAAACATGAGTAATTAGTATTTTAAATTTATTGTAATTAAATAATATGTCATATTACTGGCCAATCTTAAGTTGGAGAATAGACCCTTGGCTTTTGCATCATCCTTATCAAACTCCCAACTGAGTCTGGGCTTGAGAGGCTCAAATCTCGTCTTACAAAAGCCCTGGACAGAAACCCTGCTGTTGTGCAAGTATGTTACCATACAATACAAGAAGTGGTTTCCCAGACCTGTCAAAATGGAGATCAGCAAGACTCCCTACCTCCTAGACTTTGGCAAGAAATGTTTACCCTAAACTGTTGGCAAAGACATAGTAAGGAAAGGTATCTAAGTGGGAGTTCTTGTGATGAGTCAGTGTCTCTTATACATTTGATACTTAAAATGATTTAACACCGAGTAGTTCACTTTGCAGAACTTTTTTTTAAGCCATCACAGCAAGTGAGTTAAAAATATTTTAACTGATTCAATTTGTTCTTTGTGAGTTAAAATATTTTAACTGATTCAATTTGTTCTTAGTGAGTTAAAATATTTTAACTGATTCAATTTGTTCTTAGTGAGTTAAAATATTTTAACTGATTCCATTTGTTCTTTGTGAGTTAAAAAATGTTAACTGATTCCATTTGTTCTTTGCTCAGGTTGCGACAATCAAAGGAAATCTCAACTGAGAGAAACTTATGCATTAGCTGAGGCCTTTAAAAATAGTTCATAAGGATGGAAAACTAAATAAAGTTGATGTCATTTCAATTTGTCTTTTTTATTACATCGTTGGTCAAGTATCTCAGGGTAAATTGTGAATCTTTTCATTACATTCCACTTTTGGAATACAAATAATTGTCATCTGGAACTTATTATAGAAGCAAATTAAGTCGTGTATGTATTTGCTAAAACATTGTATTAAGTTGTTTGTGATAAGTTATATTTCTAAAGCTCCTATCATAATTTAATACTGGGATTGCGTACATGAAATTGTTTATGAAAGAATTAGTAACTACTTGGAAAGAACCAAGTCTGTTGTGAGACATCATTAGCCCACAAGAATATAGTGTCATAACAATATTTGTTATATTGTATTGTAACTAATACACTGGAAACATCTGATATTGTTTTTCAGATTTTTGTATATTCTTAAGTAGTAAAAGCCAAGGATTTACTGTTCATAACATAAAAGTTTTTACGTGAAGCAGCTGAATGACTCTGTGATACTTTGTATGCTGTTAACCACAAGAATGAATGTAACATCTTTTTTTTTTTTTTTTTCAAATGATAATGGACCTTATTCACCGAACGTAAACAAACAACACTTAGCCATGTGGAGCTCTATCTCTTCTATATAATTTACGATCTAATGTTTAATTCATGAAGGATGTCACGTGACAGTTTTTCTCGTTGTTTTATCAATATGATCACATGACTAAATGTTGTTTGTTTACGCTTGGTGAATGAGGTCCATTGAAAGAAAACAAAAGCATTTGTGATAAAAATGATTGAAATGAAGATTGAAATATGCAGCCTGTCAATTTGTTTTCACCCAGATGTTTCAATTTAAAATGTACTAACAATGAAAAAAAAGTATTCACAGTTTTTGGTAACATTGACATCTTTTATTTTATTGTGTGCATACCATTCTTAAAAAAAAAAGAAGCCACATAAGTTCAAATGCATATCAGTAGACTTTAAAATGAACGGATATTGTCTGGAAAAAAAATGATATTAAAAATCATCTGCAACCTACATGAAGTCAAAATAATAAACAAAACAAAAATCATTAAATGAACAATATTTTATTTGTTAAAAATTTTTATCATTTTCGTTATTTTGTGTGTATGTGTTCATGTCAATAATATCTCTATTAAGTAACAAGATATAAACTTGCACGGAATATAATGTCCTTTAGAACCCAATGAGGTATCATTATCAAATAAATAACAGAGATTGTATACACTAATTTCCATTGAAGATCTGTTAGAATCTAGTATTTTAAATATCATAAACCAGTGGTATTTTGTAAAAATAATTAAAATAAAATAACAAAGCATAAAAATTAAACATTAAAATTGTTGAAGGAACTATCTTGAACTATATGCACAACTTTTTTTTTTATGCATGCATTACTTTAACTCCTGTGTTAAACAGCACAGACACTAGAGTCCCTAACAGTTTTCAACATGTTCTTCTCAATAGTCTAAATTAAAGTAACAAATTGGCATCTAGTTGAATTTTTGCCTAGCAGTGTGTAGTTTAACAAGTTATTCATGATATCTTAACCATTTTTATAGACAAAAATTGAACAAAGAAATGTGGCCAGCACAACAACCACTTTTACTTATTAAAACGTAAATGCCACTTGTATGCTGAACAACCAAAAGAACTTTCACTCAGGTTCAAACTCTTGTTGATTCAGAAGCCTTACATTCTCATCAATCAAGCCAGCACATCTTAAAATGTATTTTCAAACTATATTCTAAATGATTGGCTAATGTCGCATAAATCATATTTTCTTAGTGGACTGTGCAAAACTACAACTAGCCACCAGAATTCATGAAAGGCACCTGAACACTAGGAGCATTTCAGAGCATCAGACAAAGTTTGACACTCACTTGAGACATTCATAGATCAATTTAGAATTACTTCAACATTTCTTATCTTATAAGTTACAGATGTTCCTTTAAAAAAAAAGATAATTGTGTCCTCTGCCTACTGATGTTTAGATCTAGTCATGCTAGTTAATTAGGGACTTCATTGATCTTCCAGTCTGATTCAGGCAACCTGTTTCATGCTCTTATGGCACTAAGGAAGAAGGAGCATTTGTAAGAATCAGTCCTAGCATTCAGAAAAAGAAAAAATGTAAATGCTTTTATTTTAAATTCAAATTTTATCTAATAATGGGTCATTCAAGGTGGAAGTAATTTATGAACACTTCATGCTCAATGTAAAAAATAATGTCTATTTACATATCACACTCTAAAATAAATTAACCATATGGTACACATAACATTCCGGTATACATAACTTTCCATCTAAATAGGTTCATTTCAGTTGGAGAAAAACAAAAACGCTAAGGATATGGGGAAAAAATAAAATTCCTAAATTTAATTGTTTTTTGTCTTGGTTTTCCTATTTTTGAAAAGTTCCAACCCTTCCTGAAATACCTTCTGGCTGATTCCATCAGGGACCAACATGCAGGCAACACCTGAGACAAGACAGAACAAGAAGACAAATGAATAAAAGATAAATTAGAGATCAACTAAGACCAATAATCAGAAAAGAAAAGCAGATTTATTATATTCTAGTTTATACATACATATATCTATATATGTATGTTAAACATATATTCTCTACTTTGGGGTAGTGAAACAGTATGGTGGTTCCATTTTTACTTTGATCTTTGGTGTAGAAAAAAGAATTGAGTAAATTTATTGAAATAATGGCTACATCTTCCTAAAATAAGATTTTTAACAATTTCAACACAATTTGCACCCAATACAAATAAAGGAAGTAAAGAGACTTGTGTCCCAAAACTGTGAAGAAAATTTGGCATTACAACATAATAATGTATAGTGCCATTCATAAGTCTCCATGTCTTTAACTAAAATAAAATAGTTGTAATGACAATAAAACAACAGTAAGAGCAAACTAAATGTGTTGCACAACAAAACAGTAAGAACAAACTAAATGTGTTGCACAACAAAACAGTAAGATTGATTGATGGTAAATAATAAACAACTTCATTGCAACTGTTCAAACTGTTCACCAGGTTGTTCCAGAGATTGCATCCTGAAGCTTGACTAACATTTACTTACTCTTCTTGACTGATGTTTATTAATTCACATCATCAAATTGCTTCTTCACGTTTTTTTGAGTGTTGTATAATTGTTATGGATTGCATAAACTTTATCTTTAATACAGCTCCATAGCCAAAAGTCTAATATCCTGAGGTCTGGAGATGTGGCCATTCCTTTGATTCTCTATGACCAATACACCAGTGTGGAAAATGTTGATCAAGCCATGGTCATGCTGGAATATTGAAATAAGGCATGGCTCCATCATGTTGATGGGAAGCAAGGTTGAGAGGCTAAGTGCCACTTGAGCTTGGCTTGGCTATCTAGAAGGGGGCTCGAGGTTGGAAACCCGACTCGGGCAGAGTTGTGTTTACTGAGCGCCCAAAGGCAGCACGTAAAACCTAGCTACCCCCTCCCCCACTGGTCCACAAATGAGATTGGACCAAAGCACTCTGAGCATGCTATAAGCATGAAAGTAGCGCTATATAAAAGCGATAATAATAATGTTGACACCAATGTTGATAGTCATTTCCAATGAAGGAGAACATCTTTTGATTTTAAAGTGACATCCTGAATTTTGTTTATTGTTTCATGACAGATACTGAAGGTTTGTTTTTACTGTTGTTTTATATATCTTTGAACAGATAGTAACAATAAATACCATAATGGAAAAGAAAAAAAGACAAGAAAAGACAAAATAACTATAACAAAATGAGATTTTAGTATAACAAATGTGTAAACCATTTTTAGTTCAACAAAAAATGTTAAAGACAACGAAAGAAAAGATGTGATTTGTTAGATAGTATCACACAAATTTTATTGCAAGGGTATTACTTATAGTTCACATGTTTTTTTTTGTAGTTTTCAAATGAAAGAACATTTGGCACGTTTCTACTGACTAAATGAGGAGGAAGAAGATGTAGAGTCGTCATATAATGCATCACGTCTTCTTGAAGGTCTGCGTTTAGACTTTCTGCGCTTCCTTTTCTTCTTCAATTTGGCCACAGCTCGTTCTTGAAAATCATCAAAGCCACGGTAGAGCTGACTAATATTTAGTCCATCATTAACTAGCACGCAGGTAACACCTATAGGGGGGGAGGGTTCATGGATAGCAAATGCTAAGAGTTGAACAAAGAATTACTAACTCATCTAGTTTCCCTTCCAAAGGCAAAAAAAGAAAGCATTTTCTTCTTATCTTTAAATAAATCTTCCTCTAAAAAGATTACTTTACAGTACCATTACTATTTCCTGTTCCCATCTAGCATGACTCATGTATCCTTTGTTTTGTATATGCATCAATTTTTGTTTGTAACTCATGAGCACCCCTTGATCAGACTTAACAATGTCTTCCATCCATCATCCCACCAACTTTTGTTTCTAATTTACACCAGCAATGCTCATTTTTCTCAATGGCTTATCAAAACTTATTTCAACCTACTTAATATTTTTTTTAAAAAGATACACCTGGTTTTAAAAAGATACTCTAGATTTCAAAACAACATTTTTTTACCAATATCTTTTCACTGTATAGAGATTGTCACTACTGTATTTATTCTTATAAGAAAAGAAAAGGATGATCAGTTGCATAATAAAATGGCGCAAATAAGTAGGCTTTATAGTAGGACAAAAAAAAAAGATCTTCTTACCTAAAGATGAAACATCCAATATATTCCTATGCTCATCATCATAGAATAGCATATCCTCATAAGGAACTCCACTTAAAGAATGCAGCCTACAGAATCAACCAAAAAAAACATAAAAAAATACTTAAAAAAAAAAACAAAGCGTATATTGTATCAATTAGTTTGGATCAGTCATGTAATTTCCTTTGTAATACATCTACACTATTAGTAATAAAAATATCTTTGAAATATTTTTAACAATTGTTTTTGTTTAGTGCAATTTCATATTTTTAGCTTTCTCAATCCTATCACTTGTCTGGACCTGTTAGGAAAAGGAAGGTGGAGGGGTGTGGTGGAAAAGACAGGGAGGTATCTAGGTGAATGTTACCATGATTGCTTTTTAAATGCATTTAAAAACCTTGCTCACTCAGAGCTCAAGCCTCCTCAAGAGACTAACTCAGCTTATACACCACAACTGTCAAGTATGATTTCTTTCCCTTGTCTGATACCAAACAAATTTTAATTACTAATAGTTTATATTGATTCTTGTTTTGGCAGGTATAAGAATTAACTGTGCAAAATTTCAACTTATTCTGAAATTGGGTATGGGAGAAATAATGTGTACAAACTTTTTACCAAACAGACATACAGAGTGAGTTGATAACAGGCTATGTAAAATTGCAATCATTAGTTGAAACAACCCACAGGAATAGCTAATGATTATCTTATTAAGATGCTTCTATCTGACCTGACCATCATTGTATCTTAGAAAAAAAAAAGTGACTAAGATTTTCTATTTAGTTGTTCTACATGTCTGTGTGGATGTTAGCTCAAGTAGATTTGTTTCATCCTTTTCTTTTCAAAGTCACAGAGTACACTAAAACATTATGCATTACTTATACAACTATTTGTTGAAATAGACCAATGAAGAAAAAATATAACTAAAAACAAAGTCAATTAAAAACCAAGCAAATCAAAACTGGTCTCACTTCTTGAAATGTGTTATTTTACTGCCAGGAAAAATTTGTCTGTACTGAAAATACTGGTCCCAGTTGAACAATTTGGTTAATTCATTGGCTTCAGCTATTGCACTTGTTCTGTCAAAAAAACGAATTATGGCATTAGCATGATGTTTTATATATATAAAAAGTATTTATAACTTGTTGCTGCATTAAGTAAAAGAAAACAATAAATATATTGAACAAATTAGAAGAAATGCCCTTGGCAAAGGAACTGAACACAGCCATTGACATTCTTACACATGGGAAAGCATCTTTCAGCTCACAAAAAAAAAAAAGACTGTCTTTGGCATATGTCTCCCATATGAGATAATGCACTGCCAGGCATAACTGTCAGACCATAAGAAGCCTCTCTATAATGTCCATACCGGTGTTCACAAGAACATGTTTGTATAGATAATACAATCATAAATAAATATTTTAGAAGTAAGAAAATGCCCTATGATCATATATTTCATCATATATGACTGTGTCTAAGCTCTAAACTGACATAAAAGTCTAGGATTTGCATTGCTTGTATTTATAGCGGAGCGAGCACTTGAATTTAGAAGCCTATCATAAAAAAAAGATGCATGTGTTAATGATTAGAACATACCTGGACGCTATGGCCAACTGAAAGCCTGCTTTATGGAGATGGTTTAAGATATCAGGGACCTCTTTATAATACTTAACACGCTGTTGATGAGCATCAAAGACTTTACCATCACTGAAACATAAATGGTGGTTGAGTAGAAATATGCTGTAATGTGGTGAATTAATGAGATAACAGTTCATAGTATAGCCTGATGTTTTTATTTTTAAGCTGGTCTGATTTTATAGTTAGGCTCCACCATCAATAATAATGCGGATAATTCAATGCACAATCCATTCAATGCACAATGTAAGCGTTATAATTTTCATCAGACAAATCAATGGATAAAGTCTAGAGTAAACAGGTTCATTAATAGTGAAACCTTTAAATTCCATTTAACAAAATTTGTTAAGTAAGTAAATAAGAACACAATAGCTATTCCTTGGAGTAGAGGATACATGAAGCCTGGAAGTAATTTATTTAAGATACATGATACTGCATAAATTAGAAGAAGAACCAAATACAACTAAACATTATTTTTTAGCTTAAGTATAAGCTTGTGTATTGTTAAATTAAAATTATGAGATTCTGAGAACTTATCAAAATATTTTTGTAGTGGTTTCATGCTAGTCTTGGTGTGATATTGAGTAAAAATACTGAAGACCATGAACTGCCAAATAAAATGAATTTCTTGAGGTATTCTGTGACTTACCGGTCCACACTATATCATTATAATATGGCAATGGATGTTATGAATGTTGACAGCTGCAGAGAGTAATTGATTCATAACAACGTGGCACTTATCTATATAGATTTGCCAATAAGTAATCTCTGTGTGTGTGTTGGTGGAGCAGATGATGAGACCACAATTATATTGGAAGTCTATGTTGTGACAAGGAGCAAAGTTTGATCTACAAGCAAAATCAAGGATGTTGAATTCATATCTCAGTAAAGACAGGGATTTTTAAACAATGTCCCAAGTCCATCCAACTCTAAAAGGTTTCTTACATTTCTTGGAGAAAGTCCATTTAGCTATATGTTGATTGTTGGCCAAAGAAAATGTGAACATAACATCATGACCTGTATGATTCAAATAAAACAGGTCAACTAAATTATAAATTACCTTGTTTTATGAAATGGTGGATCTACATGAGTGTCGACCCAGAAAGGCCAGAGGGTATAATCTGAAATCAAGGCAATACATCTCTTATTTCTTGTTCACATTTTCTAATTAATTGAAAGTTAAGTAATATGACAAATAGGATGGTGACACATACTAGTAAAGAACCCACTAGACACACCACTAACTAGGTAGGCAAGGACAATGTTCAAACTTCTAAGACGTAACAGGAACCTGGTGTAAACTGACTTTATATTAATTGATACTTTTTTAAATAAGGACAAAGAAGAAACAAAATTAACAATGAAGTGAATCAAATTAAATGGAATTTCAATTCAGGTGAGTTAAAACTATCAGGATTACTCAGTATAAACATTAAAAAAAATCAAATATTTTTTAATGTAAATTTTTTAATTAGTTTGGTAAAATATTGAGATGCATATATTTTAGAATAGAATGGGGAAAAAAAAAAGATAAATAGATAAAATAGATTTTCAAATAAAAGCTCCAATGACAACGTCAATATATATATATATATATATATATCATTATTTTCATTATGTCCTTTCAACTAGCTATTTCACCATATGAAAGAAATTACTGCTACTAAATGCAGCACTTTATATTTCCTTTTTATAGACATACACACAATATTTAATCTAAATATCCACATATATGTAATTTAAGCAGAAATTTACCAAGGTCAAAAACTATAAGTTTTGGTTCAACCATTGCAAAACTTGAAAGAAATTTACAGTTTCCTAAGCTTCTGACAAAGGAACTTTTCAGCACAATAGATGGAATCAGAATCTGTTGAAGAGATTGTTTTTTTTTTTAAACACATCTTCACATACATTCAACAATTATGTGTAAATTTGTATTACTAGCTTATATTAATTTTGATCAAGGTCTAGATAACTGAACAATTCTAAAAATTAAAACCTAGATCTAGATTTATCTCTATAAATCTATTATAGTACTATTAAAGAGCGAACCATTTAAATAACCTGGATTGCAGGCCATATTCTGTAAAGAATAAAATATTAATATCTTAATTTTTAATCTTAGGGCTAGTTTAACCCTAACTTTAACATAAACTAAAAGTATATTAAATTTAAAATTATATTTACTATCCTATAGTAGGCTATATATCCTAGCTAGTATTTTATTAGTATATATATCTATTCTAGTGACTAGTCAATTATACTCTTCATCTAATTTTAATTCTAAACAAAACTACAAAACATAGACAAGACTGACAAAGTCTAGTCTATAATTATATCTTAATAATCTAGCTTACTTAGTCTTAGCGGCGTCTTAGCCTTGCGGCCTTGCCCTTAGCCTTAGGCTAGGCAGGCTGCCTTTCTCAAACTTATCAAGTTACTGTAACTGGCCCTTTTATATTATTTTTTATTTAGATCTAGATACATCTAGTCTAGTCTAGTAGATAACATATCTAAGTCAGACTAAGTAAGTAGATCTAAGTCTTAAAAAATTACTCTTAGACTAATAACTTTTTAATAAGACTAACTAGACCTAGTAACTTATAAGACTAACTAAGTAACTCATAGTAACTGTCATTCACTACACTAAGACTGACTAAGTCGACTAAGACTAACTACTCGTCTCAGCTGTGACATCACAATGATCACATCTACTGATCTAGACTACAGACATACTCCATTATTTATATTATCATATTATGATTATAACTTTATAAGTATTAGATCTATAAATTTTATTAAATATAACTAATATAAGTTTTAAAAAGATCTAAATCTAGGCCGGCCTAGGCTAGACTTATCTTAGTTAGACTTACTTAACTTACTACACTTACACTTGTCTTAAATAGTCTTATGTAAGACATTAGTAAGTTATGACTTATCGTCTTAAGTCTTAGACTAGATATAATCTAGATTAGATATAAATCTAAATTCTAAATAAATAGTTTAAATACCATAAGTCATAAGAAGCTTTTCAAAAAGTATGTAATGTCATTATAACTTATATATAACTAAGGGGAGGGGCAGGGCGTCCAAAAACTGCTTAGTGACTTAGCTAACGTTTGTTATAAACGCCATGTACAAAGCTATATCTGTTCATACAATTATTGTTTCGTTATATCTGAACAACATAATTGTCTGCATAGTTTTATAAGAACAATACATAGCTATATGTTCTATGTAGATCTAACTAGATCTGTGTTTTTATGTTGTGACATTAGATTACAGAGTTGCCTACAAGTAAGGCCTACGCATCTTACGTATTTTGTACGCAAATGGACGCGAAAATACTCGAGTACGGTTACCATTTGAAAATACGCATTTCCCCCTCTACGGCACAAAAAAAAAATAAAAAAAAAAAATCAAGTAGGCTATATAGTCAGTTCGTCAATGCCTGGGCATGGACTATTCTTATTAGAACTTCCACTAAATAGTATCGTTTTTTTTTCGCGCGCCGAAGATTTAAATAATTTAAATGTTTACAAGGCTTTACTAATCTAGGCCTAAAAATGTGTCAAGTTTATATGAAATCTTCAAACTGATTGAGAATTGATTGGTTCGTTCTAATAGTTAAAATCGGCCCATAATTTGTAGATCTATATCATATGAGGCCATCCAATTCTACATGTCCTCAAAATCAAAATGTTAAGTTTTATGACCTTAGCTTTCATTGCTAACTTTTCAAAGAATGGTATGAAATTACTCTTAAGAAGAAAATCTGAACTATTTCAAAAGGTGATAAAATATTTCCAGTGTCTGGATAAATTGTAAAGATATATTTGATATTTTGTTTTTTTATTTTTTTACATAGGCACAATTTAGGCCGTGTCGTGCCCATAATGCCTCAAGGGTTATTTTCCCTATATAGATTAGCTCAAGAACTAAATGTTATACAGCTAAGTTTAAAAAAATAAGGTCCATTCATAGCTCTCAGTCTAATTTCACTTGCATTTTGTAACAAAAATTCCCTTTCTTTTGAATGATTTTCTGTTACCGCTATTATGGAATACATTACATGCATTATGATCATTGCCAAGTGACAAGAACTGCACCATTCTAGCATGTTCTAGAAAAGTATATGTCAAAGACTAAAAATGAAAATATTTTGTCAAATGTTTTAAACGTCTTACATAACTTTATGCTGTATTAACTTGAGGATTGCTGCATTTCGTGTATGTTACGTGCTTGAATGATTTTTAGTCTTTCCTGAGTATATTTCTTTATATTTAAGAAAATAAATATTTGCCCCTGGAAATAAACATTTCCGGTCTGGGAATACACATAGGCAATTTCCATTTTGGCATGTAAGCATCTCAGTGACAGGGATAGCCTAAGAGGAAAAAAAAAAGACATTTTTTTTTTACATCAGTAAAAGACAAATCCTAACATGAGCATGAGCGCCCGCAGGATTTTTTGGCAGGGGGGTGCAAGTCGACATTCATGGATCAAAGTCGTAACTGCAACTTTTTTATTGCAAAAAATATTAAATAAAAGAAAAGGCGCACCACGCCACCCATACCTATGTGATATTAAGCTCACACTAAATATTTGTTTCATGAAATAAAAAAAAAAACTAACAATTTCGTAAGTTTATTTGTGAGGCCCATGCATCCCAACGGTTGATCAAACAAAAAATGCTAACGTTGCCAAAACTGTCAATAACTTTACTACTGCATTGCTTCTCGTCGCGATGGACAACCCGGCGATGAATGCTTATCTGCAGTGCTGATATTCTTAATAATGTAAACAAAACAAGTTGAACTGAGCATTATTATTGCTTGAAAAACGAAACGTTAATGAAGAAACTAACGCACAAAGTTACGTAATGTAATGTAAAGTAGTATTCTGTAATAACTACCGAAATCCAAACACATTTTTGTTTGTTTTTCTCGGTGTGTCTGTCGACTACAAATTTTCGGTAACATACAACTGAATACCCCGTTTGCCTGTCAGCAGTCTCGCCTTTTTCAAGTTTTTTAAATTTTTATTATGTCATTAATGTGCCTGATGTTAAGTGGCCAATTATGTTAAGATGGACATACTTCAACATCATGGAAACTGGTTCATGAAAAGAGGAATAATTGACAATTAAACGACAAATCAGAAACACATGAGAGGCAGGCACTGATTACACATGCAGTTTGTCATGTTTCACTTACAGCCATTATTTTAAAAACGCCAAGCAGTCAAAGATCTTCTCAAAGTTGTTACTTAAAGCGCGAATGATTTCGTATTTCTCTGTCAATTGTGTTTCACACAAAAGAGTTAAATTTAGCATCGACGCTCTCTCTTGGAGCTGTTATGGAAGAAAAAGATAATCTTCTGGATGACACTAACAGCATTCAAGTCAATAATAATAAATTTCAGTATGTGGGACTCGCAACGGACAATGTCTGCTTTAGGATATTTTTCACGAATCCTTGCCTGAACACAATTTTAAATGCTACCCATCACAGGGCAGCCATCAAAGCTTTGGCCGAATATTTTGTCAATGTGAAAAATGTACATAATGTATTCGCTGATAATGAAGTTGGACACAGGCAGTGCGTCTCTCTTAACAACAGTTACCAAACCAATGAATTCTTATCGAGTACAATTGCCATCAACAAATCCAACGCTCGATCACATCTCTTCGGTGCCAGAGATATCTGAATTTTATTAATGAAATATTAAGAAAATGCAGTTAATTGGTGCTGCTGCTCCTCGTATATTTTTTGCTGCTGCCAGTGCTCCGTCAATACAAATCAACGTTTTGATGTGTTTAACCTGCTATCCCTGCCCTCAACTTCGCAAGACGTAAATACATTTACCGAGATACCGCACTCTTCAATCTTGTTCAAAGAAACTTTCACATATATCAAATCAAAAGACAGCTGGCAAGAGTTTTTACTCCATCAAAAGACAGCTGGCAAGATTTTTTACTCCAAGACAAAAAAATTCTTTGTCATTTTCTAGGTCTTTACTAAATATAATGATAAATAATAACTATATGCAAATGAAAACAAATCGTTAAGACTAACGTGTTATAGAATATTGAATGGCAAGCTGCTGCCCTGATCTCTCTGGATGAAAGAAGAGAAATAAAAATCCTCTCCCAATTTACCAAATTGGAAACCTTGGAAAGGCACCCACTCAAAACCAAAATCAACAAAACTGGCACTAAAAACCGTCTCAAAAGGACCAATTTCATACAGGAATCTGTTAACCTAAAAAAGAAACACCAACTCGAAAAAGTAACCATAAGACCCTCGATACACCATAATGAATCTCCACCCTGGGACGAAAGCCCTCTTCCTACTATAAGGGACCATATTGAAAACATAAAAAGGAAATCTGACTACAGACCAACAGAGCTCAAGGAAATAGTGAACTGTTTTCTTCAAACCAATTATCCCAGCGATCAGTGGATCAGAGTTTACACCGATGGATCATCTCATAAAGACACCACAAATGGAGGAGCTGGAATTCTCATCGAATGGCCAGATGGAAAAAAACTAGAAAAATCCATTGCAACTGGTGAGCTCTCTGACAGCCACAGAGCAGAAAGGGAAGCACTAACACTAGCTGCTACCATGCTAGCAAATCATCCAAGTTCCCCACACAGTCAGATTGTCCTACTAACCGATGCGAAGACAACCCTCCAAGGCTTGCAGAACTCTAGTTTCTCTTGTGTTGAAAACCTCAGAGCAGCACTGACAAAACTCAACAACAACAGCAGAAAGACTGTTGTTCAGTGGGTGTCAGCTCATATTCAACTAGAGGGAAACGAGAAGGCTGACACCCTCGCTAAGGGTGGAAGAAGTGGCTCACAAATGAACTCTGCACTCTACCCGGAAGAAATGAAGAAATTAATTATAAATAAAATAAATGAGAAATGGACAAGCTCACATCCAAATCACAAGAAAGATGATGCTTACTATAAGCTATCCCGACTAGATCAACGTGTAATCTTTCGACTTAGGACCGGACACAACAGAATGCGACAACACATGTACCGGAAGCTCAAAATTGGAACCAGTGACATCTGCCCATGCGGAGTGTCATCAGAGAATGCAGACCACGTCCTCCAAGACTGCGCTCTTTACCAAGAGGCCCGTCTAAGACACTGGCCCCAAAACACCCCAATAGAAAGAAAACTATATGGGGAGCTCCCTGACTTGGAAGCCACTGCGCAGTTCATCTCAGATATTGGTGTAGTGATCTGAACCCTCCAACATAACAATGAGAACGAAGAAGAAGAAGAAGAATGGCAAGCGTACATGGTCGGACATTAACTACAGATGAGCCTGTCATAGTCTATTACAACAATAGCTTATACCTATTAACTTTATTTTAATGGTAGCACTACATGTTAAGTTGCTTCTTAGCAAAGTTAATTGATTTAAGGTATAAAACGTTGGCTAAAATTTGACTACCCAGAATTCAGAGGGGTGCACATGACTGGTCAACCATTAATATCACCGTGGTGTTAGTGGTTCTCCAGGTCTCTGCTCCATAAAGTAGTGTTGGCTTAACTATGGTGTTAAAGAGCCTGATCTTGGTGGTGGTGCTTATTTCCCTAGATTCCCAGGTGTTCTTCAGCTGATGGAATGCCTGCTCGAGCTTTACGATTGCGGGTTCTGACATATGAGTCCGTTCCTCCATGGTGGTCCAGGATACTGCCGAGATAGGGGACGCTTTCCAGCGCCTCACATTGGACTTGAATGCAGTAGCGGTCTTAGGGGGTGGCAACTGGGGCAACCGCCCCAGGCCCCGCGCCTGACGGGGGCCCCGCGCTGGGAGATTTTATTGTCACCAACTTCGAAAACTAAATGAGTGATCATAAACAAGGACTTGTTACTCAATATTTTCCAAGTATACCAATCATACCAATTGCCATCTAAGCTTACATTTTTTTTATTTCGAAATACCGTTCAGTTTCGGTAAAGACAGCCGAGTCTTAGGGGCTATCATCGTTTAACGTTCACAATAAAAACACATAAGTAGAAGCAACCAATCCTAATCGTTTCGACGTCTAATCGGATTTTATTTGGAAAATACGTAGTGATAAAGTTTGAACTACTCTTTGCATTATAAACAAGATTACAAAGAGAGTTTGTATGATACACAAACTCAGAGGCGGCCCCCGTCGGAGTCGGATCCCTGTCAGATCCGCTTTGATCTCTCCACGGGGGCCGCTTCTGAGTTTGTGTATCACACAAACTCTCTTTGTCGCTGCTAAAAGTTTATTTAAAAAAAAAGTATATCAAAGATAAACGACAGAAATATACTTCTTCCGTGCTTTGATCTCTCAACGGGGGCCGCCTCTGAGTTTGTGTATCACACAAACTCTCTTTGTCGCTGCTAAAAGTTCATTTAAAGAAAAATTATATCAAAGATAAACGACAGAAATATACATCTTCCTTGCTTTGATCTCTTAACAGGGGCCGCCTCTGAGTTTGTGTATCACACAAACTCTCTTTGTCGCTGCTAAAAGTTCATTTTAAAAAATTATATCAAAGATAAACAACAGATCTTATTTAGTGCCCCAGCGGTCAAAATATACATCTTCCGTGCTTTGATCTCTCAACGTTAGCCTTGTAAAGCCGATGTTCAAGGCAACTGCCACATCTCTTTTATGAGTTGATTACTTTACGAGTAAATACTGGTATGTTACTCGTATGTTGGAACAAAAAAAATGGGAAGACCTATGCAGTATATTAGATTATTAATTGTCTTAAAGTAGGTTTCATTTATATTGCATACTAATTAGGTTTTTTCTCTTTAAATACTGTTTGCATAAAATATTTTTAAAAATTAGATTTTGAGCTTTTAGAAAAAAAAAAAGTAGCCGTTGCATCAGAACTTTGAATGCTCTATATTATCGTGATGTCAGATTTTCATTTTCTCTTCTACTTTCTGAGCACTAAACGGGACGGACGGACGGACGGACGGACAGACAGACAGACAGACAGACAGACGGACAGACAGGCCACACAAA
>JADKLZ010000167.1:16680560-16691162 GCA_021533235.1 Biomphalaria straminea
CATACCTGCACTACCCACAGGTTGTCACGCCATACCTGCACTACCCAAAGGTTGTCACGTTTGCAGGTTCAGGCTTTTTATGGCGATTGGTCTCGGTTAGGCCCCTTGAAAACGTTCGGCTCAAGTCCCTGCATGTCTGTAACGTTGCCTCTGTTAGTATTTGATCTTGGACAGGATTTGACCTGCAGAGTTTGTAATAGCATCTCTTGCTTGATATTTGGGACAAAGATGGAAGAATGAGTCCAGAACCTAAGCCATTTCCTGTCTCCTAGATCTTGTACCATGTTTCTATTTTCAGCAATACCTTCTCCTCCTTTTTTTTGTTTTTTGCAATATGATTACGTCTCCCCCTCCCCCCACCACAAAAAGACCCAAACCCCTCCCTCTCTCCAAAGTGAACAAAGGTCTATAAAGAAGAGATTTTTTGAATACTACTGGCTAGCACACGAGAATGTTTGATATCTTTTTTTTTTTTTTCCACGCAAAGGTGGGCGGTATCGCGTTTCAGATACTCGCAAACTCTAACTTTATGACATACCATTAACACACACTTTAAATGCTATCTCGTTACCTCGTTAACAGTAGTAGTCAAACTTGCCCGGCCAGTCAATGGACAATCTCACACACACACACTGAAAACTATTGTGTTGTAACGCCCGGGTCTAAAACATACGTTTAAAACACAGGAACACACGCACGCACGCACGCTCATACAAAGTCATGGTTAAGAGCACGAAATCAACGCCCCACGCGTAGACAGGGGCGTTGCAGAACATGGGAACACTATAAAATGGGGAGTACGCTAAAACATGGGCATTCCTCCCACTTCACAGTATTTGGTACAGAAATATTGTGACTATTTTTGTGACTCATAAAAAAAGTCGTTTTGGGTGGGGGGGGGGCAGGGTGAGAAAAATGTAGTTAGAACCTAAATGCAAAGCGTGGTCGAGAGGCTAAGTGCGGCTTGAGCTTGGCTTGCTTGGCTACCTTGAAGGGGGCTCGAGGTTCGACACCCGACTCGGGCAGAGTTGTGTTTACTGAGCGCCCAAATGCAGCACGGGAAACCAATTCCTAGATACCCCCTCCCCCCACTGGTCCACAAATGAGATTGGACCAAAGCGCTCTGAGCATGCTATAAGCATGAAAGTAGCGCTATATAGATGCTATAATAATAATAATAATAATTACTTTGCGTATTGTTCAACGAGATTTGAAGACATGGGGCAATGCAAGTTCTGACATAATTCGGCATTATATAGAATATTCACAAGTTTCGAGATCTTCGGGCGCCCTTGAGTCCACCCAGCTCTAATGGGTACCTGACATTAGTTGGGGAAAAGTAAAGGCGGTTGGTCGTTGCGCTGGCCACATGACACCCTCGTTAACCGTTGGCCACAGAATCAGATGACCTTTACATCATCTGCCCTATAGACCACAAGGTCTGAAAGGGGAGCTTTACTTACTTACTTCTCTCTAGTGACGTAATAGAATTGAGTTTCGCAAGTTCAGGCCTCTTCTTAGCCCTATCTGGACAAGTCTAATTGACTTTCTGCCTGTGATCATTTGGGCCTGGTGAATAGAAAATTGTAGGGTCGTTGTGCTGGCAACAGCATCATCTCGACAAAAGTTTTGTTACTATAAATAGAATGCAGAACAACTATTTACATCTTCCACCCAAGATGTTATACCCAATTAAACCCATCTCTTTGACATGAGGTCCCATTTAAATTTAATTGCTTTTCTTAATTATTTTTTTTTTAAATCTATGTTTTTAGTTTGACGGACCTACTAGGCCTACTTAAAATTTAATTCTTTTCCTATGTTTATCAACAAGTTTGACAACGATCATACTCCATTTAATTTTATAAGCAAACTGTTACTATGGTTACTAGTTGTTTATGACATGTCTGTTTATCTTGTTTTCAGAACTTTGAATTAACCAAGTCATTCCCATTTTATTTATGGCCTTAGGTACATAAAATGGTGGCGTAAAGCTTCAACATATTCAAGAATGGGTGTGGGAGGAATGACGTGTACAAGTAGCCTATCTAAAATCTAAGGGGACGAGAAGCCCACATATGTAGCCATATATGTTAATACTGAAGGATTAATCAATTAATCTCAAACAAAATAATTAATTACTAGTAACTAATTGACTAATTGATTTTTTTTATTTATTCATGTTTTGTTTGGAACAATAAATAATCTGTACTGTTTCAACATGATCTAAGAATGGATGTTGGAGAAATAATAGACAGAGTGAGTTGATATACGCTATGTAAAAACCAAATCTAGTGTAAATAGTCTCAGTAAGAAAGTCTTTTATACTTCTCATCTCAATAGCTGCTACAAGCGAAAATTGTTACATCTAAGCGTTAAAGAAAAATAAAATAGTTGTAATAAAACATGCAATGTATATTTTAAAAAATAAATCCGATGAAATGAAAGCTTCTATTGTGTTAAGCCTTAAAAGGAAGACCTCTACAAGCCGCCTCTGTATATGGATTGCTTTAGATGGTGGTGAACTTCATTGTTATTTGGGTTGGATCGCTGGTGAGCCACTCCAAGCGAGACCTTTCGTTACAGAAGGCTTCAACACTGTCCAGCAATGTCACAACATGTGGGCAGTTAAGACCAATAGCTGGTTGCCACGTCACGGGTCTGTCCCTCAAAGCTCTATGCACTATGATCCAATCACCTGCGTGGACCAGTTTTTGTGTGTGGGGGTGGGCAGTGTGAGAATTTGAGAGAAGTTTTCCGTGCTGCCTTTTCAAGGGAAATAAAAAAAAAAAGCTGCTTGAATCCGAATTTAAACTCTAGGTCTCGACTCCATGATGACATGTTTGTAAAATGTTTTACATGTTTCGGAAATTCCTTCAGAGTTGAAGCTAGTTATTTCCGAGTCCAAACCTCCCGCAGGACGACGGGGGATGGGAGCTGGCAGGGTTTGAACCCGGGACCATCGGTAAATCGATACGACAGTCCAGCGTGCAAACCGCTCGACCAGGCAGCCACTAGCTATTCAAGTACTTCTAAACTATCGATAGTTAAATTTTTTTAGCAAACGACTTAATTCTCTACACAAAGCTTATTCCCTTTATTTTAATACTTTTCAATTTAAAACATAATTAATTAATTACGACTAATTGATGAAATAATTGTTTTTTTTTAATTGATTTATGTGTTGTCATCGACTATGAATAATTAGGCAATGCTTCAATTTGATTCTAGAATGGGAAGAGGTAGAAATGATGTGTACAAGATTCCAGCCATACAGACGGAGTGAGTTCATATAAGTATTGTAAAAGAGCAGACAATATGTCCCCTGTTATCATATAGATTAAGAACTCAGCCCTAGTGCCTACTCATACGATTTGACGCTAATTATCCACCGTTAAGCAGTTGATTTCTTTACCCATCTATTACCATGCTTTCACAAGTGCTATGGGCACTTCGGCACCTTTTATTTGTCCAATGACGCTCCTGCTAGTGCCCTACATGCCAATGCCATGGGCCATCTCTCCACGTTCACATCCAGCCATAGCTTACACAATCCTGCTCTGTTCATGGCAAGGAAAAAAAAAAGCCATTAAATCAAGCCATGCTTAACATTATTAGAATTTGCCTCGTAGATCAAAATTTAATTATGAACAAGAACGCAAGCTAAAAATAACAAAGTTGCCAACTCAAAATTCAAAGAAACTTTCTTTTGTGCCTATCTTTTTAACGCGTTAACATTTTTTAAATACCAAAAATATGGCGGCTCGTACATTCATTGTTTCACATCTGCTCAAGTTATCGCGAGATATCGCGGAGCTTAGAAAACATCTATGCTTAGAAAGAACACGTGGCTGAAATGATTTGTTCGACTATCGAATCACCGTTTTTTTTTTCTCTCCTTCTCTTTGTTGTTTCCAATAACGTGCAAACCTCTTCGTGCCTGCTGCTAGAGCCTCGTTCAGCTACGTGACGAGATTAATGCGGAGATAATCCAAGCAGCGTTGTTTACTGCTGGTTTAAACAAGGGCCCCATCGGAAGCACGAGGTTCACACCTATACAATTAGAAGCTAGCGCCGACAAGAGCGCCCCCACTATCGTCTCTCTCTCTCTGGAGAAGATCTACAAAACAAGATCGCAAACAGACCATCTGATCTTTACGATCTGATCTGATTTTTTTTTCAGCTCCGCGTAAGCTTGAGGCACGGACCACTTCATCCATTGTCTCGGGACCACTGTTGAAGATATCTGCTTCACACCTCCACTGGGTCTTTTGGCGTAGTCTGTATTACACATACTTTTTTTTTGGGTTGTTTTAGGCCAGTGGGTCTCAAACTCTTTCGTCCTGAAGGCCGCAAAAGTTTCCAACATGAATGTCGCGGGCGCCACCTCCTCAAAAATTGTTTTGATTCCAATGGGACCAAGCCTTAGAGGCTTCATTATGCATTGTGGGCAGAAATGTGGCGGGTCCGGAAATCACGTGCCGGATTTGGTCAACAGGCCGTAGTTTGATCATCAATGTCTAAAAATAACAAAACTGCCATTATCTCTATGTGTTCATTCATTTAAGGCGATTGAAAAAAAAGTGGGAGGAGTTGGGAATGGAGTAACTAAATAAAAAACACAAACCGCCACCCAGAGAATTAGAGGTTCATAGAGCGAATGATTCTAGACCAACGGTTTAACAAAGGTGTTATGTAGCCTGTACAACGCTCTAGCACCTTTGACACCAATCTCAGATGGCAGAGCTGAATGATCAGAGGGAAGGTATTCCAGACCACAAATCATGAAACATATGACTCTAAACTTTAATTCTGAGTTCTACCAATGGAAGTGAGAAAATAAATCAGAAGCCATGTCAAGTTACATCAACCTTTGGGCTAGAGCAGCTAAAATGAAGCAAACACTGTATGCAACACTAAAATCAGAATACTTGATAGATCACTGAAATCAGAACACTCGATAGCACCAGTGGCGTCACTAGGATGGGTGTCACCCGGTGCGATAAAATCAGGGTGTCAAACCCCCTACCTTCTTTCCAGCGTTCCACCTTTTCTTCCCAATTAAAAACTATCGTCGGTTTTCTTTTTTTTTTTCGCAATAATACAGTTCGTTGATTGCTGTTAAAATGAATGTCGATTTCATCATTAATTATTGCATAGATTAAAATAAGAAACAAATTAAACACCAGTTGAACAAGCTTTCCTTACAAAACTTTGAAGAGCTCCTAACGAAATTTTGTTTAACATTATAATGCTAATTTCCTGAAGACGACTACTGGAAAAAAAATCAACTTTATAACTTTATGAAAAGTATATTGATCAGTACAAAAACTTGAATAGATTTTTATTTATTTTATTTTATTTGAAGGTACTCTTGTGTTTTGTTGACTTTTCCCTCAGTACATCTGCCAACAAGAAATTCAAACAATGAAATGTATGCATGTACTCACAGACAGCTGTCTTTGATCCTCTAGCGTTTGTATTTTCAGACCAAAGGCAAAGATTTTCGCCGTCACACTTTCATGAAAATGTTCTTTCATGGATCTAACATCAACACGATGTTACACCTGCGAATTGTTCATATGACACTCTAATATTAATTAAAATATCCCATCGATGTATTAAAGTTGTAAAAGCGGCAAAGAAAGAAATGTTTTTATAGAAAACCGAGACAAATGTATGTTAGAAGCATTAAGATTTAGAATTTTGAACAAATAACTAAAACAAACGATGCTCACATCCATTCATGTTTCTTTTCTGTTCTTCATTCCATACTGCCTGCACTTCTTCATGAATCCTTGACATTTTACTTGATTACCATGTCCTCATCGTATCAACCTCTTTCCAGGCGTTTTAAATTATCAGAATTTCTACCATCAGCTTTTGATGCACTTAAAGAGGAATATCCCACTATATTTCAGTCATTTGAACGTTACCATTGCTACTGTTAATTTATCCTGCAACTTCAGCGATCTATGTTTGGTGTGGTGTAATACAAGATCCAAGAGAAACCTTGAAACATTCATGTCTCAGAAAGTATATCCCTTAAGTGGTTTGCTGAAATATATATATAAACTCTCTGAGTTTTGGTAGAAGCTTGGAAAGTAACTTTTTTTTGCATCACTGTCTTGCAATATTATTAGTTATTTCAGCACTGGGTCATATTTAGATAACATTTCCATAATCCAAAGAAAAAAAATGCCATTGTTTATGAAAAGTCTTCAATTTGCCACCATATACCAACTTTTGTTTTACTAGAAACTATGCGATAGTAAACAGTCTATAAAGAAGATATTCCTCTGTTTTCTCAACCGTGACAATCCCCTCCCTATCAATTGTTTTTGTAGCCTAAGTCCGGCTGCCTAATAGTTGAAAAACCCGATAAATGTTCTTCACTCTTCACGCGAGCTTCTCATGACGGACATGTCCACTGTTTATCAAACAAGAAAATCTTGCAATTGATGTTTTCCCCAAAAAGAATAATTTTATTCAACCATTCTTACGCTTTTTTATGATCTTGTTTCTGTCACATTTTAAAGTTGGTATTTATTTATTTATTGGAAAAGTATACCATTCCACTCGTGTGTTACCCCTTAACGGGTGTCACCCGGTGCGGACCGCACCCCTAGGGACGCCACTGGATCATAGAACAACATTGAATAGAACAGGTATATCAGATCAAGGACAAATGATTTAATTGTAATGCAAAATGTTTGTTTAAAACGATATATAAGTTCTGTCCAAAGACATAAATAAATGTAGAATGGTAAAAGGAAATAACTTTATGTAACTTGAAAACATGTATATCTATTGTATTCGGATTTCCGAATTCTGAAATTCTGATGTTCAGCCTTAGAGATTAAACAAAACTCATAGACATGAATGAAGTACACAAAATTGCAAGTCACAAATTTTCATTCCATAAAACTCTTTTATCGGCCAATCTATATTTATTTATACCTATAGTTCTGTCATACTAACTACCACATTAAAAAAAAGTTTTCTTTTTTTTTTAAAAGAAAAATATATTTAGTATACATATAAGTAGGACATAATTTAAAACAATACATTAGTAAGTAGTTTTTCATATTATAGCGTGAACTGCAGGGTAGGTTCATCGAGATACTATACTTAACTAAAGGAATTTTTTTTTCTAGAGGATCAATTAGATTTTCAATATTAGACATCAGGCCAGGTTAACATGTAAGTTCACATCCACTTTCACCTATCCTTTGGTCTTCTGGACCGCTGGGGCAGCACACAAGATCTGTCACCCTTCTTTCTCCATTCTTCTGTCATTTGTCTGTGACAGAATTTTATTCTGATGTTCTTTCTGAAAATTTTGAAACCTGCCTTTTTTTCCTGCCTGGATGGATCACTTATGGAGCCGATTTTAAGTTTGTGTTCCACACAAACTGTCTTTGTAACCTTGTTTTTTTTTTATTGCTTTGTACAAATCCATTACAGGAGATTTTTATCCTAAAACGTTTTTCAAAGTAACCTGTCTTTGTTTACATTTCGGTATTTCATTTTGAGTCTTCAGTGCCAACAAGTGTAGTAAAACCTAATTACACGATTAAAAAGTAATGGTAGAATGTATCAATACTTCCGTGTTCTATTTCCCGGATACACCAAAACGTTGACCATTCATTGGTTAGCTTCCATATGGAGAGACTTTGACCCAGATTTTAAACTTGAAGAGGGCTATGCGGACGTTCTCGGAAATGAATAGTGATAGTAGCGGGAAGTATTTGAGACATCGCCACAATTTCAGCCTCGCCCCCATCAACGCCGGAAGTATTCATGTAGGCAGCATATTGTCGTGGAGAGTGTAGGACTGTGCTTCCGTGAGTTAGAATATAATTATAATTATCCCAATGTTCGAAAACAAAGCTTACAGCCATCTTGCGAAGTTCGAGAGCAACAGTTTCGTCGATGACATTTTCCCAGAAATATGCGACTCATAGAAATAAACAGTTACCTGATGCAGGAATTTCGACTATATTGAAAGACCTGCTGCCTCCATGAAATATCTGTGAAGGAGCAAAATCAAAACAAAATTACAGAAAAAACATGCAACTATTTTAATGACACCAGATATTGACGTGTGTAAAAAAAATACACACATAAATGTAGTCAAATATATAGTGTGTATAAAGAGAAAGATCACTTGTTTTCCCCCCCCCCCCCCAACTCTTTTCTAAGCCGTGCTCTCTGTCGCCACGAAAGTTACGTGGGGTAACTCTAGTCCGACTTGCAGAAATAAAAGAGTTATCTTTCCATGACTTTTGCGTGGCGTCCGCATGATTGGGCCACGAAGAGAATTATTATTATGTCATACGTAGCTCTGAACAACACAATGCTTCAACACTGTATTTTTAAAAAAAGTCTGATCTGAATTCAAACGAAATTAACAATTGAAGCCCTGGATTTCCCCACTTCCCAGATCTAGCTGTATTCTTTAGTCAACAAACAAGGCATGGCCAGATATGTCTCTCGGGTCATAGTGCATAGAACCCAGTGGGATATTCCAAACGCGTAGCATGCCGGTCGACCTTGTTAATTGTCTGCTAAAGGGCCCTCTTGTACACCAGTATATTTATGACTTAGTGCAGGATAGGTGTCATACGTCAGGGTCCTGCGATGAAAAGCCACGATAAAGGTGAAACCCGATAAGATGCCGTGGACTTGGGGGGGGGGGCACTAAAAGCGACAATCGTTAAAGCATGGCTTTAGAAAAAATATATATATTATGAGCCCGGCTTTCCAAAGACCATTAAACCAACACCTGGCGAAGCTTTGAACGAAACAAAAAAAAAATTATATTTTGGAGTTTATGTGTTGAAAGGTTTCAGTGGGTGTGTGTGACTGTGTGGGATGGGAGAAGCTCGGCAGAGGCTAGGGGGACCTTTGTGTGTGGAAATGTAGAAGGTACCTTAAAGTTAATGGTTTAATAACACTCAATGGCCCGTTGATCGAGAACCCTCCACTAAAGCGCGTGGGTTCCAGGCTGGTGGACTAGATAGAATGCTTACGGTATATGCAACCAATTACACACTCATAAATATTTGGACGCAACTAAGCGTTAAATTTAAAAGGAAAAAAAAACAGAGCGGGGTACAGAAAAAAAAAACACAACATATGCCAACTAAATTTTAAATGCTTCTATTCACCTCTGACCCCCAAGTCACGTGCGTAAATCCTTAACCCTTATAAGACTAACGCCGTTTTATGAGTTTTAAAGAGCCAGGCTTCAAACGTGTAAAAAAAAAAAAGGTCACAAAGTTGTCAATGAAGAGTTTATGGACATTTTTGTGTGTAGCACTTGACACTTGGAAGACACGTTCAATCTCTTCAATTTGTTACTTGACTTAGAGGGAAACTTTTGGAAAAAATCTGACTTCTCTAAACTCTTTCCTAAGTCGTAAGAAACAGTTTCTTATACTACTTTGTTTACAAGTGTTTAGACGCCTGGGATTTGAGAAGCGTTTATCACGTGATATATCGGTTAAAGTCGGGGAAGTATTCATTTTGAAATATGATATGACTTTAAGATTTTAGGTGAGTTTAAACGTTCGCATAGCTTTGAAACTTTCACATGACTTTGAAATGTTAACACATGACTTTGAAACCTTCATATGACTTTGAAATATGAACACATGACTTTGAAACTTTTATATGACTTTGAAATATTAACACATGACTTTGAAACCTTCATATGACTTTGAAATGTTAACACATGACTTTGAAAATGTTAACACATGACTTTGAAACTTTCACATGACTTTGAAATATTAACACATGACTTTTGAAACCTTCATATGCCATTGAAATATTAACACATGACTTTGAAATGTTAACACATGACTTTGAACCTTTCACATGACTTTGAAATATTAACACATGACTTTGAAACCTTCATATGACTTTGAAATGTTAACACGTGACTTTGAAACCTTCACATGACTTTTAAACCTTTTCATATTACCTTGAAACCTTCACATGACTTAATTGACTTTGTAATTTTAACATATGACTGAAACTTTCCCATGATTTTGAAATTTTGACACATGATTTTTAAAACGTTTGTATATGACTTCACCCATGACTTTTAAAACTTGTACATATGACTCTGAAAGTTTCATATTAGAGAAATTCATGTTAGAGAATCGTTTTAGACCTTTACACTCTTGGGGGACACCATTTTAATTGATAGTTCTGTTCTGTAGTTTTTTCTACGTCATAGGGTCACACGACATACATTTTAATGTACGCCTACATTGAAACCGTGTGATATTTGTAGTATTGCATATAGTCACGAGATAAGTTATTATTATTGTTACTTTAATCTGGAGAGACATTGGACAAGTTGACTCTAAAAGAAGAGAGGGTTTTTTTCCCTACCAGGACTGTTTGGGTTCTGACTTCTGACCTCACACCATACAACAACGATAGTATGTATTTGCGGGTAGAATTGCTGGTACTTGACAGTATTTCCCTTTACAATTAGGTCATATTAAGTTAATTTGATATTGGAATTTGTGGAAGCGAGGGCTGGACAAATGACTTCGATAAGAGTAAGGCCGCCCCTGGGGTGGACAA
>JADKLZ010000167.1:16725630-16741023 GCA_021533235.1 Biomphalaria straminea
TATAACTTTTCATTTTCTATACTCTTATAATCTATAACTTTTCATTTGCTATACTCTTATAATCTATAACTTTTCATTTCCTATTCTCTTATAATCTTACTTTATTTTATTACACCTTTAATATATTCTCGTAAAACACTCTTATAATTAAAACACTTGCAACCTTTGGTAGACTTACTATTTCCACTTAAAAACAATAAAACAAACATTAAGAAATACTTTTTAAAAAAAAGACAATACCTCTTGTAGACAGCTTATAAAACGATTATTTTTCTCTTGATAACGTATGAATGTTAGATGTTATTTTTAAAAAGCCACATTTTCATTTGTTTTACCCCCTCCTCATTAAGCCCCACACCGCCAGAAAAAAAACATCCATTGTTAAGCGAATGTATAAGTCTACTACACTTTAGAATATTCTAATTATAGTCCTTGCGATCTAGACCTACAAGCAGGGGCGTAGCTAGGGGTCCTGGGGCCCAGGGGGGGGATCGACCTCTTTGGGGGCCCTTGCATTTTCACATTATTAAGACTCTTTTAATGATTAATGCCGTTATTTACTAGCTAAATAATGCACTAGTGACAAATCTCATTTCATATCGCTTCACTTTGTGCATTCTATGCAGCAAAGACATCTATAACATCATCTACATCTATACTTTATAGTATTTATGACTTCGCTGACATTAAAGCCATGATAAGCCTTTCTTGCGTAATTGTGCTCCTGTGATAGTTTTTGATGAACTTGAGCTTTGAGAATGACGCAACGGAAGTGGCCTGAGTTTGCGGTATTCGGAGGAGGTTGCAAGGTTTGAGCACACGTAATTACCATATGAACCCTGTTTCCGCAATATGTCTATTGTGGATTGTATTACTGGTTTGTTGATGAAAACTGCTCGTACATCAATTACATCAATGAACAGGCGATTTGCCATTTATTTCATTATACAAACAGGAAAAAGTAACACGATTTGTCATAAGCGTGTCATCATCCAACAGGTGTCTTGGTTCAAGAAGAAACCCAAAGGTATCCATTGTTTTCCAGCCTTTGTAATCTTTCCTTCATCCCCATATGAAATCTGTCCAGCACTTCTGTCGCAAAACTTTTGAATTGCAGTTCTATTGACAGTCCTACATTAGAACTCAACTTCCTATAAAGTCTTTTCTTTCTTCTGGTTGGTTTGATTACAGGGAATCCATAGTATTCACTACCTTCTTTTGCTTCTTTGTTGGATTGGGTAATTAGCTTCATCCGTTTCTCATCATTTCGCAGAAAGCTTGAATGGGTTTCAATATATTTATTGTTTATATTTTGTGCGAAAACAAAAGGATTCAGTGTACACCGACATACGAAGGATCTATATATTGCTATGCTCGAGTATAGAAATACTCCGATTACAATCACAACTGCTGATGAGTAGAAGACTCAGGGACATCATTCCAACTGATCCCAAACTATTGAAACCATCGGTAACCGAAAATAAAGCTGAGACATTACTCAACGAACGACAGATGAAAAGCAAAGTGAAATACGATGCAAAAGCAAGACTACCTAAAGGTTACCCTGTCGGAGAGAAAGCGAGAGCTCGTCCAGGACAAACATGGCAGAAAGCAGTTGTCATAAAAAAAAACATTACTTACCCAGATCTTACATCATAAACAAACGATGGGAAAACAAACAGAAGAAATCAAAGCTTTTTTAACTAGAGTTTCGATGAAGATATCTCTGGGTACTATGATGCCGACGAAAGCAACGAACAGTAAACTGTTAGAACAAACGAAACAGAGAGCTATAGACCAACGTCTAGAGAACCCTTTGTGCCAATCAAGACAACCAGAAGTGGTCGAATTATTAAAGTTTATAGTAGATATCAGTCTTATGAACTTTGAAAGGAAGGATGTGATAATAACTTCAAAGGGATGGATATATGGGGGTTAATTTGGAAAAAAAAAAGTTGAACAATTCATGTACAGTTCCAAAAAAGGGGACATTGTTTGATCTATCTCAGCAGAATGAAAAGCTGCCAGGTTATCATAGTTAAGAAATATTGCTTTTGGATTATGCCAGACAGACGGCCACTCATTGTGGCTGCGCTATCATAGGCTTAACCAATGCGTCACGATGCTTTGTAGCTACACCCTGGTCAACCCGAATAATGGACAATTCTAGCATTATTAGGAATAACTATTGGATATGTTATACTGGAATTCGCTGTATATCATACAGTCTTAGTCCTGGCTAGAAGCGGCCTTAGAGGGTGGCAAGTGGGGCAGCCGCCCCAGGCCTCGCGCTTGAGGGGGGCCCCGCGATCGGAGATTTTATTGTCACAAACTTGATCACCACACATTTTTCTAATAAAATCCGATTGGATGTCGATGTTAATATACGAAACAAAATATTTGGATTGGTTGCTTATTGTGTTTGTGTCCCAATAGGCTATGGTCATGGGAGTAATTTTTAAACTTTTTTTAAATTGAAAGAATTTTCTTTATGCAGAACAATTACAATACAGTATATTTAGGACTTAGCGCGGCCAATAGTAAGGCAACAATGGCTACTCAATGTTCTATGTTTTGTAACAAAAATAAGGAAGGTCCACAGCGTTAAGGCGGACATACTGTCTTGTTATTGTTAAGGCGTTAGAGACGGATTAGCCGGTTAGCGTGATGTGGTACGGTATATATAGTTTATCCTTACGGGGCCCCGCACATGACACACGCACAGGGCCCCGCGTACTGCTAAGGACGCCCCTGTTCGTGGCAACAAAGAGAGTAAAAGACTTAGTTTTTGCTGCAAGTACGTTTGATCTCTCTTGAAAGTAAAATAAATCGGCAACAAATCTATTAAAGATTTGCATTTTAAAATGTAAAACTAATTTTAACTTTTCTTTTTCCGAAAAATATTTTAAAATGTACTGGTACTTGACACTATTTGTCAATCAAATATATTAATTCATGCATTTACAAACAAATTTCGGACACCCGTTTGGGGGCCCCCCTAAGCGGGGCCCGGGGGGGATTTTGAAAAGTTCCCCCTCGCCCCCCTGCGCTACGCCACTGCCTACAAGAAATGGGCAACAATGTTCCTGAAAGAGAGAAATAGAGATAGAGATACAGAGAGAGATAGAGATAAAGAGAGTGTAGGTGGGAGAGGGAGATGGAGAGAGAGAGAGAGAGAGAGAGAGAAAAGGAAAGTGAGGGGAAAGAGAGGGGGGGAAGAAAGGGAGAAAGACAGATCGAGAGAGAATTGAGGCCTGGAGAGCAAGTGTGAGGACCCCTGACGTCATGCATGTAAGTATGATTTGGTTTAAACTGAGAACATCCGCCGCCTGTAACCCATTTCAACCTGATTGCTTTTATCAAGTCAACTTTTGAGTCTGTCATACTTTACGATCTGACAACTTGGGGCACGATGAGAACAGGGGGAAGTGTGGGGTGGGTGGAGCTACTTCACACTCACAGGAAACACTATCAGCGCCATTTTTCTAGCAGGTACAGTTTTCTTTTTTTTTTTCTCCTCTTCCAATGATTTGGTCAGATGAAGTCTGGACGCCATTTTGTTTTCGGTTGAAACTGTAAACATATGCAGTTGGAATGATGGGAAGACTGTGATTTGAAACTGTGTAAGTGTCCGTATATGTGTGTATGTGTGTAGCGGGATTATGTGGGAGTATTCTAGTAAATTCTTCTTATTTCACTTCTTGACAAGAGAAATATATTCTGTGATGTGATATCAACCAATGAAACAAGCTTCCGTTAACACAGTCATACTTGAACTTTACCGCCAACCATTGTGTTGTTGAAATATAGCCGAAAAATAGTCCCAGAGTGAAATGAAAGACCTGCTATAGCTCGATAGTTTAGAATATTCAGAAAAACGTGAAGAAAAGATTGGTTAGAATGGTGAAGAGATTGGTTGGAATGGTGAACGGAATTGGCGAAACTTGCTGTAGAGATTGGTTAGCATCGTGAAGAGATTTCTCATGACTTTATGAAAAGTTTGGTTAGAACTTGCTGATATAAGAAAGAGAGAGACACACAGAGAGAGACAAGAGAGAGAGAGAGAGATCACGAGGAGTGATAGGAAGAGGAGTGAAACAGCGAAAGAGGAAGAGAGAGAGAGAGAGAGAGAAAAGTGTAAGAAGAGCAAACAAGAAGCAGAGGGGAAGTGAGAGATCTTAAAAAAATGTAAGAAAGATATTGGGTTTCGTTTCGTTTTTTATACCTCCTGCCCCCCTTCCCTGTTGAATGAGCAGACGACTAGATTTCAGTGGAGACCTCTGGTTGATGTAACGTATCCATCTCACTTTGTCTCCAGCCAGTTCTTCTTCACCATTTGGAAAGCCATTAAAACTCTCCCACTTCCAACAGCAGACGACTTGTGGGCAAATCAAGGGCAAGGTAAAAAGAAAGAAAAAAAAATGGCGGTTGGACGGATGTGTAGCAGATGGGCGAATCTGTGGTGATTAAAGTCAACTTTAATGATCAGATCACCACCTACTACAGGAACTCTTGTTTATTTAAAGCCCCATCGGAAATTCACGTAAAATCTCATCTCTAAGCCTAAAACTTCTGACGTCTGGTCTGTTTTAGAACAGTTCTTTTAGAAATAGCCAAATATACATTGAAAGTCACGAACATAGGCTTGAACTAGTAGCTTACTACTGAACTTCATTAAACAGACAAAATCATAATTGAAAATTGTGCAATAAACAGTAGATCGAACATGCATATGTTGTTCACTTTAAGGCTGGATGACACTTTGGAAGATGTCAGAAATCTTAAAGGCAACGACCAATCATCTCGTACTTTAAAGACAGGACGTTTTGGAACGAGACCAATCATATAGAAGGCCTCAACACTGACTAGCTTGATCACAACCTGTGGGCAGTGGAGATTTATAGCTTGTTGCCACGACTTACAGACCTGTGACGTGTCATCAAGCTATTGGTCTCCACTCTGCCCACACGTTGTGACGTTGCAGTTCAATGTTCTGGTCTTCTATGACGATTGGTTTCTTATCTTATCTTATATCTTACAGACGTTACTTCAAAAAAGAAGATGATTACGTCCTACGCGTCATGCAATTAGTCATGCATATTAACCAATGACCTAAACTTTGTCAAGTCACTGATTTTCCTGGCTGGCTCAGGCAACTCATTACATGCTCTAATGGCGCTAGGGAAGAAGGAGCTTTTGTACAAATTTGTCCTAGTATATGGGACGAGGAATGTGCCTTTATCTTTGTGTCTTTCTGAGTATTTTATTAAATTTTGTTTTTGGATTTGAAGGTTATGGTTCAGTGTTTTATGTATAATTCCAACTTTACTTTTAAGTCTTCTATCCTGAAGGCTTTCTAAATTTATTCATTTTACTAAGGGTGTTACTTTAGTCAAATAGGAATATTCGTTTGTTATGAATCTCACTGTGTCTGTTCCAGTTATTATTATTATTATTATAGCTTTTATATAGCGCTACTTTCATGCTTATAGCATGCTCAGAGCGCTTTGGTCCAATCTCATTTGTGGACCAGTGGGGGGGAGGGGGTATCTAGGAGTTGGTTTCCCGTGCTGCCTTTGGGCGCTCAGTAAACACAACTCTGCCCGAGTCGGGTGTCGAACCTCGAGCCCCCTTCTAGGTAGCCAAGCTCAAGCCGCACTTAGCCTCTCGACCACGCTTCCCACCAGTTTCTTAATGTTTTTTTAGTTGAGGGCTCCCAAACAAAGGATGTATATTTCGGTTGTATGCACTCGTCGTCACGATGTTCCCTGGTTTTGAACCTGCCTGTTGCCATCCCCCCCCCATCGTCCGGCCTGGGGGGGGGTTGGGGAAGGGTTAGGATGGGGTAGATTATAATAAATAAGGAATTAGGCGCTTAAAAGTTAAGATTTGTTTTTTTTTTATATAGCGATCACAACGTCCTAATAAAAACAAAGACCAGAGTTAGATAGGAAATACAAGCAGTATATTTGTTAGCGTCTTTATGGACAGTCCAGCTTGGTGAATCGAGAAGTTGTGGACTTATCTGACAACGACGACATAGACAGATTCCCTTCAATACCGGATTCAATGTTTGAATCATCAACACTCTTGATTGTCTCTTCTCATTGCTGAGATTTCGCTTGGATTCAGTTGGTTAACTAGAATTAGTTACCTTCACCTGAACAGAGTCAACTCAATGCACAGCAAAGAGATTACCAACAGATGTAAATAGCTGAAACATCCCAAAAATGTATAAAGACATGTCGTTGATTGCTGAGTGCAGTGTTTCACGTAACTACGCAGTTGCGACCTGGATATTTTCGAACATCCCGAACAGACAAAGCTGTTGTCCACCGGCGGTCTATTTAAGTTTTTGAATTGTTTCGAAAAGAAATTATTGAATTACTTTTCAAACATTGAAAGTGTCTCCTTTTTTTTAGCGGCCCCCGTAAGGGGAAAAAGCCGCTATTAGGTTTGTGCAAAATGTCCGAATGTCGGTCTGTCCGTCTGTCACACTCAGGGCGCCAAAACTAGAAGAGATACGAAAAAAGTTTTTTCACCATTAAATGCGGCTTGAAAAGTTTAGGTGCAACGGCTACTTTTAGTTTTCTAAAAGCAAACCGTTTAATTTATAAAAATTATTATGCAAGCGATTTTTTAATAATAAAACACCAATTGTGAAGCAATTAGGTAAATGTAAGGGAGGAAATGTTACTAGAAAAAATGCTCTTAGCATGTAGATATCACGCACATTTTTTAAAATGACTTTCTGTCTGTCTGTCCGTCTGTCAGACTCAGAGCGCCAAAACTAGAAGAGATACGAAAAATATTTTTTCACCATTAAATGCGGCTTGAAAAGTTTAGGTGCAACGGCTACTTTTAGTTTTCTAAAAGCAAACCGTTTAATTTATAAAATTAATTATGCAAGCAATTTTTTAATAACAAAACACCAATTCTAAAACAATTACGTAAATGTAAGGGAGGAAATGTTACTATAAGAAATGTATGTGGATGTCATGCACATTTTTTAAAATGAACTTTTAGCAGCGGCTTTCGTGTACTAGCGTAAAGCCCGGAAATGACATGATTCTAAACTAATGTCTTAAATTTTAAAAAAAATCAGATTTAAAAAAAAAAAAATTTTTAGTGCCCCCATTAGAATAAAGCGAGCATATTTTTGTGCGTTTTGTCTGTTGGTTGGTCTGTCCGTCACGGTTAGAAAAAAACACTAAAGGCTTTTGAAAATATGATTTA
Organism: Biomphalaria straminea; assembly: GCA_021533235.1. Classification (NCBI taxonomy): domain Eukaryota; kingdom Metazoa; phylum Mollusca; class Gastropoda; family Planorbidae; genus Biomphalaria; species Biomphalaria straminea. Next base: position 16,732,867 of record JADKLZ010000167.1, read on the forward strand.
ACCTTTACTGTTCTTTCAGAAATATTGCGATAGTTTAAGGATGGGAGCATAAAAGAATTGAGCCAGCGACTTAGAAGGGACATCCGAAAGATCTTGCGAATAGGCGGATATGACAGGGATCCGACTCTGACGGGGGCCGCCTCTGAGTTTGTGTATCACACAAACTCTCTTTGTAATCTTGTTTTTTTTTTGTAACTTACGATTAAATTGATGTAGATGAGATGTAAAATACAAAATGCCATGTTCGTTCCACAGATTCTTTCCAAAAATCCACAGATCGTTCGTTAGTACTGGTTAGTAAAGATAATTGTATTGGTCCAGACAAGTGGAAATTCAGTTTGATAACAATTGTCTACTACCTTATACTTTTCTCAAGAAACAAAACTTTTATTTCAATCAGCAGTGAAGCGAAAAGTTTTCAAATGTTTCTACTTGATAGCCAGCGAACTTATGAATGCAGCAAAAGATTTGCATACTCAGTGTCTACCTCATATAGTAACTCTTTCCATTGGCGAAGGCAAAGAGCTTAGCTCCAATGGAGTTGATTATCTTAATAATTAATTTTATTACTTTGCAAAGTTCTCAGAAAAAGTCTCCGCAAGTAGTGCTTCTTGATGAGCACTAGGCCTAGATTGGTGGCAAGTAGAGTCGTGGATTTTTTTTCAAAGTAGCGACATTATCTGATTGGTCATTGGTACTGTTGAAATCGAGGCAATATTTTCTAATAGTATTTGTTTTTTTCTTTCGATGCTACATATATCTATGCTATATATCTGCTTCACGTATTTGTGCTTTGAATGGCATTAATCCCAAAAGTTCCTATTTAGGGCCTTCAGTGGATTTATGATTTCAGCTACACAACGGAAATAAAGATGCACGTGTTTACGGGCGACAATCCGTGCTTTTGTGCTTTCTAACACTCTTTTCTCTTGTCTGTAGGTTTGAGATTCAAATAAGTTGACTTGTCTCTTACAAAACAAAAAATCTAAATTCTAAACAATTTCGGCGTTAACATGAAACAATAATGGCTGAAATTAAACATCGCTTCTGTTTTTTTAATTTTCTCGCGGTCTAATTGTCTGTTAAACGTGGCTTCATTGGCTGACTGAGTTTTTTGTATTATTATTATTTTTTTTTATTATTATTGTTTTACATGTAATATGTTATCTAAATCGGTAGTTACACACATCCAATGGTCATTAATGATTCTGTAAAGTCTTTTTTCCCTCTTATAGTCGACTTGTGATCTTCAGTTTTTGGAAATCAAAATTTCAAACAATTTTGGGTGACAACATAAAACATTAATGGCTGACATTAAACGTCACTTTTATTTTTACTTTTAAATTTTAGTCAAAACTCTTCAAACACCATGGGTTAACTTATGCGTGTTAGTAGATTGTAAATAATGTCTTGATTTAGATTTAGAGACCTAAATGCTATAGAAGCTTTTTGTTTTTAAAGGCTTTCTCTGGAAAAAAAGGTCTTGTTCCTAAGTGAAGAAAATGTATGAATGATTACATTAAAATCATGTCCAGTATCTCTCTTTGTAAGTATATAAGTAGGACTCTATAGACTCATACTTCAATCCTACAAATGATAATACTTCGAATACGTTAAACGTCATGATTACAACAGCAACTCGTGTTGCATCTAATTAATTTTTGGAGCTAAATTTCATGATTCAGATTCGTTCAGCCTGGAAACAAAATATCAAACCTGAATAAGAGTTTGAGTTTAGATCATGTTAATTAATTAAGTATTTATCTATATATTTTGTCTTTTTTTCTGCCTATCTTTGCGGAGGGGACATAGAAAGAGAGAGAGAGAGAGAGAGAGAGAGAGAGAGAGAAAGCGTAATAAAGAGAGAGCTAAATCTGTCATCTGAAAACTCTGTAACTGTTCACCAGAGCTAATCAACCAAATATTATTTATGTCTTATGGCATTTTTTTGTTCTTTGACGAAATCATTTTCTGCAAACGTTTTTTTTTCTTGTTCTGTATTGACAGTTTCTTTATACACGTCCTCCACAGCGCCCCATGGCGCCCCCATGCACCCTTTGTTTCTCTCTTCATACATTACTTGTTTATCTGTTGAATACATCTCCTGCCAACACTGCTGCGCCCAGAAAGATCTCTACGCCATTGGCACGCCATTAGGGCCTGGTTTATGAGCCGCCCTGACTTTTGGATCAAATGAGCTAGAGAAAACGTCCCCCCTCGAGGGCCATGTATGTAGAAAGAAAGCACTGGGGAGGAGGGACAAGCCCGGGATGGAACTGTCGCAACGACAAGGGGAGAAAAGGGGGAGGGAGGGAGGGAGTTTTCATGGGAGACTTTTGATAAAGAGGACTGGTACAAAAATTAAACGTGTGTGTGTTTATGCGTGAATGTATGCACGTGTGGGTGTGTTATGTGTGTGTTACTTGTTTATAGACGTGTGGGAATCAGAGTCTGTTGTTAGGTCTTTGAATTTACACTTTTAAAAGATGCTGAATATCAATAAACAGTGAGCTCATAGTGGACAAAGTAAGGTTCAAACTTCAAACTAAACAGAGCTCCTGAAGTGTGCAGATCCATCGTCAATAGACCTCATTCACCAATCGTAAATAAACACATTTAGCCACGTCATAATATTGATAAAACAATGAAAAATACGTATCACATGATACCACGATGGATGAAATACTTTGTATAGAAGATATAGAGAATGACTTGGCTAAATGTTGTTAGTTTACAATTGGTGAATGAGGTTCAGTGGAAAAAAAAAGATTATTTACTTCATCTCTTTTTTTTTTTGTTTTACTATTTGTTTCCAATATAAAGGTCAACCAAAATTAGCAGTAATATAACAAAAAACATACACTGACTTGTTAAAGTCTAATAGTGCTTTTGAATCGCACTAGTCAAGGTAAGGTGCTCTTGTATACCAAACAAAAAATATATGGTATTGTATATGGTTAAATTCAGTGGCGAAGCTTTAGTGGGGAAAGGAGGGTGGAGAATTCGAAAATCCCCCCCGGGCCCCCACTTAAGAGGGGGCCCCCAAATGAGTAAAAGTAAAATGTAAAGTTCCCCTTTTATACCTTGTGGTCTAAAGGGCAGATGATGTAAAGGTCATTTGTTTCTGTGTCCCTTAATTTTACGAGGGTGTCATGTGGCCAGCACAACGACCAACCGCCTTGACTTTTCCACAACAAATCTCAGGTACCCATTAGAGTTGGATGGACTCAGAGGCGCCCAAGGATCACGAAATAAAAAATTCCAGTCTTCACAGGATTCGAACCCGTGACCCCCGGTTCAGAAGCCAAGCGCTTTACCGCTCAGCCACCGCGCCTCCCCCCAAATGAGTGTTTTTACGTCAAATATTGAATATTACGCAAAATGCAGGGGCCCCCAAAAAGGTCAAGCCTGCCACCCGGGCTACTAAATGATGGAAAATTTCTTGCAACGCCCTGGTTAAATTTTAATCATTAAAAATTAATCACACGATTGATTCAAAATAATTGATGCAATATATACAAGATTTTTAAACAAGTATTTTTTAAAAATATTTTACTTGCTTATGAATGTAAACTCTAAATGTAATGTGCTTGTGAGGTGACCACATCGCTGAGAGAACAAGTCAAGCTCCAAATGGACGTTAGGTAGAAACAAGACACATACATATGTAGAACACAAATACACGTTTCATTGTGAGGTCAAAAATGGTCAAGACCCTCTTCTTATCTCTTTATATCTCGATATCTCTAGTAGAGAGGTCATCAGTCGTTCTATGTATTACAAGGAAATGTTCACTTTTTGACTTGTCCATCTCCGCAGTCCGAAATCGCTGCTGATGTGAAAGTATCTTGCACTGGACAGTGACTGGACACGTCGGTATCAAATTGTTTCGATCTTCCAGGGGACGTAACTCCCATCTATCAAATTGCTTTCGTTTGACAGACGGCAATATTTTTCTCATGGAGCTTTACATTTCAAAGCCAATAAATTTTCAATAGATGTCGCTAAAACAATACGCGCTCGCACTTCGGGCACCGGCCAAGCTCCCAGACCATTCGCCATTTGGCTTAGTGCTGCTACACGCGAGGGTAATTTCTCATCAAAGTATGTCTCGGGATTCTGACAATTATTTCTTCTCAAGCAAGGGCGACAAAAACACACACACACACACACACAACAACAACAACAACAACTAAAGCATAAGAGAAGAACAAAGAATTTTCTTTTTAGATATTTAAATTTATTGTATGTTACAAACTATATGTCGATGACTACTTTTGTCATTCAGGGTGGTGAAAGCTTTGCACTGGGATTTCCTCATGTGACTGGTGAGACCTATGTGATCCCGGAATGTTCGGCTGGACACTAGGCAGGTTAACCCAGTTAGAGCTAGTGTCACTGGTCTTGCTTTTTCTTTTTCTCTGACGCTTTTCTTCTGCCAGCGCCGTTCTCTGCACTTTGAGCACCAGTTTTCACAGCGTGACATCATGATGCTCTATCTTCTGTCTTCCAAGTGGCTGGGTCTATGCTGAAGGCTTTCAGAGAAGCTTTGAAGATGTCCTTGCAGTGTTTTGTTAGTCTACCTTGTGAGAGCTTTCCTTCCTTTAGGGATGTTGGGGTTTTTTCATTCTGCAGACATGTATTGCCCATCGCATCTGAGACTGCATCAATATAGTGTGGATGCTTTGCATGACCGCTCTTGACTTCAGTATCTGCTTTTTTTTTTTTTTTTTTTTTGCCATTTAACAATCGGTATTTATCTGAGATAGATCCCGTGAAAGTGGTTTACGTTTTTGCATGTTTTCTATACACATTTCTGAGGCATAGAGCAATGTAGGGAGGATGACTGCTTGATAGATCCCTAGTTTTGTGATGATAACTAGTCTATTCCATAAGTTTTTAAACAGTGTGCCATAGGAAGAACTGGCCTTAGTGATACGCAGGTCGATTTCATTATCGATCAAAACTATACATATACATCAATAAAATTTCGTAGAAGAACAAACAACAATACAACTACATTAATTAATATCCGCCATCCGTAATTATTTTTCCACGCTTTGAAGGAATTCTTTATTTTGCTAATTACTATTTCACTACCCCTGGAAAGATTGGGCTTCAGTAGCTTTGTTGTTTGTTATCAGAAAATATTGTATTTGGTATAGAATTTGTATATAATTCAAAGTCAAGTTTAAAAAAAAATAATTTAATTTGATGAGGTTAAAATCAACTCTAGTATTGTAGATTAGGAAAGATAGAGTTAATTGGTATTAGATAGTTTATGTATATTTTTGGGACATAAATACGAGCTAAGCACAGGGAAATCTTTGACCGTTATAATTGTTAAAATAAAATCATTTCGGTGTATACCATGAACCCACTTCATTGGGAATTCCCAGCGAGTAATTCAGAAAACGAGTGAGAATATTTAAATAGATGTTCAGCAGTTTTTTACTCACCTTCTTATATAGAAATCATTAGCTGGTCTGCTACAATTCATTTGTGACAATATCAAATTCTAGGAAAAATAATTAAGAGTCGTTTTCGAGATCATTGTCCACCCACCTATTGTCCAAAAACAAGACCTTATCTCAGCCTAAGTCCGATTAAGGTTCCTAAATTATCCCCCTCCTTTCCTAACCGTCAGATTATTGGCTCGTTGCAGTAGCATTGCTTCCACAGAGACTAGTGTTGCACTTCGAATACCGCAGCCATTCCGGTTGCTTGGCGGGAGATGTCCCATCGGCACCAGGCTAAACGTCCACAGTCAAGTGTTATCAGTCTGCCCCAATCTATGGCACCGTCCACCGAGTGACCGTCACTTGCCCACATGGCAAATTAAACTTGGTTCCCGGGAAAGTTCCCCCTCCTCCACATCCTCTCTTTTTTCGCGGCCCCCCCCCCCTTTTGCACCGAACGATTGGAGGAGCAGCAGACGACGCCAGGCCATAAATAAAATGGGAATGACTTGGTTAATTCAAAGTTCTGAAAACAAGATAAACAGACATGTCATAAACAACAAGTAACCATAGTAACAATTTGCTTATAAAATTAAATGGAGTATGATCGTTGTCGAACTCGTTAATAGACATAGGAAAAGAATTAAATTTTAAGTAGTAGGTCCGTCAAACTAAAAACATAGATTAAAAAAAATAATTAAGAAAAGCAATTAAATTTAAATGGGACCTCATGTCAAAGAGTTGGGTTTAATTGGGTATAACATCTTAAGTGGAAGATGTAAATAGTTGTTCTGCATTCTATTTATAGTAACAAAACTTTTATCGAGATGATGGTGTTGCCAGCACAACGACCCTACAATTTTCTATTCACCAGGCCCAAATGATCACAGGCAGAAAGTCAATTAGACTTGTCCAGATAGGGCTAAGAAGAGGCCTGAACTTGCGAAACTCAATTCTATTACGTCACCAGAGAGAAGTAAGTAAGTAAAGTGTCCCCTTTCAGACCTTGTGGTCTATAGGGCAGATGATGTAAAGATCATCTGATTCTGTGGCCAACGGTTAACGATGGTGTCACGTGGCCAGCACAATGACCAACCGCCTTTACTTTTCCCCAACTAATGTCAGGTACCCATTAGAGCTGGGTGGACTCAAGGGCGCCCGAAGATCTCGAAACTTGTGAATATTCTATATAATGCCGAATTATGTCAGAATTTGCATTGCCCCATGTCTTCAAATCTTGTTAAACAATACGCAAAGTAAATATTATTATTATTTTTATAGCTTTTATAGCGCTACTTTCATGCTTATAGCATGCTCAGAGCGCTTTGGTCCAATCTAATTTGTGGACCAGTGGGGGGAGGGGGTATCTAGGAGTTAGTTTTCCGTGCTGCCTTTAGGCGCTCAGTAAACACAACTCTGTCCGAGTCGGGTGTCGAACCTCGAGCCCCCTAATAGGTAGCAAAGCCAAGCGCACTTAGCCTCTCAACCACACTTCCCAAATATAGAAAAAGAATGTAAATTAGACTTAACTTACAAGGATAGTTTCTGTAACGTGTCATTTTCATTGACATGAATATAATACAGTTTCATGAGCGCCTAAACAAAACTAGTGCACAGAGTCTCCACCTCCGACCTTAAGTCTTTAAAAACAGAAGGATTGAAGCCTAACTGTTGGTCAGTTACTTGATGGTGATCTTGGATCAACTGTAACCCAAGACTTTGGTCAGCAGATTAGATGTGTGTGACATGTCTGCGCTAATAAATTGTTATCGGCCTTCTCGTGGTTATCTTCATGGTGTAATTATAACTTGATCTGACTCTCTGACACCCGCCTCTCGCTCGGTTGACCTTTGTCCATGACAAGTTCCTCCTCTTCTCCCCTCTCATCAACACACACACATACACACACACACATACACACACACACACGCGCGCCTTCCATGAACGGATGCGCCTGCACATGATTGGGTGGTCATCTTATGGAAGAGTTGACCATAAGGGTTTTTGAAATGCCCATAGCTTAGTGTACTTCTGAAAAGTTGCTTATTGAACTGTTTGCTAAAAGTATCTTTATGTAAGTCTTAAGCGACCAGTTGTTTTAGGGGAAGACGGGAGTGTGCATTATCAAAGTTCAAAATGTTAAAGTTCAAAAAGCTTCAATGGCTCCGTAATTTGATGACCACTTCTGTGAATCTAGCATCACAGTATCCAATAGCATGGTCAATGGTCTCTATAAACCTCTCTCGTGACACAAAACTTGAGATTTCGTAGAAGTAGAGAAACTGCCGACATTCGTTTCTCTTATAAGTCATTCATGTCTCTTATATTATTAGTTATATTATTCGACTACCTTCTTATGGATAAGTACAAGATAAAAAAATGTTATGAGTTTGTAGAAAGTTTACATAGTGTAAAGATACAGTTCATATGGTGTAAAGATACAGTTCCTATGGTGTAAAGATACAGTTCATATGGTGTAAAGATACAGTTCATATGGTGTAAAGATACAGTTCCTATGCTGTAAAGATACATATTACATTGTGTAATGATACAGTTCCTATGCTGTAAAGATACATATTACATTGTGTAATGATACAGTTCCTATGGTGTAAAGATACAGATTACATTGTGTAAAGATACAGTTCCTATGCTGTAAAGATACAGATTACATTGTGTAAAGATACAGTTCCTATGCTGT
>JADKLZ010000167.1:16745916-16764092 GCA_021533235.1 Biomphalaria straminea
TGTATGTATGTATGTATGTCCCCGTATAGAAATCAAAACCATTTCACCGATCTTGACAAAACTTGACAGAAATGTTCCTTGGGTACTAACTTAGACCTGTATGTATGAATTGTAGCCCTAAAACAAACTTAAAACCCTAAAAAAAATAAAGTTTCCCAAGTCTATTACAGCTATACTATTTTATGAACTAGGCTTTGTTTACAAATGTTGACATGAGAAAAAGATCGAAAGGATTTAGATCTAGATTATTCTAGATCTAATTTTAATAAATACACTTTGCACTTATAGATTTTAACTTTGACGCATGAAAATACAAAATATAGTCTAATGATTTAATTATTTAACAAAATTAACCTTCGAATTTGTGTTTCAAAAGGATTTTTACATAAATTCGTTCTTTGTATCTGCGAATATAAAAATCCTGTTGTACATAGTTGCATTAGACATTACCGAAAGGTTACAAATCTCTCTATTCCTAGATCTAGATCTAGGTGTAGAACTAAAGATGATAGAACTTCTCTTCGCAAAGATAGTTTAAAGCTTTAACACTTGAACATATTAATTATAGTCCATTCATTTCATATTTTAATCAAATTAACATTGAAATTTGTTTTCTAAAGCATTTTTACATGATTGCAACTATTATCCTATTATCGCGTAAAATAAGGTCAAGTTTCTATTTATAGCTCCATTAATGATTTCTTTTTTAACGTGAAATCGCGCATTCGCTTTACTTTAAACATTATTATTTTCTTTGTTTCTAATGCACAATATCACTGACTACATCAGCATTAGGCCTACGCAAATTAAGACCCGCGGACAGTGGGTAATATCTGTCTAGTTTTGAATATTCATTGATTGTACAAAGAAAAAAAAGAATTTTGTTTTGTCATTGTATTACTCTTGTTTATTTTGCTTATTCATTTCTCTTTCTCACTTTCTCTCTCTCTCTCTCTCTCTCTTTCTGAGTTAAAAATATTTTTATTGACACAATCTTATTGTATTTCTTTTTATTCAACTTATCTATTTTGGAGGCTTGGTTCCGCATTGCTTCCCTTGTTGAGAGGCAAGAGAAGATAACTCCCCTGGTGTTCCCAGCTTTATACCCGGTAGTGATGTCAGCGTGGCCATGACGCCTACCTCATCTTTATGACGTCACGCGGAGTTTCATTTGTTATGTTACATCATAAAAAACACATTGGATTGGGGGTAGGGGGAGTAACCCTCCTTTTACCCTCTTTCTCCTATAAACAAGTTTTTCTCCTCCTCTAGTTCCAGCCTCCCCCCTCCCCATCACATAAACTATATTACATTTATATACACATCTAAAAATTGTATCTCCCAAGAGTTATCTCACCTCGTTGGGGGGTATAGACCTGCGAAAAACTGTAGAGATTATATTTTATTCTCCACCTGGGCAGCGTAACCACAAACGTAGAGGCCCCCCCCCCCTCCTCCTCTCTTACCCAGACACTTAGGGGCCCCGAGAATCCTATACGCTCACAAACAAACACACACACACACACATATGAACGCATTATAAAGAAAAAAAAAACAACAACCATTGAACTAGTGAAGCATTTCTTGACTGAACAGTGATAACTATGCAAACGGTTCAATTAAAAAGATGAGTGATAATCTGAAATAAACATTGGAAAGTTATATCTAGTTGTTTTTTTTTTTACCCATTCCTCTTAAGCATTGTGGGATGGATATGGTAGAGACTGACTCTGAAACCCGGGAGTGAATGCTGGGAATGGGAGGCAGGTTTGGAGGATAAAGAGTGAGCACTGGCTAAAGAATGGATGCAGGAAGCAACGTGGAGAGAAGGGGGTGTGCGGGTATGGGGGGGGGTGCTCATAAACAGGTGTTTGTTGGCGCGAGCTAATTAATCTTTATTATTTAAACTCTATACGTTTTCCTTTCTCTACCCCCCCCTGCCTTCTTTGACCCACTCGTCTTATTTGTGAAACATCAGGAATCAACATGCTGCTAGAACAAGTCATAGTTTAGTTTGGTCTTTTAAAAAAAAAACACAGTCGGAAAGGAGAAGAAATACCCAAAATAAACAAGAGAGGTAATACTTTGAGAAAGAAGGCAATGATAATGTAGAGCCTTGGTAATGATTTGGGAACATTTTTTTTATCCAATTTTATAGCGCGTTTATCTTCATTTTGTGTGTGTGTGTGTACTCGGTTATGAAGCGAAATGAGATTTATTATCAATGATTTTTGAACCTGGACGCAGTTCGAGTATTACTGACCTCCTCCGCCACAAAAAATAGTCCTACATACACTGTCTTGGACTCTTCAATTCTGTATGAACAATAGTGATTTATATAACATTCCTTTTCATACATGTACACCTTTGTACACACAAAGAAGTCTACTACTACTGTAACTATTGTGTACTTTGGAAAGAAAGAAAAGATTAATTCGTTTCGCTTATAAAGTACCTATAATCACGAGTTACGCCCTAAGATTTGTTATTAAGTGTTTACAAAAAATGAAGGGAGTATCATTGGGATGACGTTAGTATTTCGGCTTAATGAAAAACGTAATATGAAAATTAAAAAAAAAGATTTGTGAAACCAGAGGAGACTGATCGTTTCGAATGTCTAGTACTTAATTGTTTAGTAATGTTAAGTTCCACTTTCACACCTTTCAATCTATAGGGCAGATGATGTTAAAGTCATCTTGTTCTTTGGCCAACGGTTTATGAGCAGCACAACGACCAACCTTCTTTACTTTCCCCAACTGAAGTCAGTGTACCCATTAGAGTTAGGTGGACTCAGACTAAAATTACATTCTTCACCGATATTCGAACCAAGACAAAAGGTTCGGATGCCAAGAGTTTAACCACTCAGCCACCTTGACCCCATCTTAAGTAACTTACATGTTTCCCTTTTTTTTAGTCCAGTACAAATTGGAGAATTAATGATGGGTTACTGATTTCTTCAAGGCTTTGGCTTATAATATATCCATATCTGTCTAGGGCCATTTATGAATATATAAACTGAGCTACAAAATGCTTAGGTTACTGTTTATTGCAACGTATTAATATGTCGACTATTGGCTTTAATTAAAAAAAAAGATTTCTTAAGGTCAATCAACATGACGACAGAATCTCTAGTTGACTTTACAGGCATTAAGTTCAGTCTTCTCCTCCCTTGCCCCCCCTCAACCTTTGCCCCCTATGCAGCCCTTGTCATGTCCCCCCCTCCCCACACACATCCTTGTCGTGCCAGCATCCAGTAAGTCCTTGCCATGTCAGAGGAGTGAAGGGGGAAGCCAGGGTAACACGCATGAAGATGGACTTAATTACACGGTGAGCGGGTACGACAGTTCTACACTTCACCAGTGGATGAGAGACAAAGTCTTAAGTGTCCAGTACTGGAGGCAGGCAATAGAGGGAAGTGGGGGGGGGGGGCTATAGTTTACTTCATGAGCGACGGTGTGTCGAGTCGCCAAACCTCCTTAATTACATGGGGTGGCCGGAGACCCGTGGTCAAGCAGTGGGTCGATAGAGAGGACACCGCAAAAACGTTAAATACCATGGAGTGGAACGTAGAGTCCAGATGGAAATAACTGTTTCGGGATTTTAAGTTACTGACTAGTCCAAGTGACCAGCACAGACGCCATATAGACACCTCAATAAATCAAACTACAGCAGTTTATCTTCTGAGTTTGTTGTAATTTTATGAACTGAAAAAAAAATTTGAAGTTTGGACATATAATTAATATTTACACATAATTAATATTCACCCTTAATAAATCCCCAATTCCACACACCGGCACAAGGCTGCAACGAGAAGAAAGTCTGTCTTTATGATTCCCAGAGATATTGACATCATGGGCAGTGGCGTAGCTAGGAATTTGGGATCGGGGGGGGGGGCATGGCCTTTTCAGCATTTTGACATAATGTGTATTGAAAAAATTGAATACGGGCAACACTACATCTCTTAAGTGTGGGTATTTCAAGTTAAATTAACCTTTGAGCTTGTAATCTAGTTCAGTGATTAACAACTGCGTCATGTTATAAGTTCAGTTTGTAAAAGGACAAAAACTTCATAGATAGCAGTTATTTGTGTATCAGTCCAGTTGTAACATTTTTTTGTGTCAGATCAAATAATTTTTTAGTTCATTATTTAGTCTACACTTTTAGACTTTCTAAACGTAAAATTTTCCATTTCTCCCCTGACAGAGCCCCCAACTCCAACTCCCTCCATCACTCCAACTCCAAGTTCCACGTCTGCTGCAGGGGACTGCGAGGTGGACGTTGAGATCGACGTCGGCATCGACTCGACCAGCGTGACGTCAGGGAAGGAGGCCAGCAGGATTAGCGAGGTCAAGGTGTCCTCGGACGGCGAGTCCAGGGACGAGGTGACCAAGATCAAGTGCCGCCTGGAGACTAAAGACCTCTGGGACAAATTCCACGAGCTGGGAACTGAGATGATCATCACGAAAACTGGCAGGTAAGGACACCACGTGACAGAGACCTAACACTGACCTCATTTCCAAGCACTTTTTTTTTGACAGACACGCATACATTTTAGGATTCAGAATTTTTACGCATATAAGTTACCTCATCCCTTGTCCAAACAAAAATACTATTGCTTTTTTTTTTTGTTTTACAACAAATACTTTTCACATAGAACAACTTGCAAAGGGAAACAACTTGGAAAGGGAAACAACTTGTAGACGGAAATAACTTTCTGACACACCAACTTCGTTAAAAACATAGACACAGAAATGATTTAGACAAACAACACATGCAGCACATAAGACACAGACTAGACACAGTTGAAACTAGGACACACAGAAACAACCTGGACAAAGGTCACTAAATAACTTTGAACAGTTTAACCAGTTTCAATTTCTACAAAATTATATCGATAAATCTAAATGAATTTTAGTATTTCTAGTGCAAAATACAATCCCCAATGTCTGTGCAATCAAAACTTTGTGTTTTTGTTTTGTGTATAGTATCTTCCAAAACAACAAATACGTCCTTATTTGTGTGTCAGACCAAACCTTTTTATAAAAAGGTAAATCTATCTATTGAACACCAATTTAAAAAAAAACACCTTTCAAATCAAAACCTTTTCAAACTATATCATGGAAGTAAACAATGCAGGATAACATAAAATGCCATTTTTATACTGTATCACAAAATTAGAGATTTGAGCTTTTTTTTTTTTTTTTTAAACAAATCAACGAATGTTCATTTGAAACGGAACAGATTTTTTGTAAAAATATCTGACACTTGTGAGTGTTCGACGTCAGTTGACGCGTGATTGTGTCGTCCTGACGTCACGTGGTGCACGTCATCAATCACCAATGTCAAGGTTGTTCTTGTTAGTATTTCGACTCCTGCAAAACAAGACGGACACAATAGGCTCCCAGAGTTCCGCTGTTTCCGTTTCTCACCTGAATTAGGTCACGTCTTGAACAGTGGACATGTCAGACCTTGGAAACAACACCCTTACGTGCACCCCCCCCCTCCATCCAACCCGCTTCAAATTGAGCCCCCACCAAGTTGTCGTCAACTCCAAACAGATGCAAAGTAAACCTCAATGACCTCATCCCCCTTTCTGTTTTTAAATCTCCTCCTAATCCAAACCACCAATAAGGCCAATCTAGACGTCATTCTTCGCGCCTTTTGCTTGGCTTAGAATCAGAAGACACTAGAGATGGGAAATTAGGAGGCGTGGCCAAGAATTAAAGATTACAGATCGTTAGCTTATCGCGCCGTATCCCTTAGGTCCACGCATGCCGGACAATGTAACAACCCGTGTCAACCCGATAACCGCTGGGTGTCACCCTCTGGTTGACTGAGTCAGTATCGGGTATAAAAATGTTATCTGATGCTCCCAGTAACTTAGACTTTTAAGTTGTGGGCTTTGTTTAAAGTTATTAAATATGTTTTTCATAAGTGAACTATTGATAAACGTCTACGAAATAAAACAACAACTTTCTCAGTGGCGTCGCGGTCGACACTAGTTAAGCTTATTTTTATTTGAATAACATCAAAATGATAAAGTGTCCAAATCAACGAAATATAAAAAGCATTGAACACATTTTAGATTTGTGCACCAATCAAAAGGTGGAACTATTTAGTATCCCATTGGCTTAGATTTTAATAACAACATAAATAAATAATTCAAGCACATATGTTATTGGCAAGTATATTTTAAAGAAGAGTTGATGAGAGGGGGGGAGTGGAGCTAATCGTACCTGTTGAGGCCAGTCCTATCAACGCCTCTGCCCTTACTTTCACACACACACACACATCTAAGACACTAATTATTATAAGAAAAGAGAGAGAGAGAGAGAGATAGTAAATACACTGGAGAAATAGCAGGTAACTAGGGACGCTATGTAGCGCATGCCATCACTGCAGTTATCTCACTCTCTATAACAAACAAACAACCAACTCCAGATTTAAGTGTTTAACAATGTGATAATTGTAGATGCCATCAGATTGGTCTGTTTTTGTGGATTTCAGTTCACTCCCCCCTTTTCATGGGCGTCTTGTGTTGATTAGATGCCAGGTGACCCATGTCCGTCACTGAGTCGAAACTGTCCACATGGCACTACATAGACACCATTTGTCAATGTCAAGCTGACCCCCCCCCCGGGACTGTATGAACTGACTACTGTGTCACTTGCTTGCAAAATCGGTGTGGGGGGGGGGTATGTTACAAGCAAAAGATGACCAAACATAACGTCACGAATGAGCCACCGTCCCTTATTGTCCAGGTGAGACAAGCGGTCCTAATTAGCGAACGGGGGACCGTTCCGTAGCGCCCCCTCCCCAACTCCTCCTCTGCTCGTGGCGAACTCCGCGAGCTAACAACTTGAAGACAATAATGCTGCCACTTGATCCAGCTTGCCTACTTAATGAGGCTTAACCGACGTCAGTGGTGGCGGTCAGGTTGAACTAACACCTTATCATCCATGTCCGGCATTAGGTGGCCACCGTAATCGACTGGAAGATGAGTGTCTTGAAGTTCTATCTTCTCTGTGAATACTATTTCCTTCGTTCATCTGCCCCATTCAACATGATACAAAACTGATCCAGCCAAACGTTCTAACACATGTAGTTTAGAATTTGGAGAAGCTACTGCTCCGAAATATAGGTGGGATTTTCATAAATAGTCTTTGGTGTAACCGGTGTGAAGACTACAAAAATATAGAAACGTTTCGTATTTTAAAAGCGTGTAATAATTTGTAAGCACTTTGATATTACATTTCTAAGTTCTTTGGCCATTAGCAAGTGATATTTGCTAATTAGATGACAATAATGATTGCTCACTATAGCCTTCTTGGATTTGTTAATTGTGTGTGTGTGGTACTCTTTTTAAATTTCAAAATCTCTCCCACTCTTTTTTTTTCTCATTTGTTTTGAATTTTTTGGAGGAAGAGGGATCTATTATTTGAACATTAAGGAAGTTAGTGTTAGTGAATAGTTGTAAAGGATGTAACTTATTAGCAACTTGTATAGGATTTACGCGAGGATTTGTGTGTACTGTTACGTAAGACATTTATATACCCTCACATGTACTTATTGGCGCCGAGAGGGAACATATTATGTAATTCATATGTCATATTCATGTTATATGTTTGGCGTATATTATTAACGATGAAAGTCATTTGTTTTTAAAAAAATATTTGAGAACGTAAGAAAGAAACTAAAAAATAGCTAGATATTTAGTACAATTAGAAAGCCTTAACACTAAACCAAAAATTATCTACAATTAACGCTATGGTAAAAGATATATGATCTAATTACCGTGCCGTAAAGATGTAAAGAATATAATTAGTAATTCGGTGACTCTCTGACTTAATAGTTAACACTAGTTTAGTTTAAGTCCTTGGACAGAAGACTGTCGATATCCTGGGACTAGTTGACCCTCCGATATTTCCTGCCTAGAGGACTGGCCAGCTCTTGTGCCAGAAATGTTTGAACCAATGGCAAACCACTCTTCAGTGTTTGAAAATCGAAAAGAGAATTACAAGCGAGCTTAATGCGGGAATGTGTTGATTTGTATGTAGGGGCTTTTCTAGAACACAGTGAATCTGTAGTTGGTAGAATACACAAGGTTTCTTTCTCAATATATGTCACCATCTCTCTATTTTTTTTTTCTGTCTTTCTCTCAAATTGAAAGCAAAAAATATGACTTCAAAAATATTCTGCAGATTTAATAAAATGTCTAAACTTAAGTCCCCAATCCTCTCTTCTCTAGTGTCTTTAAAGCATGGAAAGGGTTGCCTGAATCAGCCAGATTTTAATTTCTTAATTATCACGAGCGACTTGATTAACATATGAATACGCGAAGAACGTGATTATCTTCTGTTTTGAAGGAACATCTACCATTACTTAGATCAGATAATTTAGTCCGATTAAAATTCCTTTATCAAAGAAACTTGGTTGCATAATGTAACTTTGAGACTGATATGCCAGTTAGGTTATTTTTCATTGTACATTGACTACATTATTTTTTTTAATTCTCTATTTAAATATTAGGTTTTATGCATTTATATTTTAGTTAGCCATAATTGAGCACATTATTCCTTATCTATACCAATAGTTCACTCTTTGTGTGTGTGTGTATGCGTATTGTGTGGATTGCCACATACCAGATCATCCCAAATACGAGAGTGGAGAGTGAGACGACAGTTCAGCTAATCGATAGCATGAGGGTAGTTGCCCCCGTCTAAAAAAAAATACAGATAATACATCTATTGTTTTCCCCACATAGTTACTATTAAATACTATTTCCAAATGATAGTATACCTAGTCGTTGAGAAATACGGAGGGGAGGGGGGACTGCTCTATTCTTGTCCCTGTAGATAGCACGACATTTGGAACACACTAGGGCAAATGTTCAAATCACGCTATGTCAAGCCTCGCGAGACTGAATGCTACCTTCAACGGCAGAAGTATTGACCACTGACACACAGGAGAGGTACACACACAGCTCAATCTGATTGGCTGTCTGACTTGGCCTGTCAATACACTGCAGGACTGCGCCGCGACACCCTGGGCCTGGTACTATAGACACTTCACTGACGTGTCAGCAATGTCTGGTGATTGACAGCTGTTTGTGATGACGTCATGCAGAGGTGGGCGGGAGCGAGGAGTAAGTTTTAGAGATTTTTTTTTTCTGAAATTAGGCTATTATTATTTTTTAAAGTTCTAAGATTTAAACTTTAACCGTCACCATACGGCCATTTAATTTTAATTCAAATGAACTATCTCATCGCTCTCCGTCAAAAGTAGACAGGAATATAAATCGCAGGCTAATTTTGGTAAAACTGTTTCATAGTATTAGCATTAATAATAAGTAGAACTTAAGAAAAAGATATAGACAAAAGAAAATAGCCCTTTATTAAGATAACATTTATTCTGTGTATTTTATCTATACCCGGTATTTGCGAAATACCACTCACTGATTCATGTAAAGATCTCTGGAACCGTTCAACGGATTCGCATGATATTTTGTACTCAGGTTCCTTTTACTTCTTAGGTCTGTGGCCAAAAATATCATAAAAACAAACAGCCTTTAAATATAAATATGATTCTTTGATTAGCAATGAAAGCCTGTTTCATTAAAAAAAAATCTCAAAGCTCAATATGTCGAGTCAAACATCTAAACAATGTTGGTGAGAAAGACTGCTCGTCTGTTGTTACTGAAGGAACTAAACTCTCCTAAGACAATCAAAGCTAGTTAGTATGCACCGTGTTAATGACGACTTCAGAGGCATTCCAATCAACAGTCTTATCGTACAGCAATTAACTCTCCCCAAATACAAAGGCGGCCATGGGGAGAAAGAAGACTTCCTACATAAGAAAAAAAGTAAAAGGTTAGAGGGAGGGAGGGTAGCTAAGTGTAACCTCCCTTCTCCCTCTGTCTGTTACTAACCCCCCCCCCTTTATTTTCTAATTTTTGTTCCCTGCATGTAAGATCAAATTATATCTGTCTCATCTTCGGGGGGGGGGGGGTGCGGTGAGAGGTGGAGTGCCCTCGGTCTTACACTGACAATGCGATTCAAGTCAATAAATCTGGACATTATCTTGAAACAAAAGACTCGAAGTGCCGAGAGACAAAACAGTTTGGCCAGTTTGCCCGGCCACAAGCCAAAACCAATAAAGATCTCTGGACTTGCATGCGCTATTGTTCTCAACAGAGCAGTTGGAACTTTTAGTTGGAAGGCGTTTACTTAAAAACAAAACAAAACAAAAAGAGCCATTTAACATCACATTAAAAACGAACAAGAATATTTTAAAGTTAATTAAAAGAAAGGCTTATAACACTGTTCGAAACATATATGTACTTAAACTACTTTATTATTTCTATAATGTGCTAATCATATATGTACTTAAATAAGAACATAATGTCCGTAATGTACCAAAACCTATATACTTACTCCAAGAATTCCCATAGTGCTCTTATTCTCATTATGTTACACTGAGCAGCAGAGTTTCCATTGGATATTCCCCACATTGATGGATTACTATAAATAGCTTTCCCTTTGGTGTATCCGGTTTACAGAAAACCGGAAGTGTTAATAAGCTATGTATTCCACGAGGTGCTAAGCTTTGTAGCAATTTGTAGCACTGTGTAAAACTAAATGTCCAAGCTCGTTAGCCTGTAGAATAAGATCATTTGTCTTATTTACTAGGAGTCCTTGACATTGCAAAATTTATTTTCTGAAACTCTGACAGTCTTCCTCTTTTTATTTTCGTCAATTTCTTTTTAGGTTACATTATAACGCTACAGCATTTTTTTAATCGCTTTTTTTTCTTTTGCTAGTTACATATTTTATTGATTACAAAAAAGGATCTCTAATTAAAAACAAAAATCAAAATTTAAAAGAA
Organism: Biomphalaria straminea; assembly: GCA_021533235.1. NCBI lineage: Eukaryota > Metazoa > Mollusca > Gastropoda > Planorbidae > Biomphalaria > Biomphalaria straminea. Next base: position 16,756,801 of record JADKLZ010000167.1, read on the forward strand.
AAAAAAAAAGCCGACTACTCTGCAGTAGTTCCCATGCAATAGTTGCAGTGTCCACTCTCTGTATAGAAGTCAGTAGACCGAGACGTTGCAGGTCAAAAGTTCAGGCCTTCCATATCGAACGGTCTCAGTTCAACTTTTGTCTTACTCGTGTCGTGACGTTTACATTTTCCCCAACTTTTTGTTTCAATACAAAAGTGGTCCATGTTTTTTTTTTTGGAAAGGGGGGGGGGGGGGGGGGGGGAGGGGGGGGTCGGGGTATAAAGAAAGATGGACGTCTGGTTGATACAGTACAAATTTATCACTGTAGATCCTTCACCGAGCGGTCATCGTCTGGCTTCCAAATCTCCATAGCGCTACCACCGGGCGCCATCTGTAGAATTGTGTTTATTTTTGGTGCATGGCTCCTGAGCTATCTGCCAAGACAAATGAGCGACAGGGCATTATAACAGTCCGAAATGACCAGTTCAAGTGACCACACGCCTCCCCCCACCTGCAACCCATTCCTCTATTGCAAATGAGACTCCAGTGAGAGAGCAGAGCTTGCTCCAAAACAAACATTCCCTGACGTTGGTCCATTAATTTGGTCACACCTTCAAAGGGGGCACCGCTGACCCACGAAAGTGGTGTAAGGTCAAGTGGTTCCACTTCAAACAACACGCTCATGTTAGCCTATCTGTTTAGTACTCGGACATCTATTAATTAGATATTGTATATTGTTGTGGTCATGTGAAAAAAATCAAATAAAAATCAAATGCTTATGGGAAATATATATCTACATATGAAGAGTATGGACGACAAAAGACGTAGACATATTAGGCTAAATCAGTGATGCCCAACCTAATTCGACCTGCGGGCCATTTTAAATTACAACTCTTGTCTCGCGGGCCACATAATCAAAAAGCTACAAAAAACTAAATGAAATTGTTCTGAAACTATTTTACCAGATCGGGCCAGATGAAACAACGTCGGGGGCCGGTTCTGGCCTGTGGGCCGTATTTTGAGCATCACTGGGCTAAATAATTGTTACACATTGAACTCTTCAATTGTTCTGAAATAACATCATCATCTTTCAGACACATTTGGTCTTGTAGTCCAGTCTTGGAGTATACCGACGAAGTACAGATTTCACAGCAGATCTATCAGCTCAAAAGTTTTTAATTAATTCTGGAGGTCATTAAGATAATTGCGAGCTTAGGATTTTGCTGAGGGAATAATAGTAGGTCTATTTTGCTCTATCTCATGGCACTTTTGAGTTTGACATGCTATTGAATGAGAACATTTTTGAGAGGCATGTCTTTCAAGGTTGATTTATTGCATACCTAAACATATCAGACTTAAACCCTGGGTAGTTATTGTCTTTCCCTTGAGAGAGAGAGAGAGAGAGAGAGAGAGAGAGAGAGAGATGTCAAACGACATCGACAAGTGAATAAAGCTAGAACTATTTGACATTGAATTTCTTTTTGTTGGCTGGCTATACGCTCTAGTTCACAGTCTGCGCCTATATCAGCAAGAAGGGTTTCCTCACACAGACTAGCGACAGACAATAACAATGAATACAATGAGTAATACACAACATTACATACGTTTTAGAACTGCCCCACCCCCCAATTTACTTGTCAAGGGCTGACCTCTGGGAACACCAATATCAATAACACAGAACAAAGTCAAATGCATGTATATGTGTGTGTGTATATATGAATTTGTAGATACAGAACATGTCACGTGGCTATAATGTTTATGGAAAGCTATTTGTGTAACTATTATATATATGCTTAATGCTATTCTTTTTAATATGAAAATATTACGTAACATTGTTACTAATCTATTGATTAAGTGTAACTGGGTTACTAGTATTTTTCCTTTTTACTTTTTTTTTCTGTACATCAATGTATCTCCTTTTATTTATTTATTGAACCTTCTATTTTCTAATTGGTCACTTCTGGCAATTCAGAAGGCATTCTGGGATTGTTGCTGTGACATGACGTCATTTATCCAGTGATTTAAAGCTGTAACACTTACACTGACCAGGCATTGCATTGTTTAGTTTGACAACTGCCAGCAGCGACAGTCAATCTACTGCCCAGGACGTCCGATTGAGAGCACCCTGCGCGCGAAGGGAGGTCAGTACTAGCCGTTGGTCATCGCGTGGTTCTGTTCAAAGTGGCAGTGTAAACTTGGCGGCGTTTAATCCGTTGTCCCAAGCTGCTAGCCAGTGACTCTGAAGTGGACAAACACAATGGACGTACAAACTTCTGGACTCTACCGGACATCACCTCAGCGGGCAGTACCTTAGCAGCGGTAGGCGAAGACTTTGACACTCTTCGTTCGGCTTTGATCTCATAATATAAATAAAACGAACAAGACAGTAATCGTCTCACAACTGACCAGTAGTTTGACCAAAGTTGTTTGACCAATAGTTTGTCCAGTAGACGGACAGATGGTAAATAAACACCAGTCTAACAATTCTACCCCCCTCCTTTTTAAATCAATTAATCAGTGGAAGAATGTAAGGATTGGAGTTGCTAATTTTACTGCGACAATTAATTCAACATTTGATAGCCAATGGCCAGTTTGATACAACATTGTGTACATTCACAATGACAAGATCACAGTTGAATGATCACAGATGACCAACGAGGCATGGAGATTGAAAAACAACACAGTTTGATTGCAATTGTTACGCAACATTAAATGCTTTAAAAAAAAACTTGCGTAAAAAAACGATCAGGGGTCGTCCACTTGTAACGTCGGTCTTTACGAGCTAATTACATTACTTGCTCTCATCTATAAAACTCTTAATCTTGGCTTGCTCAGGTTGCTTTTCCCTTATTAATGTCACTTAGAACTATTGCTCTAAATCTGATACTCTGATAGGGATTTTCTTTTCGAGAGAGAGAGAGAGAGGTGGGTGATGGGAGGTGGTGGTATTACATTCCTTTGAGTGGGACAAACTAGTTGACTCAAGGATTGATCTTATTGACCAAACGGAAACGGAAATTCGAGACTTAATTCGACAAGATTAAGCTAATAATAAAGTCATGGTGGCTGGGTGGTAAAGGGTTAGGCTTCCGAAACCAAGAGATATAGGGTTCAAATCTTGGGGAAGGCTGTATTTTGAACTTTTAGTTTTTTTAGGACGTTTCCACCTAATTCGAATGGGTACCTCCATAACCGTCGGCCACAAGTCATTAACTCGAATGGGTACCTCCATAACCGTCGGCCACAAGTCATTAATCCCATAGATCGCAAGTTCTGAAAGGGCTACTTTACTTAAGCTAATAATAACACAAACTATTATTATGCAGATTAGAATGACTTTCTTTAGGGTAGTTTTAATTTCTATAACATTTCTGTTGGCCGCGTCTTAGTTTCCCAGAATATATGTCCGTACATTCACCCCTCGAGGAACAATTATACCATTTTTTTTTAAAGTGATTTCTTAGTTGTTATTATTATTTTATTTATTTATTTGTTGCCCGTAACTATAAAGTCCATTGTATATTTAAAGAATATCTAAAATGATCAGGTCTAGTAGTATCTAAAGGTGAGGGTTTGGGTTCGAGACTGTGCCGCTCACTGAAAAGAATGATCTAATATAAACAGAGAATTCATTTCAAAATGGGTTGGTTCAGGGCCGAATCAGAGGCCGAGGACTCGACAGTTCGTTACAAGTAGCAGCAGCAAATAGAAAACCTCCTCCTGTCCCTCCATTTAGCACGCTAGCTTGGCAGTGAAACATCTCTCCGACCTAATAGGCTACTATGTAAAACTGACTACACGAGCGCTCGCCGAGGAGAAAATCGATATCTCAACTGTACTCACTCACTGCTGTACAGTTGTGTGGGAGAGGAAAGGTTGGGAAGCTAGGACCAGGCCAAGAATGACCAAATAATAGAGACATATCCAATCAATAGCTACATACATGTGTCTATATGATTTTACTATCAAATGATCTAATAAATAAAACCAACAAAATAGCAAAATGAAAACAAAAAACAACTAAGCTTTTTTTTTTGAGGGGAAGAAATCAACATTTACAACAATATATCCCAATAATATAAGATTTATTCAGTGGCGTAGCAATGTATCCGTGGGCCCGGGTTCAAGAATATCTTAGTGGGCCCCCTCCACCAAATAAGAACAATGTAAATTGTGACAGAACAATTGAGTAATCTGAATGTATGGGTATGTTAACCATGTCGCAGTTATTAAATTGACTTCATAGTCAAGTTTATCACATTTAAATAATGCCGCGTTCAACACTTTTGATGACGTCATTGCCTCTTATTTATAGTAGGTGACTTCCCTTTGTGTACTTGTCATCTTTTCTGGTGACGTAGTGCTCAAGCGCTATGATTGACGCCTGCTTGTCTCTCTCTTCTCCATCTTGCGATCTAGAGACAAGACGTGATTCTAGGAGCTCTTGAATTATTCTTTGAACATAATACTGGATAGCCTTATTGATGTGCCTTGATTGATTCTTGAATTAGATTATCTTGACCCCTGTTTAGGGTGAGTTTTAATTTCTCATTGAATAGTTATTTCTATTCGATTTGATAGTATTTCAAAATTGTAATATTTTATTTGTAGATCAGAAGTTTTAGAAGACTCCGTTCTTTTATTTTTCTACAGGGTCTTAGTCTTAGGTGTTGGATCTTAGGTCTTACGTCTTAGGTTCTTGTTTTGGATCTTGGCTTTTAGATTTCGTCTAAGCCTAAGGTTCTTTACATAGTGTTCTGTTGCAAGTCTGAGGGTACATATTCCAGACTGTGGGGGTCTTTGTCAGACCTATTGAAGTTCTAAGATGAGTGATGTTATGAACTGCTGAGCTGTTTGTTGTTATGAACTCAGATGCTGACTGTTGGTGGCATCGTAATTGAAGGACAGATCTATATGTGTGTTGAGGAGTATTAGATCTATAAATTATTCAAGGTGATTACATTATATCACTTTATATTTTTATTATTGTATGTGTGTATAGCATATTATTTCCACTTATTTGATTATCATTATCATTGATTCAAACACCATTTCATTGTACATATTTCACTAGAATAAATTATTTAATTTTATTTAAATCATCTTACACATTGCTTATTATTTTATATATATAATTGAATGTGTATGGTGTGACTGTCGGGCTGAACTTGGGCCTAAAATTATTACAAGTTACCTAGACACGTTTGCACATACATAAACACAGTAATACTTGATAGTAATTCATTAAAGACCTGACAAACCATTCCAATACTTTCTGATTTTTGCTCCTAATTTATTCAACATTTTCAACGCAACGCTGACTGCGCTTACAATGTTTTGTTGGACAATGAGCAGAACAATGTTTTCTTAGAGAAACACAAATTTCTTTGGTACATCAATACATCTTAATCTCATTGTTGTTAGAGCATTATTCCTTGATGACCAAATTGTGGGAAAAAAAATTTGAGTGTATTATAGACTTTGCTCTTCCTATTGGATTCAAGACGCGCCCATCTTGAGATGCTGTGAGCAAAAAAAGTCATAGAAATCTGCAACGTCTTGAACACAGCTGACGGAATTATTTTAGACCAAGTTTAAGTCGTGGTTAGCATAGCGAACATAATGCGTGAGCGGCTTCTTTTGATGAAGCAATACCCGAAGACTATTGTAGGTCCTAATATCCACTTATATTGGAAGCACCGACACAGCCCTAGCCTCGCAGTTTATTTAAAGATAAATTGGGATTATTGGCATTGGTTCCGCCAATTAGGCAAACGTCTGGTTCTCACAAAAATGAAAACCTAGCAGTTATTCTCTAATTGCTATTTTTGGGGGTATTATATCATTAAGATCACAAAACAGTTTTCTTTTTAAAAATCATGCTAATTTGATCAACTTTAAATATGTCTCAAGTGCTCTCAACAATGAAAGAGAAAAATGGTGCTGATTGGACCTCCATATTTTGGCCGGAACTGCATTGCCCAAGTCTATTATCTAGTTTTGAATCTGCGGGGCTTTGTTTTCCTGTCAAATGGCAATATTCATAGCAATTTTAAATAAAACCTAGTCGGTTTTTTTAAATAAATATAATGGTGTTAACTTTCTTTAAGAGCTATAAGACAAATACTAGGCCATTGGTCAGAGTTCCATATACATACACATATATGTATATACCTTTGGATAGATCAGCTGTGTGGAGAAAGGGGGGGGGGGAATGCTGTTTGGGCGACATCGTTCCCACCACGGCTAATGCACAGGCATTCATCCCCGAAAGACTATTTCATGATCATATCTTTGTAAAAATATAGGCCTAATGATGTTAACATTCTCTAAGAACTATGAACAAACAGTAAGCATTGGTCAGATAATGTGACCATCCCATGATAGCTTGTACATCTCTCTGTCTTCTAGATCTAGATCTTTGTTATAAACCTGCTCCCCAATATTTGGTTTAGCCATTCAGAACAAACATATTACATTTTAACGCTATATATGTCAATTACTGTGGTGTTTCGTTTGCTTGCTATATATTTTTCTTTCTTTTTAGATTTCGTCTCCAATTAAAAAAAAATATTTTCTAATAATTACTTGAAACATTTTTTTACACAATACAAAGACAACAAAACAATGTGACAAAGACTTTCGAGGACACTATTTAAAGGTATCTACGACATTTTCTTGCTTTTAGATTCACAACAATAGAACAAATATCTATTTACAATTATGAGACTTGCGGGTTAAAGAGTGTGTTATAACACATTATAAATACAGATAATAAGAAAACAAATTGAGCTTTGAGAAATATGAATAAATAATAGCTGTTTCGAAATTTTAATTAATTAATTAGTGTCATCTGTAAGTTCTCGCGTGAGCCCCAACTAGTCAAGAGTCATAGGCTCAAGTGCAATGAACCCGTTTGCGCCTTTGCTGCTACTTCACAGGCTGTGGGCCCCTAATGGTCGTGGGCCCGGGTTCATTGAACCCCTTCGCGCCATGGATGCTACGCCACTGGATTTATTTCCCTTATTCGATATCAAACAACTTTAAAAAAATTATCACAATTTAATTAACTATTTGGACAATTTTTGTTTATTTATGCATGGAACAATCAATAATTGTGCAAAGTTGATCTGAGAATGGAAAGGGAGAAGCATAACATGTTGAAAATTTGTTCCAGACAGAGCTATGTAAAAATAAAATAAAATACGTATTCGCTGGTACAATAACTAAATGTTTTTTGAGAGCGTGTCCCATTGAATATAAACAACCATGTATACATATTGTATGTACCTGTACCATGTATACATATTGTA
>JADKLZ010000167.1:16779606-16796493 GCA_021533235.1 Biomphalaria straminea
GCCTGACGTTGAACTAACAATTTCTTACATAGCCTGACGTTGAACTAACAATTTCTTATATTGCTTAATAACTTTAGAACCTACAGTTCGAACTTTGCAGGTAACATCTGCACATTTTTTTTTAAATTCCATTCTTTCTATCTTTATCCGCTTTATTTTAATTTACTTAGTTCTCATACACTATCTCTCTCCCTCTCTCTTCCACAAACACACACATTCATTTACTCATACTGACGTTGCTCCTCCTCTCCCACCTCCTCTTAACTTTCTCTTGACTTATTTTCTCAATCTCTTAACGACTTAAACTTTCTCATTCAATGTGACATTCTCTTTCTTAACACTATCTATGTGTCTCTTTCTCTCTCTTACTCTCTTTTCCCCTCGTTTTCTCTCTCTCGTTCTCTCTATCTCTCTTTTTCTCTCTCTATCTTTCTCTCTCTCTCTCTCTCTTCAATATAATCAACGATTCTAGTCAACCCCCTCCTTTCCCTCCCACAAGTTTGCCAAGAGCAGATTACCACCACACCGTCCCGTTACCAGATGATTATCAGCAGACGATCAATGCTACGATCACGTGATTAATGAAGCTCTCCATTAGCCAATCAAAACTGAACACATCAAGAAAAAAGTTACTTTTTTTTTTCGTTCCTAAAAAAGAGAAAGGGGCAATGGGCAACTATCGTTTATCTTCATTTCTCACTCAGGAGATGTTTTTTTCTTGCATTGACTCCATTCACATGTCGCAGTTACCTTCTCTTCTTCACCCAGAATAGTTTCTCCAACTGTGTGTGTGTGTCTGTGTGTGTGTCTGTGTGTGTGTCTGTGTGTGTGTCTGTGAGTGTGTGTTTATTTGTTTGTTTAATTTTTTAAGTTTCAAGTCTACAAAATCTTCATGTCTTTCGTTATTTTTCTTTTCTGCGGTTCTCTTTTTCACCCTCTTTTTTTCTTCTTTCTGTAACGCTCTTTCAATCTCTCTCTCTCTCTCTTCTGTCTCTATTTCTTTCCCCCCATATAATGTCCCCTAATCAAACTCTATTCATCGCAAGTGCAATCGGGTCCGAAACGTTTAGTCGAAGGGACAAACCAAAAGTCCAACTGCGGACTAGTAAATAATCATGAAATAATTGTTTGGTCGCGATTCAAAACACGAGATGCAAGTAATCAGGCCACTTAGATCACTGTAAGAAATGAGACCACTTTAAGAAATTAGAGCACTATAAGAAATTAGAGCTCTATAAGAAATTAAACCACTGTCAGAAATTAAACCATAAGTAAAAACTGATCAAAGATGTAGAAATACTTTCATCTACAACTCTAAATAAGGAAAACTTTTTTTTTGGTGCATTGAAAAAACGTAACGTGGATACCCCCCCCTACCACCTTACTTTACATACTAGCTCACACCCAAGTGGATTAACTTTTAATTTTTTTTGATGACACTCTTTCCATTGTTTTCTGTATTACTGCACATACACTATACATACTGCTTAGGTAAACAAACAAACAAAAACATTGCTTTCAGACATCCGATAGCAGCCAGTCGTACTTCTTACGAGCACGATGGTGAGAGAGAATTTTAACTGCGCTTTTAGTTTTTTGAGACCTTGAGGTAACAGTCACACAAATGATAGCGGCCTTTACCAATTTGGGGCCACTTTCGCCTAATTTCATCTTAAGGCAACTGGGGAAAAGGTCAAATCAAAGTAAAGGTCTTATACCACCAATTTTAAAAAGGACATTAAACGGCAGAACAAGCTTTAGATTGACTAACATGAAAACAGAGCAAATTGCAGTTTAGGCTAGAAAAAAGATGTCGTATTTTATATGATACAGACGTTGCTTCAAAAAAGATGATTACTTCCTACGCGTCATGCATTTAGTAATGCATATTAACCAATGACTTACATTCTGCCAAGTCACTAGTTTTCCTGGCTAGCTAAGGCAACCCATTCCATGCTCTAATAGCGCTAGGGAAGAAGGAGCATTTGTAAAAAATTTGTCCTAGCATATAGAATGCGTAGTTGGCCTTTATCTTTATGTCTCTCTGAGTATTTTATTAAGTTTTGTTTTTTGTATTCGAAGAATACGGTTCAGTGTTTTATGTATAATTGTTACTATACTTTTACATGAATACCTTGTTAAGCTTCAAATGGCATAGATCGCCAAATAGACAGGTTTAAGAAGAACTTTTATTTAAAAAAAGGTAATTAAGTTTTTAGAGATCTTTGTTCAACAGTTTCTAGAGTTCTACCGTTAGAGTTAGACTGAATGTATCAATGTGCTGTAGGAAACATTGCTACCTTGGAGCGTGATACGAACAGCCATAGTTGAATGGCAAGAAATCAACTTCACCATACTGCCAGAACTAAACAACTACTTTCATACATCTATACATCTTTTGAAATGGGCCAAGACGTTCCGTGGAGCTTCAATTGATATGTTTTTTTTCTGGGCTGATTGCCGTTGGGGAGATAAGAGCTGTGAGGGAAAGGGGGAGGTGGCCGCCCCAACCAGACATAATCCATGGTGTTGGACGAATTTCAATCTCAAGCTTTCAATTGACTTTTGGTGCCATAACGTTAGAAGGACCATTTGTTAGCCCGCGTGCAACAGAAGACATTAGAGCAAGTCATCAATCTTGTCCAGACAAGAGAAAGACAGAGTAGGTTTTAACTTGAAATGTTTTAGGGCTGAGCGCGTAGACTCAGTGTGTACATTAAAAATCTCTCTCATTAATAAATCTACTTGGAAACCAAACATTTCCTTCGATTTTTTTTTGTTCTAAAACTGTAAGAAATTTGGCAAATGTCATATATAATATAGATATAATTGCTGCGTAAATGACCGAATGTAGGGCCTTGACATAAACGTGTTGTTATCGCGGGTCACATTTAGTTGTCCAAAGTCGTCCAAAACACTCAAAAAAAAAAGGAATGCTAAACACGAAGTTATTTCTTTAGAATGTAGCAAGAATCCAAATGTGTGCAAAGCTTCGCGTTGATGTTTAACACTGCGCATTAACCCCCCTCCCCCCAAAAAAAAAAAGAAATCTCCCAGTGCTCCGGCTTCTGGTTCCTGACACTTCTTGTTTCTAATTTGATGACGATGCATGTGTTTCCACTTGACTGCCTTCATGTTTCCAGACAGCGCAGCAGCAAACGGAAGGGAGGGTGCAGCTTAAATATCTATTTGATTGGTTCCAGTTGATGTGATTAGATTTGGAGGCAAGAGAGATGGATTAATCTCAGAAATAGATTTCTAACCTCACAGTACAGCGAGCACAGTGCCAAATAGGAACAAAAAAAAAATAGAACTTACCACCTTAACATTAATTACAATTATCGTTTGATGAGTTGGCCTTGAAAAAAAAAAAAAAGGAAGCGGTAGACTGTATAGAAACAAACATGTTTTTAACTTCTAACAAAAAATCAATTAACTTTATTTGCTACCAATTAAATGCTTAACAAGAATCGATATATATATGTATATATATACTAGCCGGATATGACCTGCTATTTGCGGACTTTAATTAGGGCATGGAACAATAATATTGTTTCATAGTTTGGGTATTACAGATCTACTGGATTGAATTTAGATTTATACTAGGTAAAAGTAATGTTCCCTTTAAATTTTGGCATGAAAATAAAAGTAAGGGAGTGAAAATGGGTTTACCCGTTCTGTCGATGTTTTCCTAGCAAATAAAACAAAATACTGCGTAATCAGGCTTACCGATTTGTTAAAAAGTAGTTTCGTTCTTAAAAAGACATACATTTTTTTGTACTTTTTGTCTATTTTTAGGGCCCTCCGGTAGTGGGAGGCAGGAGGGACATCGTGGTCTCCTCCATGCTCTATTGAACACTTATGGTCAAGCAGCTTTTATTTTTATTCGGGACATACATATATACGCCTTACTTTGAGCTTTATATATAAATAAAAAAATATATATACATACAGGACGAAGAGAGTACTGCTATTGTGTTTTTACCATGTACTGTGTTTCTGGAAATATGTATCCTTACCAGTTTGAGCTCAACTGTTCGTATACGCTTTTCTTATTCATTTGACATTTACATATTAATGGTGTGCTTTCATTTTCAAAATTGATTTAAAAATGCAAATAATCTCTAAGGGATAACAGTCATTACGACATTTGTCCATGATTTGACCTGAAAGTTCCTTTCGATGCTAAAATGATTTCTATACCTTTGCATTTTTCATAATTACATACATTGGAAAATTTGTGGTGTGCAAGTTAATATTATTAATAATAATATTATTATATTAAAAGGATTGGTTTCTGGTCATTTTATATGCTTCGGACTGTCATCAAGATAGCCCCTATGCTCATGACGTCTTCCCGCAGGACGTTTGGGGCAGGACGTAATTAACATTTATGAAAGGACGTCCAAAATATAGAAATTAAAAAAATTTAACAGAAAATAAAAAAAAATTGAAACCTTTTTTGTTTCCCCAGAGCAGAAACTATTGAATTGAAGTGAGTTTACGTTGATATATGAAGACATTCTCCTGAGATTAAAATAAATATGAACAAAAGGCACAACCTTGTCATTCTTGAAACATCTCTTGGAGACTGTCTTTGTCCTATACTTGGGTGTTGTGCCGTTCTACCAACTTGTTAAAGTTCATCTCTGGCTACAATTGTGACCTGATGAAATCATCTCCAAGTAAAGCAGAAAGAACAAACACAATATTTTCACTCCGGATCAGATTCCTAGAAATCTGTCCCTGGGTCCAACTATTATTTCAGCTCCCACCCACCCCCTTCAAGCAAGCTGGACAGAGTCCTTTTGCCGGCTGGTAGTTCCAGACGCCCACCGTCACGACCTTACTTAATCCCCCCATGACGCAGTAATCCCTGGGTGTGTGGCCAAGTCTGCTCCGAGGGGCAACAGATCATGATCCAGAGAAAAGAAATGTGTGAGCAAGCTTATCCTCGTCCCTGTCCACCTAATTCCCGCGCTTTTTAGTTCGCGTCTGCTCCGCCTTCCTTTTAGAACTCTTCTTTAAAAAAAAAGTAACAACCAAAAAAAAAAAAAAGAAGATAATAGCACAAAATGAAAATGTTAAAAGAGAAATATCTCAGAAGAGAGTAGCTCTTAAAATCTCAGACTTAATCCACAGTTGGGTGACTTAGGTATTTTTCTTCTCCCTTTGTTGGTTTTATTTTTTCCCGCCCATTCCCGATAATGTTCAGAAGTAGTTTACTCATCTGTCGTGACTTTTCGATATGAAAGTATCGAAAAGGCGACTTATACAGAACATACATAGGATCGAATACGAGGTTACATTTTACAAAGTGTTAACTAGCAAATGTTTCAAACCCCTTTATGTTTTCATGACTCAGTGCTCTTGATACCGGCCTATAGAAATAGGCCAGTTATTCCAATTGAATACCAGTCATGCTGATATCGAGGACTATTTTTTTTTGTCGCCCCCCTCTTTCTTTAAGAACATCTATGTTGTCAATCTAGTTTTATAACGCCTGTTCCGAAATTCGCCTCGGTTGGTTTCAATTACTTTCCCCCCCCCCCCAGTTTTTTTTTTTTATTTACACACTTTCCATATTTCAAAGTTTTCAAAACTTTCCACACTTTAAAATAAGCAATATAGGTGATAGAAGAATCGTCTGCTGATTAGAGAAGTATCGAAATGATATTTTAACTCTCAGACTTCTCGATTAGTCCAATCGACAACAAGGTTTGGAGTACACTTCTCTGTCAGGTCTCGCGAGACTTGAGCTTGTTGTTGCTATGACGTGCTTCTCTTGCGCTTTACGTCATGTCCGGCAGGGACACGAGATGATCGTGCGCATGCGTGAAAGAATGGTGCGATGTTGCTAGACAAACAAACTGGAAGACACGGGCCGCAGTGTTCATGAAGAAGAAAGAGAATTGACCGAGTGTCAGCCATTTTCATTAATTTACTCTCTACTCTTTAATAACTTTTACCCGCTCAAAGGGTGCCTCCAAGAGAGAGGTTTTTGTTCAAGGATCATCCTCACGTGACCTTTCCAATCACAGACATTTAGAGACTGAAGGGATCTTGATGGTAAATAACTAATCATCACATTTGCTTTACTTTAGACATTCAAGGGAGATGCTCTTTTCAAAAGAGTTCTGGGAAATGTTCGTTTAAAATGTGTTTACAGAGAAATTGTGAAAAATGTTCTTTTAAAAAGACATGACTTATAAATTCTGGCGAAATGTTCTTTTGAAAGACGAATAAGACATTCTGGGGAATTGTTCTTTGAAAAGATATGACTTAGAAATTCAGAGAAATATTTTTTTGAAAGGAGATCACGTGGAATGTTTTTCAAGGGGAATGTTTTTAGAACGATAATACAAATTTGAAATAATATTATTTTTAAAAGATCATTTAGAAATTCGCTTGATCTTAATAATTAATGAATTAGATTGAAACAAGAAAAAAAGACAATACCTCCATTATACAATTTATAATAACATAAAAGTAGTGTTCAATCATTTTTAAAATTAGCTTCATTAGTTTTTAATTAGCTTAATTAGAAATTATTTATTGGTACTTTCATTACATAGACGTCAAAATAGAACTAGATCTGGATTTCTGATTTAGAAACTCTAGATCTAGAAGTAATCTATATTAGATATAAGTAAAATATAAGCAAAGATTAGAAAATAAGCTTATTCAACTTAAAATAGAATTAACCACTCAGTTATCGGTACACTACGGCTGACTACGCCATTTTTTAATCTCCAATTTATAGCCAAATTTAAATTAATTTCATTTGTCCCTTGAAAAATTCTAGTTATTACACTACAGTTTTAGCTAGTACCGGTCATTCTCAGCGACACACATCCACTGGTTAAGCGAATGTATAAACCTACTACACTTGATAATATTCTAATGCTAGGACTTAAGATCTAGGCCTAAAAGAAGATGAGCCAAATATACAAAGTACACAACCACAACGCTTCAAGAAACGACAAGTTACATTTTTCAGTGGATTCTAAATCGTTAAATGCTCTATTTCAATAAACTATTTTTTTTTTTGTAAGTCAACACCATATTGTCTCGTTCTAGATTTGATTTCAACAATAACATATATCAATAGTGGATCGGTGATTATTTATCTACAGAAATGAGTGGCATATCTATCTTCAAAAAAAAAATGGAAAAGTGGTTTGAGTGCTGGGACAAGTCCCAAAAAGCCCGTGGAGTCTGGGAGCGCATGAGGCGCCCTGACCGCACTTCCCCGTGGTGGAGGCTGTCCAGGCCTGAGCAAGCTGTTATAGCACAGTGCAGGACAGGCCACTGTCCTGTTGGCTCATACTTTTCACGGTTATGGCCAAATTTTGACTCACGGTGCCCCCGCTGCGGGGAAGAAGAGGAAACCGTGTCTCATATTCTGTTCGACTGCCCCAGACTTGCTGATCTCCGTCTCGACAGGTCTGGGAAACCAAAATTTCTCGACCTGTATGGTGACGCCTACGCACTACGCAAGACAGCAGGGTTTCTGTCCAGGGCTTTTGCAAGAGAGGATTTAAGCCTCTCAAGCCCTCACTCAAATGGAGTTTGATGATGATGATGATGATCTTCAAAAAGGCGCTACCACAAACCATTATGTCAGACACATGCGTTTCTAAAAAAAATACTTGTTTAAGACTGAGGTATACTTATGTCATGTTGTAAAATAGACCCCGCTATGACCTAGATATTTTTAAAATGAAATTAAGCCAGGAAAAGAGTTCTTACTTTGATAAATAGACTATCAGAAGAGAGTTCTTATTTTAATAAATTGACAACCTTCGTATTGACTAATACTTTGCTTCTAACCAAACAGATGTTTGGTCAGGTCTTTGTGTTGTTTGGTAAAGATATGGATCTTGTTAAACTAGACAAACAAATTTCAAATGATGTCATTCATAGAGCCACACGCTAACGTGTCAAGCACGAAATGACATCATCTGGACTGTAAGTCCTTCTCCCTCACCTACCCCAAAGAAAAACGATACAGCACTGTATTCATTTGATCTTCAATTAGAGTGAGCTATAGTCAAAGTAATGTTCTCCTTTCAGACCTTGCGATCTATATAGGATACATGATATTAGAGTCATCTGTTTCTTTGGCCAACAGTTAACAAGCAGGGTGTCATGTGGCCAGCACAATGACAAACTGTCTTTACTTTACCCAATTCAAGTCAGGTACCCATTAAAATTGGGTGGACTCAGAGGCGCGTTAAAAATTCAAAATCACAGTATTCACCGAGATTCGAACCCAGGACTCCAGTTTCGAAAGCAAAGCGCTAACCCACTCAGCCACCGCGCCCCAAAGAGTGAGCCAAACCTTGGGAAGTAACTCTACTATAGGTCGTCAATGATGTACAGTTATTCTTGAATGAAAAATGATACCACTGGACAGAGTTCAATGCACATCAAAACCAGAACGACAAAGACTATTGAGATGATCCAGGATGATCACGTGAGCAACTTGTTAAGAGAAACCAGAGAGGCCATTGTCATTTAATGAGACAGCGTCAAGACGTTTACAACCTGATAAATTATCTTCTCAAATGCAACTATAGCTATCATACAATAAAATACAACACAATTCATATATACATATGAAAACATATACACATGAAGAAATATATAATAAAAATTAAAAAAAAGAAAACAAAAAGACTCCACTTTCATTTTTATAACTAATGACTATTGTAATGCAATGACTGCAACGCATACTCTATTAAAATTGTATTCAAAAACTCCCAGTTCAATAGCAGCTTTTACCAGTTAGAGAATACAAACCCTTATTATTGACAGTTTTTACCTTCCAATGTTCACTACATACAAAATTGCTTTAAAAAAAGGGAAGTAACTTTACAAAAAAAATCGGTCACAAAAACATATTGCGGGTTATAAACCCTTGATTTCAGTCCAAAAGTAAAACGTATGGAAATTTCCTCAGAATCATGGGCAGATCCGAGATCTTTGAGAGAGTAGGGTTAGGGGAATTCAACTATGTTATTTTGTATTCAATAACTAAATAGAACATTGTCAAAAATATTTATGTTACAATCGTAGTGCCAGGTAAAACAGAAGACGCTCTCTTGCATCAATCTCCTGCTCACTCTTTATTATAAATATAGCTGTTCCAAAATAGTGTAGTTAAAAAGCATACACACAATACAAAATATATTACTAGTTCAATAAAGTAATAGTTTAGTATATCTACTTCAATGTTAAGAAGTTTGCTATTAGTAAGTATTAATTTAAAAACAAAAACTGAATTTTAAAATGAATTTAAGAAAAAATATTTAAAGTTTAAAAAAAAAATAATAATTCAACACCTGTGGGGCGAAATGGGTTAAAATAATCAAGAATAAAAACATTTAACAGAATCGCCCCAGGATAAAAAAAAACAAAGTCTCAACCGCTGGCCGAGCAGTGCAATCCTTGATACAATTTGTCTCCTGTCACTTTCATCACGTGGTGTCACTGGTCTCCAAAGGTGTTTTGATCTATTTCTGGTTGGTTTCAGTTCATACCAGAAAGGAAGATCTATTTCAGGATAAAGCGAACTTTTTGTTTTGTTTGGACCGAGGTCGCTGTGGTCCTCTTATGTCCAAAATGGCATTCAAAATGGGAAAGTGTTTTTCTGATGGCCTTGATTCCCCGACACTGTAGAACTAGTCACAGAGTTCATTAGTGAAATGGTAGACTTGGAATAAGTAATGGACGGAGACGCTGAGGTGGAAATCTTGGTACCAGGGGGAGATACTGGAGAGTTCCCTTTGGGTGCGAGATTTTCAACTTGAATACAACTTGTTTCCGGTCGGGCGTGGGCGTAGCAAGTGGTGACCTTGTTAATTCTGTCGCAGGTTTCAAGCCGTCTAACGATGCTTTGTTCTTCCTTGTCAACAGAGGCTACATGTATTGAACGTACTAAAGTAATATTGTCTAGGCTATGGTTAGAATCTGGGACAGCCCCGGACCGATCATCGTCTACACAAAATGTCTTCTGTTTCTCTACTTGTTTCTTTTCTTCACAATGGGCGACGTGCTCCACCTCTGTGCTGTGCCCAGAAGCATTGCTCTGGTTATCCTCTTTGATCACGTGGTCCCCGATCTCTTCTTCTAGCCCGGTTATCTTCCGCCACGTTCCGGACGTCAAATCGTGCTGCAGTTCCTCGCTGTTGAAATGATACTCGGTCACGTGATCCACATTAACGTGTTCCCGGTCTTGAGTCGAAGCTTCCAAGCATTGACCTTCAGACTCCTCAGAGTATAAATACACGTCTTTCGTTTCAACTCTACCCTCTGTATCAAAGGAGGAATTCATCGAATCGTTGTCGGCCAAAACCATAGAGTCCACAGTTCCGTCACTCCCGTCTTTGTCGTTGACTTTCTTATTGACAGTAGACATGCCGTTCTGACCTGCAGTGCGGCACCCCTCATCAACATCTGTCATTTCTTTGCAGACTTCGGCCTCTGACGTGCATGTTCCGACGACGATAAATTCGACAGGCGACTCGCTATCAGTACATCTCGTCTGCTGGATCACGTGACTAGCTTCGCGTCCTATTTCTGTGGCAGCTCTATTGACAGGATTGACTTTAGCTATATCTCTTTCATACGATCTCGGCACGCTGTCGAGGCTGATCACCCTGCCCACGTTTGTTCTTTTGATATGTCCACCAGCTGAATGAATGGTGCAAGGTAGGTCCAAGAACTGACTAGCAGAGACCGAGGTCGATGTTGTGTACGTAGTAGATGTGGACGAATGGCTGACCAAAGAGTTTCGGTTTAAAGGGCTGACTACTACAGCAGTTTGAGGCGACAGGGTCGACCTGAGCTCAGATGAATGCCCGGAGCTGGTGACCATAGATATCAGCTGTACTTGGGAGCCCGACTTGTGGCCGGACTGGGACCCAACCGGTCTCATGGTGCCAATGAAGGCTGACGTTGCTGGCCTGGACATGGTGCAAGTTAGGCCGTCAACGGACATGCTACTGTGCACGGTCTCGTTCTTCACTTGAAGGTTTAGAACTTTGGTTAACAAACTGGTTGGCGTGCCGGATCTGTTGTTTAACTGAGCAGACTGGGAACTAGAAGTCAGTGTGGTGTACGGCTCAAATGGGTTCGCCTGAAGACCAAAGTTTTTCAGCTTCCCCTTCACGTAGGACGTTTTTCTGGACCCACGCAGTTTAGCGATGGGGATTTTTAGCGACTGAGTAGGGAGGCATACTTTAATTTGATGCAAGCCTCCCTGTGCCCTTGCCGCACCTGCCTTCAGAGTTGTTCCCAGAGGTATGGTGTGAGCAGTCCTCCTGGAGCCTATCCCACCTGTCCCTGCGGTTATCTGCATCCTGGGACGATAGGGCATCATTTGGCAATGAGAGCTGTACACCTGCGTGGCCTGAGTGTACTTGATGTTACGCAGTGGGGACAGAGACGTGATCAGAGGGCTTTGCGCAGTCATCGCTCCAATAGATTGAGAGTACAATCTGGAACTGCTGCTTTGAGTATTTCCAGTGGTGGAAGGTGCCATGTTGCACATGTGATGCGGGTTGATTTTGTCTAGAAAGCTGGTGTTGGCGGAACTGAACAACTGGCCAGCGAATCTCTGTTGGAACCCGCAGGAGACGGGCACCACGCGAGGGTGAAGTTTAGACTTCGGGTGAATTCTGGAGGCGACGGGTAGCTGCAAGGATTGCAGTCTGACTTTGGTCTGTGAGGATAAGGTCAAGGGGTCAATCTTGATGCACTTGGGCATGGGGGAGTCGAGGTGGTTCTGCACCATGCTCTCTACCGTGATGCTGTACGAGTGCATATCCATCGGGGAATCTTTCCTGCAGCACACGCTGCGTGCTGGGGACATGGGAGGGGCAGGCTCTCCTCTTTGCTGGATGTACTTGTGGGGCAGCGTCGTGCTGGTGGACAGGGTGGGGCGCATGTGCTGGATCACCATGGTGGGGGAAGAAGTCAGCTTGGTGGAAGTGTAGTTGAGATTCATCTTGGAGTAGGACACGGTCTCGCTAGACAGCAGGCGAGGTGGGCACCCAGGCCCGGTGATCGAGGGAGAGAGGTGGGCGGTCAGGTTGTCCAACCGGCGCCCGTATGGATTGATAGTTCGCCTCTGAGGGCTCGGCGTGACTGACATACGCGGAGGGGCTAGGAAGATTTGATCTAAAGTTTGCTGGTCTATGTGAGGCAATTCTTTGATCTAAATCAAAAGTTCAAAAAAAATTGTTTAAATCATCTGCAGATTATAGAAAAAAATATTTTTAACATAGACCTTGTTTAGATTTATTTGGATGTTCCTTCAAAATTGAAAATTGAAGATTACATACTAATCCAAACCTACCGCAGAACGGCGGGGGGTGGGGGGGGCGAGCAGGGTTCAAACCAGAGTCTATAGTCTATCGACACACCTCAGATAAGAGAGGAAACCACACGACCAGGCAGCCAATGTGGTCCATTAGCAAGTGAAAATATGAAATGAACAATTTCAGAATATGTTTTATATAGTAGTTTTATATTGTGTATAGCCTAAAGTAGCTAGCTATTTCATGTATCTGGTGTACAGAATATAGAAAGTGATGTATAAGGCACTTTGGAATCAAGCATCTAAACTCTTACATTTGTAGTAGAAACAACTGTCAATATGGACGCAGCATTAAATATCTGCTCTATGACATTGGCGCAGCTAGAAATGTATTTAAAAATAGGAGGGAAACTAATAAACTGAGGTATTAAAGTCAAGTGATGAACTCTTACTCTAGAGATATTTAGTTGACAGCAGCGAGCTCACGCTGACATTGTCTCCATTTATTTCAAAACCTCTCACAACCTTCATATTATCATTTCATAAGTTTTATTTCAGGTCCCCTAATATAGTTCCCTCATGTATCCATATGGCTTTCCTTCTTTTTCTATGGTATTGCATTTTATTGCTTTCCAAAATGTAAACCGGATCTTAAAAGTTTGATTATTAAGATAAATATCTCCAATATATAAGAGCTTTATTTTAGCTTCATATACGGACATTGTTTTTGTTTATTCCCTCAAAACAAAAACTGTGATTTCTTTTTTCTAATATTTGGCAAGTTTTCAGATATAAGTATTTTCATTTATAAGTTAAAAATTATAGGGTCCACTACAGAAATCCTCTCCTGTGAATTTTAAATACGTAAACACGGCCCAGGTAACGAATATTAATATGCATATCTTAGTTGTTTTGTTTTTGGTAGACGTATTGACGTTAAACCAGAGATTTAGTCACTTATTCCGAGCACGCTACAAGTCAACATTTCTGAATCATGACATTATTTTGCCAGCCGTAAAAATGCGAAAAAAAAAAGGCAAAAAAAAAAAAAATAGTTTCAGACCCTTTGAAATTCGGAAATAGATTCTTATTTTTATGTGGAGGCCCCTTTCTTGTTGATACAACCCCAAGGTTGTATAATTTTAAAATTATAACGAGGTCATCAAAAGTCACTAAAATGTCTTAGTTCTGTTGGTTTCTCTATAACAGTGGTTCCCAAACTTTTTTGTCTCGTGGACCCCTTGACATGTTTTCTGGTTTTCCGTGGACCCCCTGCTTAAGTTATATTGAATTTTTGAAAATTCATCAATTACACATTTTGTTTAAATAATTTCCAACCAGTGACATGAGGAGTGAAAAAGTAATTTAAAACTACATTTTAAGTTGAATTCATTTTTTTCACAATAATTTTATTAACTAAATTGAAATTTAAACTCATTATGTAGTAGTTAATATGTATCGTTAACCATCACTAAACACATTGGAAACAATTGTTTTTAAAGGTTAACAAGCTCGACTTCCATTGCTACGAAGTTAACTCTTCTACAATACCATTGCCCTAACAGAGTTTAAATAATTTAAAAATTAAGATCATTATAACTAATGAGCTCTATGACAACCCCAGAGAAGAAATAGGAGCACCGGAGCTAACGGCTATCAGGCTAGCAAATCAGCAAAGTTCACCAAACAGTTAAATTTTTTTCTTCAGTAATATAAAAATATTCCTTCAAAGCTTGACAAACTCTGATGCCTCATAATAAAACAACTCATGATGCCTGGACTAACGTTTGCCTGCTCGCACGTTTGGGCTAGGATGTAATTATCTACAGAATCTTTAGGAACACCCAAAAGATTTTTTACAAAACATATTGTGTGACCTTATAAAGCTCAACGACAACAGCAATAACAATGTTCTCCATTGTTTAAATAGAAAAAAACAGAAGGCTGACACACTTGCCAAATGTGACAAAACAAATAGCCTACACACTTGAGCATCGCATTCTATCCGAAAGAAATGAAGAAACTAATAGTGAATTGTAAAAACGAGAAATGGACAAGCAAACCATTAAATTTTCCTTAAAATTTAAAAGCAAATATTTTGTCAAATGTAGATCTTTTCTCAACTTTATCATGGAGTGTTCAATAGTTTTTTAAATCTTATCCAAGGTGGCTTTGTCTCCAACGATCCTCCAGTTTAGGTGGTTTCATATTGTCATTACATAAAATGTTGTTAAATAAAAGACACATGCAATATAAGTTCGACGAGAAAAGAAAAAAAATGTAGAAATTAACACCACCGTCTATTTTATATTTAGATTCAGCCATATTAAATAGTAATTATCTCTAGACCAAATTAAGCTATTTAAATGAGGTATTAAAATTGAAAATATGTTTTTCATTAGGATATTATTATAAAAATTTAATGGCCTAGCTATAATAAAGTATAAATAATGTATATTTGTATGATATAATAGGTGATTCCTTTAATGTGAGATTTATATTAAACTCAATACCTTCTTAAATGTGATCCAGTCTCGTGGACCCCCATTTGCATGTCATGGACCCCCAATTCTTTTTTTCACTTTCGTGGACCCCCCTGGAAGTCCTAGTGGACCCCTGGGGGTCCATATGGACCACTTTGGGAATCACTGCTCTATAAGATACACAGCATATAAGCAAGACGTCTGGCCACACGAGACAGCTATACTGACCTCATTAACACTTGATAACAAGGTCAAGGCCAGATCTGTGTTCAGCAAGGAATAATCTGTTTCATCAAAACTGAAATCGTTCCCGCCATGATCCAGTTTAAACTCCAGTATCTGAGGCATCTACAGGAAAGACTTTTACATGAAGTTACAATTTCAAACAGGTTCTCTTTAGGCTTACTTTATTGACGTGAAGGTGTACCATGGGTCCACGTAAGAAGTTAACTATATAGCATAGGAGATGTGCATGTCATAAAGGTAAGAGTTCATTAGTTGACCACAGTCCATGCCATGTAGGTAAAAAGTTTATTAGTTGACCACAAAGGCAAGGAGGTTTAGATGAAAGAAATGGTGAGTGTATACAAAGGTTGATTTCATTGTCACCGAAATGGAGCTTTCAAAAGTTTCTTTCTGCGACCAACGTTGTAAATTGTCGTACATGTAAAGCAAACTTTCTAAAGTGAAAACAATGGCCCAACAATAGAGATGACCTGGCTCAATGATGTGATTCATAGATTTCAGGAGAAACTAAAAGGGAGTTAAGATTTTCATAAGCATGACAGTCGAGCTGGTCAGTTGGGCTTAGAGAGTTAGGGCAAGCAAGGCAGAACAGAAAGAGTCTCTAAGACAGCTCCCCCAAACACAAACACATGTCAGCAAAAGCAGACAGAACCTCAGTGCAGTGAACTTGCTATTGGGGCTTGGAAGATGCGTCATAAAAAAAGTAATACTAACATTTATTATTAAAACTGCTACTACCACTTATAATAAAACCAATGCTACAAAAAAATAATGTTAATATATTTCTGTACTTTTGAAACACTTTTTTACCGAATGGGGAATTTTTAAACGAAAAAAAAAAAAGCCACAATGGAGAGTCCATACTGTCTCTCTCTAGCTATGTGCAAACAAAAAGCAACCCTAAAGACAAATCTAAGTTGTTTGCCACTGTACTAACAACTGAACATTGTACAATTGAATCCCCGAAGCACTGGCTGTATAATTACTGAACTTAACAATTAAACTCTCACTATATAGATAGACCTATAGAATTTACTAAAACTTCTAGAGACTCGTAGATACAGCAGAGCAGCAGAAACTTATCGCCAATTCGATCCAGAAGGTTACCTGGTCACAACATGCGCCGTCAGTTCATTAATAACAGCATGCATCTTTTTTTTAAATTAATCTTTTCTTTTTGACCAATGTTAAAGTTCTGCTACTTAAATAACATTTAATGAGGTCTTACCTTGTTCACAACAGTGACATGCACCCTGGTATCACGCCCTTGCTCCACGCCCGCGTCACCCACGTCAGCCATAACTACCTCGTCTACGTCACTACTGGGCATTCCCTCAGCGTCCATCAAACTAGTGGACGAGGCAGTTGGAGAGATGTCTTTGTCGGGGATGTCTAAATCCTGAAGGATCTCCGTCAGCATTTCTGAGCGACACCCTACCATCGTGTGCGGCCAGATATCATTGTAGATAAGCTTTTGAAGCATCATACTTGAGGACAGAAAACATAGGCCCCCATCATATATAAGGTTTGGGGGTCAAATCATAGTTGTAGTTCAGCGTCACATAATAAATATATTTTATTAGCGGTTCCAATCTATATGCAGTTCAATGCTCACATCTTATATTATATAAATTATCAATCATAATTTTGTTGTTCTATCACAGGCTAATTATTAAGGCATAGTGTGGAGGCATAGTGTGGAGACAGAGTGCGGAGGCATAGTGTGGAGGCAGAGTGTGGAGGCAGAGTGTGGAGGCAGAGTGTGGAGACAGAGTGTGGAGACAGAGTGTGGAGGCAGAGTGTGGAGGCAGAGTGTGGAGGCAGAGTGTGGAG
>JADKLZ010000167.1:16844366-16858719 GCA_021533235.1 Biomphalaria straminea
GAGGCCTGCACAACCAATCACAACGTATGTCATCTCTCCCTATAGCCAATGGGTTTACGAGGGTGATATGAGGCATGCACAACCAATCACAACGTATGTCATCTCTCCCTATAGCCGATGGGTTTACGAGGATGATATGAGGTCTGCACAACCAATCACAACGTATGTCATGTATTTAGGGGCGTACTAAAAATCCCGAAGTTTGGGATCCCAAACCTTACCGGGATTCAAACTCTATACCACCACCCCTTCCCCACTTTTTATGTAATGCATAGTTGTGTGGTCTTCACGCATGAAGATTTCCTATTCAGTTCAATTAACCCTAAGTAACCCAAAGTAACCCTTATTTCTTGAGATTAACAATTTCTACTAGTCACTTGAAATCTTATTTCGTCTTTATGTTCGTTGCGCTCAAAAATATAAAAACCTTCTCTTTGGCCTGCACTGCTTACTAAACAACACAGAGCCACAGGGAGCAAATAAGAGTAAACAAACTCCCTTCTTTATCTTGACTTTGTTTTATAACAAGCTGTTGTGTGGAAAAACCCACACGCACAATGCGTAAAACATGTTCGTTTATTGTATTCTATTGGACAGGAGGTGTATGGTAGACTTTTTTTTTCAAAAAGAAGGCGAAGACATTTACCAGCCCTTTAATATGGAATCTGCTGACTGCAGAACTGGTGAGGGGGGGATTCCATCAATGAAATTGAGATGCTATAGAAGATGCTATCACCAACAGTCTACAGAGATCGCAATTCAAAACAGGATGACAAAGTCATTTGGGCCCCTCGACGACCTGCTACCTACTGTCAAAAAAACGCAACCCGAAATTTTATAGCCACAGCACAAGGTCAGCAGGTTTCGCAAAGACCTTCCTTCAGGGAACAATACCAGGAAATAGAAGAGGGAGATAGAGGAAGCGATGGGAAGACAACATTAAAGAATGGGAAAGCCTGACATTGAAAGAGATTGTATTCAAGACAGAAAACATGAACAGTCTGAAAGACGGTCCACAGATCACGTGTGCTGCTAGACTAGAGGAATGGGGAGGGTGATGGAGATGTAGGTATGTGATCTGATAGGGTTTTACATTCATGTTGGGTCGAAGTCAATTTCACCATTAACTTTGCCCACCTCACCCCCCTCCCCAAATCATTTTACTTTATACGTATTATTACTAAAAATGTATAAAGAGATTTTTAAAAAAATTAACAGCAGTAGAATGATTTACTTGAATTCATCTCCGGAACGCTATAGCTCATAGAAGGCAATGGCATTCTTCAAAACTCCATCAAGGTCTCTGCAGAGCTGTTCCACTCTGTGCAAAAGCTCAACAATTATTTTTTTATTTCAGTTTTGTCTACATCAGCAATCCAACTGAGTGGTCTGCCCTCCTGTCTCCTGCCTCATTACTGTTTGGCCTGTAAACTACTTTCGCTCTTTATTCTCTTTCATTTTTTTTTACATTCAACAGGTGCGTGTCCAGGTTCTTCTTAATGTATTAATGAATTAGTACCTGGTGATTTGTATTTATTTTCATTGCACAAGTCTGAAAGAATACCAACAGCCTCATTCATAGTGATAGTATCATAAAATAAGAAGCAGAATTTGTTTGTACTTTAATATGTGATTATTTAAATTCCCCTTAAAACAGTGACACGTCGCTAAACAGTTTGATATATCCTGACCTCTATATCGAAGGTATCGGATATACCCGTTATGTATATTTTATCGGACATTAAAATGGCAGAACTGAAGTGGTATTGTGGCTATGTTATCAAATGTTTTATTACTGTAATGAATCCGACTTTGACTTTGCGATAACTTCTGCCACCGAATCACAAGATATCAATGTTTAAGTCTTCATCGAGTACTTTATATTGTAGAGAAGCGATGTTTGTAAAAGGCATTGACTTATTTACTTTCAGGCCGAGGCAACGGAAATGGTGAGAGAAGCAGACGTTAACCAAGACGGAAGGGTCGATTATTCAGGTATGCTTCGTATCCCTTTCTCTTATCTTATTACACACACACACTGATATCACTTCTCCAACCAAGTTTAAAGCCCTACAGCAGCGTTACTGAAAGCCTCAATAGATGCACGAAGGCGGTAAATTTTTTTTTTCATGAGACAAAACGTTATTTCATTTTTTTTTAATCCATTGTAGTTATTGATTCCTATTTGAGTACTGATCAAGTAAAAATGTCCTTATAGAGGACGTTCTAAAACATCGTCAACAATGCGATTCCTTCCATCTCTCAAGCGCTGAAATGACGTTCTGTTGACGTCTTTGTACAAAGCTTATAACAACTCATTTTGTCTGACTGGTACTAATTCTGAACACAATAATTTATTGTACCAAACAAAACATGAATCAGTTTTAAAAGAAATAACCAATTAGTCATTAATTTCTGATAATTAAGTATTTTATATGATACCAACAAGGGAAAAAAATCTTTCAGTATTAACAGAAGGGGTTTTGTCCACTTAGATAATTGTACATTTTATTTCTCCCAAACTCATTCTCGGATCACTTTGAAACTTTCCACAATTATTGATTGTAATTTAACAAGCAAGAATTAATTTAGAAATTAACCAATTGGTCAATAAATTATAGGTAGTTAATTATTTTGTTTGATATCGAAAAAAGGAAATACATTACATTAATAAGATATATAGTTCTAAATGTGAAGTTCTTCTCTTGGATAAGCCTTTTTTGTATGTATTTTTTTAAATATTCTGCTTGGATTTGTGTTGTTGCTTTTTTGCTGAGTTATCTAGGCCGTGTACCGACATATCTGATAGGATAACATTAATATACAATGATGTTTCAAATAGTCTTAGTACATTGGTCATATCAAAGAATTATATGTACAATATTTTTGTATTACAGAATTCAAAGCCATCTATTATTCCAAGTCCTGAGTACATGTGCACCGTTAGACATTGTGAAGCTTTAGCAATCAACATGTTTCACTTGTGGCGTGAGATACACCACCTGTCTGTAATTAGGTTAATTAAAAGCAATATGTGTATCTGTATAAATGTACATATAATGGTGTAGCGTGCTCGATTAAGCTTCAGCATTGTGTTCATAACTTGGGTGTATGCAATGGTGTATTGGGTTTATGCTTTAATATTGTTAATACTCTATAATGAAAGATTGAACGAGCTTTATATGTCTACGTGTACGTCTTTCACCTATGGATAATTCTTTAAAAAGTATCCAAATGACTGGATGCAACTTTGTGTCCACTAATTTTGCTACGTTGGTCAGTTCTATGATCCAGACTGGTGACCTACATTACTGTGACATGTTCTGTCAAGTATGTGTTGTTGTTGATTTAAGAATATAAAGACCTTATTCAAAGTTATGAATACACTTATTGATGGACATCTGATAAATAGCAGTGTACGACTTGAGGCTCCATCTTGTCTGAAACATCTTTAGTGACAACCATGTGGAGACTCAATCCCTTGGGACATGGAAACAAGGCTGTACTTTTAGGATCCCCTTGTCCACGAACAAGGAATAGCTTGATCCTGACCCTAAACTAATTCTCTCTCATTTAAAATAACCCTTGTCGTCTTAGGCTTGAAATACTGCGTGAATTATCTCCTATTTCTCTTCCTCTCCGCAGTGGAAGTATTGTAAATCGAATTGCCCCCTAGAGCATCAGAGGCACTAGAACAACTCTGAATTGGGCTATGATTTTTTTTTTATCACGCTGGAGTACAAGGCCCGCCGCCAGAAATAGGCCTATTTGGGCCCGCTTTGCCTTTCCTCCACATGTCAAAAACCTTCAAATACGTCTAGCAACAGCATTTTAGACGAGCCCCCTTTTTTGTTGGGGACCTGGACTATAGTTCTGTCCTGGGAGTGCTCAGAATGTGGAAAGTTTTCTCAACCGCCTTAAAATCTATTTTCTTCTTTCTCCAACTATTGAACCAAAATGTCTGTTACCACACGCTTCAGACTTAACTCAGGAGAGCGGTTCATGGAGTAGAATCTCTATCACGTAAGCAGACTTTGTTAAAAAGTCTCCACACCAACTAACGACTGCATACCAAACATCCAGGATGAGATCTCGTATACATCATCATAGGGCTGTTGTAGCAATAAGACATTACATAGGCTCTTTATCACAATCATTTAGAAATTAGCGAACGAGTTTTCTTGTACATGAATACATTCAAAATATTAATTACAGTTTATCAAAGAGTAAAACAATCTATAGACAAGATGTTCGCACCCTTCCCTCTCACATCTAGAAAATACAGGCACTCGGAGACGGGCTATCACACAAATTTGTACATGTCTTTTCCTTTCCAAGAAAAATCCCGGGGGGGGGGGGGTCTAGGAGAGGTTTTTAAATATGGAAGGAGAGGGAAAACGCACTGTTTGATAATAATGGCTGCTTGGTCATTCGGTTTCGGATTTATACCCCGCCCGCTGCCATCCCCCGTCGTCCTGCAGGAGGTTTGGACTAGGAAGTAGATTATGTTCAACTCGGAAGGAGCATCCAAAACATGTCACAAGAGAAAGGGCGAAGTAGCAGTTAGTGATTAAAACGTTAAATATACATCACTCTGGTGCAAACATATGTCATTAGTACTTGCACTAAAGAGTTGCGTTCATCAATCATCATACAATGTATTCTCAACCATCACTGAACATAAGTCTAACACGGACAGGAATTGGTACATCTGTGTAGCAAGAACTTGAGTACTCATAAATTTCATTTTGTCTTGAGTATAAAGTATTAAAGTTCCCCTTTCAGACCTTGTGGTCTATAGGGCATGTGATGTAAAAGTCATCTGATTCTGTGACCTACGGTTTACGAGGGTGTCATGTGGCCAGCACAACGACCAACCGCCTTTACTTTTCCCCAACTAATGTCAGGTACCCATTAAAGCTGGGTGGACTCAGAGGCGCCCGAAGATCCCGAAATAAAAATCACAGTCTTCACCAGGATTCGAATCCAGGACCCCCCCGGTTCAGAAGCCAAGCGCTTTACTGCTCAGCCACCGCGCCTCCTAGAATGTATTAAATACACACACATTTATATTTCTAAATTAACTTTTTTTTTTTAATGCGGAGGCTCTGTAATAACAGTGAGCGGCTGCATGATGTTGCGCGATCGTAAATTCTGCCATGCATAGGCCTACATCATTTTAAAAAAATATTTTGGGATTTGAATAAAACTAGAAGGGCATATGTTCTCGACTGTTAGTCTGCACTTCATTATTAGCCACTAAACTGGGTCAACTTGACATCACGTGCCAGACCTGATCTGCAAGAGACTACTACGTCCTAATGTAGCGAAGACACACGTCGATTTGTTGTAGTCTTTTTAAAAACTTGTTTACAGTGTCCTCTGTTTATTATTTCGTTATATTTTCATTGTTTCAGTATATTTATTGTGAAATTGTGTATTTGCTTTTGTTGTCAATGGCTCCAATAAAAGTGTATAGCGTTCAATTTGTCTTCCCTCTATGCTTTGAGCCTGCTACTGCATTGTCTGCTACTGAATTGTCTGCTAAATCATTGTCTGCTAAGTCATTGTCTGCTAAGACATTGTCTGCTAAATCATTGTCTGCTAAGTCATTGTCTGCTAAGTCATTGTCTGCTAAGCCATTGTCTGCTATGCCATCGCCTGCTAAGCCATTGCCTGCTAAGTCATTGCCTGCTAAGTCATTGCCTGCTAAGTCATTGCCTGCTACATCATCTGCGTAAGAGTGGAAAGTATGTGAGCGGGCTTTAGGTGGGTCGCTTACTCAGTGCGACTCTACGGGTCCAGAGAAACTGAATACGAAATAATACCATCGACGATCAAAAAGGGTTCTAGCTCACTGTCAAAATAATGTGCTCGTAGAAATACTTTCACCTAGACTGTTTCTTGATATTTTTTCCCCTATATCTAATCCATTATTTCTAAGTCCATTCCAAAACTATGTGGTTTCTCACTACTGTAGTGTAGGGAAAATATTTTAAGTGGATCTAAGGTTAGAAAACCAAAATCTAGGAAAAGCTATTTTTTGTCATTTTTTTGCATTTAGATGATTTATTATGTGTCAAAAAAGGTAAAAAAAAAAATAAAAAAATAAAATTATGCAAATTAGGTAACCAATATGGCCGCCGCAAGGCTAAAATATAGTATTTACAGAAAAGTTAATAACTTTTGCAAAACTAAGTATTTTTAAAAGAAATTTAAAAGTCTGTTAGAACTATAGCTACTGCAGTGGCTCAGCTAAAATAAATTATGTGTGACTATTTTTAATGAATTGGTGAAGATGTGAATTAGGTCCTTCAAATTGTACTTATTTTTTCATCGAAGGTTACAAACTTGTTCACATAGAAATATATGTAAATATTAAATGATGTTAAAGATTTTAGTTGGGCCAATTGATGATATGATAAGGCTTAACTGTACAAAGTTTTCTAGAATTGGAACTAAAACTTTTTGAGTAATTAACTTTTTCGTGTTATGAAAAGTGTGAAAATTAAGTTTTGAGAAAATCCAAAAAAACCTGAAAAAATTGCATGTCATGAATGACAAATGCCACCTACTGATCCCCTGATCAATAAAAAAACACTCTCTATCTATTCTGCTAACTTAGAAAATCTCTATTTTTAATAATGAATAGCTTTTATTCTCTTTAATACCTATCAGTTCCAGCACAATGTAGAATTTTATTTCTGATTTTTTTCTTTTTCCAAAAATGTTTATAACGTTGCTATGGTAAACAAACACTACCCCCACCCACTAAAAAAATATTTCTAGTTGGAATATTTGCATGAAATAAAGTGCTTTGTATAGAAAAATGGTTGTATTTTACAAATATACAAAGAATGGAAAAGTGACATTTTTGTCATTTTTGACCATTCTCTTACCTTTGATCCACCTTAAAATAAAAATTATAAGACAATTGTCCCCCATTTCCAACGTGTACACATTCTTCTAGAGACATCTGATAGGCCTATAGGGAAACTTGACTGTCACAACAACGTAATAGAAACACAAAGCAAATATATTTTTTTAACTTGTTTTTTGTCCTTACAAGCAATTAAAAAAAAGAGTACAAAACTTTCTATAACTGTTCTAAATACATTATGACTGAAAACCCCAGTTGAGAATCAGATTGTATATATTCATTTATTGTATAAATCAGTTAGAACTCTTCATGAAGTGGATGAAAGCAGAATAAAATAAAACATTTCATAAAGTGACTCTCATACAAAGTACAAGCTAACGTGTAAAGACTCGAGACCAATATTTGTTGCAATGAAATAAATAAACATTAAATAGAGATCACAGGGTTAAAAGAAACTGATCACTGCCTGACATTAGCTGGACAAAATATATGGCAGTATTTCAAATGGCTACTTGGGTGTAGTGAAAGCACACTACAAGTAATAGCTTTTTTTTTTTTTACATTAAAACAATAAGAAACCACAAATAATTGAATCACAAGAGACCAAAACTAATGTACAGACATAAATCTCTAACAGACAAGGAATAATCATTCATGGAAGAGGATGTAAAAAAACAAAGAGAATACATCAAGTAATTCAATGTAATAACAATTTCAAAATAGGTTTTTAACATTAATGATTTATGAAATAGTTTTAAAAACATCACATCAGATTGTACTTTAATATGTTTTCAAAACCATTTCAGTTATTAATAACGTTATACTTAAGTAAATTTGTATCTTACTTGTACACATAAAAGAAAAAAGATCAGGAGTGGCTAGGTTTGGCAATTACTGATGTCACACAATGAGAATGAGGAACAATGTATGGTTCATGTCCTAGCATGGACAAACAACCAAGATTAGCAACACATGGGATCACACATCAAGTCAAAGCTATACAAGAAAAACAATAAATTAAGCACAAACAGTAGCAAAAAATAAATATGTTCTTTAGTTTATATACAGTCTTCTGTAACAGATTAAAGAATATTTTGTGTTGAAAATGACACTAATATAAAAATGCTGTATAGTATAAAGCCAAAAAATATTTAAAAACTCAGAGATTATTAGTCAATTTGAAGACTACAGAACACATTAAAACAATATCAATAAACTTGGACAACATACTAATAAATATGTAAAACACTTTAGTTTATTAGTTACTTTATTTCTAAATATAATGTTATTGTTAAGATGCCATCCAACAGTGTAATTCACTTAGATGGTACACACTATCTTGAATAAACACCAGAACTTGTATTGCTGTTTGTATACTCATGGTGACAATGGAATCTATTTAGCAAATCAAAGTAATTGGGCCTGAGAGCTGACAAGCAATATACACCTTTATGATGCAAAGCAAGAATTGGGATGTTGATGGTAAGCTCCAGTGTTTTTTTTAAATCTCTATAATTATGTTTGTCTTTTGCCCAAAACATCAATTATATGGCACATATAAAATTAAACGTTCATCTTTCATGATGCTAGAGTTTATGGTATACATCAATACATCTATTACCTTTGTTTATTGATGTCGGCTGGTTCCCATACAGGCACTTTGCATCTTGGGAGTGGCGTCAACCCTCTAATAATGTCAGATGCTTTCTCTGCCATCATGATAGTAGGCCCATTCAAGTTGCCACTAACTACAGATGGCATGATGGATGCATCCACCACTCTCAAACCTTCCACTCCTATCACCCTGCAGTCAGGATCCACCACAGCCATGGGATCCTTTGGTGAACCCATTTTACAGCTGCAGGACGGGTGATAAGCACTATCGCCCTTACTTCGCAAAAAGGCATCAATATCTTCATCAGAGACACAGTCTGGTCCAGGGGCCAGTTCAGGACCTCTAAACTCATCAAAAGCTTTCTGGGCGAATATCTCTCGCGTTAGCTTAACCCCTTCAATGAATTCCTTACGATCTTCAGAGTTGGATAAGTAATTAAACAGAATTCTAGGATGTTCACTGGGATCTTTAGACTTAATGGTAACAGATCCACGAGAGGTCGGTCTCATCGGTCCAATGTGGACTTGGTATGCATGGCAAGGTCCCATCTTACGTCCATGGTCATTGACTGTTGATGGTAAGAAATGGTACTGTATGTTTGGATGTTCAACTCCAGCCCTGGAACGAATGAAGCCACCAGATTCTAGATGGGACGTAGCACCGTATCCAGACTGGAAGAGGAACCACTCAAGCCCAATCTTGATCATATTATGAGGGAACTTCCACTGGGCTGAGTATAAAGTGTTTGGTTGTGTACAGGCTTGCTGAACATAGACTTCAAGGTGATCCTGGAGATTCTTACCAACACCAGGCAGATGTTGAACCACTGGAATGTCCAAAGATTTCAACAAATCTCCATCACCAACTCCAGACAATGACAGAAGCTGAGGTGAGTTTATGGCTCCACCACTCAGAATGACTTCTTTTTCTGCCTCTACAGTTTCAGTCCAGCCTGACTTGAATATCTCTACGCCAACAGCACGGCGACCTGAAAATAGAACTTTAGTGGTCATGGTCTTAGTGAGGGTATCAAGGTTAGCTCTGGCAGTAGCAGGCCAAAGGTAGGCAGTGGCAGCACTCCATCTGATGCCATCCTTAACAGACATGTCTAGCCACCCAAACCCTTCTTGTTGGTAGCCATTCATGTCATCTGTGAAAGGATATCCAGCTTGCTGTGCAGCTTCAATAAAAGCTTGATGAAGTGGATGATTTGTTTTACCTCTTGAGACTTTGAGGGGCCCCTCACCACCTCTGTAATCATTAGGACCCAACTCATGACTCTGAGACTTCTTGAAGTAGGGGAGACAATCAGCATAAGACCAACCAGTGGCACCTTCCTTCTCCCAGCGGTCATAGTCTTTGGCATGACCACGAATGTAAACCATGGCATTGAGGGAGGAGCTACCACCCAGGACTCTGCCCCTGGGATGGTACATAACCCTGTTGTTCATGTATGGCTCAGGCTCCGAGTGGTAGTACCAGTTGTACCTGTCATCACAAAGGTTGTACATCAAGGCAGCAGGCATTGCAATTTTCCAAGAGTTATCCTTAGGTCCTGCCTCGATTAGCAGCACAGTAGATTTCCCATCCTCAGTTAGCCTGTTGGCCAAGACACACCCAGCAGAACCTGCTCCAACAATGATGTAGTCATACTTTGGCTTGGCCAGGTGGTACTCTTTGGGCTCTGGATAGGGCAAAAACTGACTCCACCTGCGGTCATGACCCTTTCCAGCCAAAGTTGAATAACATCTTTTAGGAACTGACCCATTAGTGCAGGTAGTGCCTGAGACTGGACGAGCACGAACTGACCTGAGAGAATCTTCTTTGGCTTTCAGATGTTTTAAGATCTCACTAACACTTGGTACAACATGATCTGCTGTAACCAGATCTGCATGTGATCCAATACCAGTTAGGACTCCAATAGTCAGACCAACCTGGAGGATACAAAAGAACTGTTTAAAAATTCTATATAAAATAAAATATGGTACTTGCTTGTACCTGCAATTTTGATACATTTTGAGTTATAATTCTGAATTATTTTATAAATCACAGGGCCCCTTTAGCTAAAAAAGATTTTTAGATTCTATTTATATAGTCATGTTTTAGTTTTGTTGTACATATCTAAAAATTTAAAATATTATCTCATTGTTTTTGTGACTGATTCAAACACCTCCATTATGACATCTGGAGAGAAAAGAAATTACATATATATATGACTTTATTCAAACATATGAAACATGTTTTTATGGTATCTTTCTGTTTAATTTATCAAGCTAATACCTTGGTAAATAATGATTTGGCCCTCTATAAATGCCCCTTAATATGTTCTAGACTGGCTCTGAATTTGTTTTCAACACTAGTGTTACTCTTTTTTAGATGAATATTTAATTGTGATAAATTGTATTGTTCTTTTAGTGTTGTTTTTTTTTATCTCTGGATGATTCAATGAAAATTATAAAATCCCAAACATTTGATATAATAAACCATATTCCATATAATATGAGTTTCCAAGAAAGATGAAATCTCAGAACAAAACACTGGCAGGAATCTAGATTATCTGAAAGTTTATGATTAATAAGTATGGACACAGACGAACCGTTTTAAAGTGGTACTATTTTTCTTTTGAAGACTGCCAAAAAAGAAAAAAAAAAGAGGAAAACAAAAACAGGGCTGTATCACTATAACATGGCATTGCACCTCCTTAGAAGACCTCAAATTTGTAAGTACTAACTGGGAATAAGCTGTGTTGTGACCAGTCTCTGTGTGTAGAGTTTGCCACCAAAAGTGGGAGGATCTAGGTTTGAATCACTTCTGTTGACCACAGAAATATTTGTATCTTAAATATTTTGGATCATCTGTTCCTTCAACAAGATTCAATACTAATGACCTACAGAGACGAGGAACAAGGGGGGAAAAGGAAGAATTGAAGATAAGAATTAAAACTTTGCAGGTTCCCTGAGGGCAGATGAGCAGAAAGACAGATGGGCTAGCAGCTGTTACAAAAATTAAATAATAATAAAAGAGTAACTTATCAAACATTTACCTGAGCATTATGACCCATTAGAATATCCTCTTTTGTGTCGCCAACCATGACAATTTTCTCTGGGGTAGTCCCCATTTCCTCAGCAATCAACTGTATGTTGTGGGGGTCAGGTTTCACTTGGGATATAGGGTCATCGCCACACACCATCATGTCCACGCATGAGGTCAAGCCAATGGTCTTTAAGTCATTCACTGCCGTTTCCCTCCCTTCCGATGTGTGTATGGCTATTCTCATGCCATTCTCTTTCAAGATCCTGAAAAGCTGTTGAGCATCTTTGTCAAGGGAGACCACGTTGGCTACCTTCATGATATCCTCACAATCTTTGAAAGCCTGGAGAGAAAGCCACAGCCAATTTCATTCTTCACATTCAATTTCAAGTTTAAGTATAACTTGCTGGTCAAGTCTTATTCCATTTCACTAAGCTTTAAGTCCTGGATTCAAATCCTGGATTCAAATCCTGGATAAAACTAGACCTATAGGAAGTGGGGGGATACTTGATTTTTGTAGGGGGGATAACAATGCCATTATTAGTTTTTATGCTGGCTTGATGTTATAAAAGGATAGATTTGAATAATTTTAAATACAGATTTAGGGTTTAGTTTCCTTTGATTTTTTTCACTATCAATGTTGTTAATTTACTTTTACTATAATTATAGTATGATTAAGCCTTTTTCATCAAAACTAGGCTTACCAAACACATCTCTTGACAGAGCTGTATTTATTTATTATTATAATTCACTTATATAAATCATTAATGAATGTCCTTATTCACAAAAAGTTCAAACTTTATTTCTACAACACATGCTTAAGTATAATTTACTAATTTTACTTTAAAAAAAAAAAAAGTAAAAAAAAAAAAAAAAAAAAAAAAATTTGGTAATGTTTTTCAGATTGATTGTAATGAGTGCCTCTTCATAATGAAAACCTTTCTTCCTCAAGAGCTTGACCAGGACTTCTTTTAACTGGCAGTGGGATCCGTACTCCAAGAGCCCAGTCTGAACTTTCTTTGTCTCCTGGGAGGCACCAAAATGCTGGTAAATCAATGGCGCCAAGTTCATGCCAGTTTTATTCTCAAGTCTGCCCCAAAAAAAAAACACAAAATAAACTCAAAACGATGCCAGTCCAGGGTAGTTCTTGAAGCTAAATTGTGCAACTAAGTAAATTTTATGCAATAAAAAACAACACAAAATTGGTTTTAAAAAAATCTTTTTTTTTTCAATTTTTTAAAAATTATTTTATCTAATCTTATATGATACAGACATTATTTCAAAAAAGAAGATGATTATGTCCTACAAATCATGCATTTAGTCATGAGACAACAGTTCACTGCTGAGCACAATCTTAACTAGGTTTATAATTTATAATCACCATTTTAATAACTCTTAACAAGACCCAAGAGAGACAAAAAAGCACTAGTTAAAACAGATGCCCAAGAATAATGACATCAAAAGCTATACCACAAATCAAATGTAGCTAAGAATAATATGCCATAATAAATTAGCATATTTTTTTTATTTGGTGGATTAGTGCTAAGAAATTACAGGAAGTCTCATACATTTACCAACTTATATTATTTGTAGATAAACTGTAAATAAAACTTAACATAATGGAAAAATGATCGGTGCACATAAAAAATAAAATATGTAAAACTAGTTTTCTTGTGCCTTCACAAATCATTTTATTTGAAAATGTTGAAAAATTAATGAATAAAATTTTTATAAGTTTATGAAAGATTTTTTTTCCAATTAATATTATAAAAAATTCACAACATTAAAAAACAACAACAATAGCCTGACCTTTCTGACAGCTTCTCAAGCCATTTGATGTACTTTGTGTGAGCGCAGACCAATGTCCCATGAAGGTCAAATATGACAACATCATACTTTTTAAGGTCTATTGGGTCGACAGATGACCTCTCACCAACTTTAAGGTCTAATGGTTCTCTCAACACTCGCTCATATGAAGAATATGTGTAACAGTTGATCCACTCTTTGTAAGGCATAATCAGTGGTAGAAGATCTTTCACACTGGCAATATCATTGAACACAAGGTCAAGACAAATCTACATACTACAAAACATTTACAAATATATATATTCGAATGTGGAAGAAAGAATAGCAGGAGGCAACAGAGCATTTTAATGCACCCATCATTTACTCAAGAGCAAAACAATTTCAAGGAAAACCAAGAAAATAATATACAAAACCATCATAAGACCAGCAGCAATGTATGGAAGTGAGACCTGGACATCTGAAAATTTACTCAATACTTGGGAGCGGAAAATTCTTAGAAAAATCTATGGTGCCATACAGGATGAAACAGGGTGGAGGACACGCACTAACCATGAGATTTATCAACTGTATGAGGACCCACCAATAGTGACCGAAATAAAAAAGAACAGACTACGTTGGGCAGGACACCTTGAAAAAATGTCAGATAACAGAGGAGCAAAAGTTGTATACTGACAAAAACCAAAAGGCAGGCAGACCCCGAATGCGTTGGATTGATGATGTGAAGCAGATCTGCAACAGATCTGCAACAGCTTGGGGTTAGGGCGTGGAGACGAAAGGCCCAGGAGAGATCTGAATGGAAGGAAGTGTGCAAGCAGGCCAGAGCCCTTCATGGGCTGTAGCGCCACTGGGATGGATGGATGGATATTCTAATGTGGAAAAAAAGTAAATACATAAATTAGTTTCTCTTTATTTAGGATATTTTTTAATTATTTTTTTTTTAATTACATTAGTGCTAACTTTTTATTTATAGCCTTGATAGGATTTATGCAATGCAGAGGACTTTCACTATCAATATCAACTCT
>JADKLZ010000167.1:16863719-16880463 GCA_021533235.1 Biomphalaria straminea
TTTTTTTTTATAGTGACAAACTTCAACAAAAATGATAAGTTAATTTACAGAACATAAAAAAAAAAGAAAACAGTTTCAAGTGTGTTATAAATTACAACCGTTTTTATATATGGTAGTTTTATGATTCTTTATTCTAATTGAGTTAAATAATTAAATTAATGTAAAACTTTAAAAAAAACATAATTTAAAAAAAAGAAAGAAAAAAACATAAATGGTTACCTATTGAAGAACATCCCAGAAAATGAATGTTTGTCAATCTAGAACCAAGAGTTTTTAGCTTCACAGGATGGAGCAGGTGTCTCAGCAGTCGACTCATCTTTTGAGCTAAGATTATCAATAGAGTACTCCCATATTTCTAAATATTTTTTTATCTGGTAATACATTATATATACATTACAGGTATATAAAAAATGAAAAGGTGGAGAACAATGCATAACACTAATTCTTAATTATATGCATTATATACAGACTAGAAAATTCTTAAGTGGAAAAAAAAGCTACTAATTATCTCTGACCAAAAAAAATAACTTTCTAAAAACAAGATCAGATAATGGTGGGTCTTCCCATGTAAATGTGTCACAATTAATTAGAAATACTACACTTCATGTCTAATTATAATTGAAATGTTAGCATGACTTAGCATTTTTTATTGTAAGTGGGTCACTTGTTAATAACTAAATTGAAAAGTAGGCCAGAAGGAAATCAATGTGCTTCACATATTGCACTTTGGTAATCCAGTCCAGTTTTTGTAACACATCTTTCGTGTTATAAGAGAGATCTAAGATAATTGTATTGGTCCAAACAATTAGAAATTCAGTTGGACTACAATGCTTACTCAAACATGGATGCTTAGTGCACTTTGGTCCAATCTCTTTTGTGGACATGTGGGGAGAGGTGGTATCTGGGAGAAAGTTTACATGCTGTCTTTAAGCACTCAGAAAATAGAACTTGGCTCAAGTCAGGATTCAAACTTGCCACTCTCTTGATAGGGTAGTCTTCAGTTTAGGCCACTCTGATACACATCTAACTTTAGATTTAGATGTCATCTAGCAGTCTCATGTTTGGATCTCTACAGTTGCAATACTTTCACTGCCATGAAAACATGATACTGAACAGGGAAAGTAAAATTTCACCTTACAATGTATCAATTCTATGCTTAACTCTTTCACTCTGTAAGTAACGCTCCCATCCTCGATTTTACCCAGGTATAAAGCTCTAATCAACGCTGGCAACATGGGTGTTTTAAAATGTATTATTTTTTTCTCCCTTTTATGTTTATAATTGCTTAAATATTATCTTGAATCGTTTCCCTTTGCTAAACATCCAGAATTTCCTTCTTTCAATGTGTTTTTACAGTGAAAGATTTTTTGAAAGACTGGTGTCGTTAAAAGACTATATTTTATTTAGATTTATGATTTGAATTAAAGTGATAAGGGATAATGGGCTCAGAACATTTATTTTATGTGGAAATATGAATAAATACCGTAAATAATTTTTTTGCTGTTGACTTGTTCAAGTTGGTCAGTTTTCATTTTTGCATTAGCAGTGACATGGATAATTAGCTCAAAATTTCCATTGCATGTGTTTTAGCAGTATTTTCTATATAAAATTTTGTGACAATATGGATCAATATGTAAAAAAAAATATTTATTTTTAATATGGACCATAATTTTTATCCAAGATCACGTCTATATAGAATCTACATCCTGGAGACTTTTTCGCAGTCAGTAAACTAAGTTTTATTAAACTTCAAACATGAATATAAAAATAATTTTTTGTTTTATAGAATTGCTTTGTGCTAAATATCATCATCAAAATTAATTGTTTCGACCAGCTCCTTTTCTATGCTTAGCAATGCCAAGTCTGACAGACGCTCCTGACCCATTGAAGCTCTCAAATAATTTAAAATGATTTTTAGTTTACTAAAAGAAAGCTCACAGCTAGCAACTGACACAGAGATTGTCAGCATAATTTTCAAAGCAATTCACAAGTTTGGAAATATGTCATTGCCATATGAAATAATAAATGAAAGTAATTCTAATGGGCTGCTTGGGGTAGCATCTGGCAGGTTTTCAGCAACAAACTGCAGTCACTGATTTCTACCAACAGTTCAGTTCCACCGATATCAGTTTTATAAAAGTCAGCCAGCGTAGCACAGTGCTGTTGTATATCATCATAGGTATCATTAGAAAACAATTTGCTGATGTCGAATAGAAATCCAAACTATTCATCTAACGTCTTCAGACGACCAAATCGTGTTGTCATCTCCTGGATTAGTCTATCAATAACTGATTTCATAATGCGAGTTATTTCTTCAACCGCACCGAGTCCTGCATCATGAGCATTTTCACCATTTTCGACGTTTAATTCTTCCTTCTATCCTAATTCCCAATTTTTCACACAGAACTTTAGCTGCATTGACTGCAGTGATGCAAACATCTTCTCGAATGCTACTTAGCCGTTGCTGCAGTCCTTCTAAATCCAGTGCTGCGTCATGGAAATTCATTGATGGATCTTGCAGTCGTTTTTTAATCCGGTCAATTTTTGACAAAACTGCATGCCAGAAATCAAGTAGAGTGATGAAATTGAAATTCATCTCATTTTGAAGTAAACTGTATGCATCATTCTGAGTCTCACTAGTTTGAGTACCATCTTCATACAGGTTTTCTAACAGCTGTAAAAATCCATCAAACTGTTCATGGATTGCATTCACCGCATCTTGTCTTGCACTCCAGCGTGTTGGACATTCTTCAATGTAATTCCAAGCAATTCTTTCATTTTCTCCCATAGAACAGTTGAAGCACTGAAAAAAACGTAAATTTTCTCAACTGTACCAAAAATGTAACAACAACTGGATCCTGTTTTGCAGCATGTAATCCAGCTAAATTCAAGCTATGGTTGTTACAATTAACAAACGATGCTAGAGGATTTCGAATGGCAATTCTTTGTTGGAGTACGGACATTTCTCCTGCCATTACAGCTGCGTTATCATAACAACTGAGATCGACAGTCAGCTATAGGAAGGTTGTCTGCTTGCAACTGTTCAACAATAACATTTTCTAGTGTAGTTGCACCTTTTGCATGAAGCTGAATAAAACCAAGAAAAGATTCTTTGATGGTCAATTTTTTGGTTTTGAAATTAACATAGAGCGTGTAATACCCCTTTTGGCGCCCCCTACTCTCCGGCGCCCGGGGCGGATACCCCCTCCGCCCCCCCTCCTCGGTACGCCACTGCATACACTGGGAAAGGTCTGTGCAGCCTGGGTTTATAGAATCTAGATTATTCTAGATTAATAGTGGTTTTTATTCAATTTTTATATTAGTACCAGTTATAGTATACTTATTGACTTATTTATACAGTTACTAGTTAGTAACTAAGTTAAGTTTAATTAGTTTAAAGTTACTAATAATAGGTAGACTTAAGTCCTAAGTCTAAGTAGTCATAGTAGTCATACTCATACATACTCATCATTATGATGATTATGATCATACTCTATGACTCTATCATACTGAGATACTATAACTGAGTTTGGTCTGCCTATAGTTACAGTATAGTATATAATATATATAAATATATACTAGACAACTAGATCTACAGGAAGTCCTTATATTTTGAACACCACATAGAATTCACCTGCCTTGAACAGGTCACTTTTTTTGTTTATAACTCATTTGTTTTTATGTTTGGAGCTAAAAGCAATGTTTCGGGACTGGGCATGTCCAATTTTAGATAAGTTCCAGTATTTTTGTTCCGTTTTTTCAAAGAATATATGGAAGTTTTTAAGATTCTTGGTACCCATGTATGTAAAGCTGTTGTTTTAGCCTATTATATATATGTTGTTTTAGCCTATTATATATATATATATATATATATAATACATATATATATACAGAGAGAGAGAGAGAGTATGAGGAAATATACTATAAATGCATATTGCAAAAGTGAATCTACTTCTTTTACTACAATCTAAATATGTTTTAAGTAACACAGACATAATTTATCAGCAGTTACATAGTGGTGTTCAATGCCGAAATGGAGGAGAAAGCCCCAAAACTGCGTTCAAAATAGGTGCATGGAGTGACCTACTTTATTTTAAAATAAAATCTTGACTATTGGTAGGCCTAGTAATAGATCAGTATAAAGGAACACATCTTTTTTTAATTGTCCTTTAGTTGCAGAATAAGAATCTGCTTTCAGTTTTTTTGTAAGTTACACCTTCACCAAATAAAAAAATAAAATAAAAATTTGACCTAGTTGAATAGTTCCCGAAATGGGTGTTCAAGCTATACCTATAGTATAAGTATAAGAACCTACTCTAGATAGTACTCATCAATTCATGACAATCATGAATTTGTCATAGTCATAGATCATAGTTTTTTTAGAGCCTATACTGAAAATTACCCTGATAGTAACTGATACTGAAGTTAACGTGTACGGTATACAACCTATATCTACTAATTTATTACCTGATCTATGACACTGG
Organism: Biomphalaria straminea; assembly: GCA_021533235.1. Taxonomy (NCBI): domain Eukaryota; kingdom Metazoa; phylum Mollusca; class Gastropoda; family Planorbidae; genus Biomphalaria; species Biomphalaria straminea. Next base: position 16,868,204 of record JADKLZ010000167.1, read on the forward strand.
TATCCTAGATAGTCTAATTACGAAAGTCATTGGCAGTCATTGTTGTCTTTCACTTTCAGTCCCATAATGATCAAAATGCTACTCTCATCTGAGTTTTTTGTAGTTCAGTAGTGATAATAGATTTAGCAGTAAGTGACATGTGAAACAGAGTTACTTCTCTTGGATCATTAATGTCTAGATAATTTTATATTGACACTCTGCCGCCATACATTTGCGTAGGCCGTAGATCTAAGTGTATAGCGTATAGTCTAGTATAAAAAAAAAAAAAGTTATTTGGCTAGTAGGGACCATAAACATGGAGCGTAGATGGGGCCTTATGAAAGAAATAAGAATAGAAATTTCTGCTTCAATTTATTAATAGATCCAGAACGTTATATCCTCCTAAGTAAAACTCCGGTGGCCTCATCGTGTCGACCTGTAAATAGTTCCTCTATCGTTGTCAAATATGGTCACATTTCTAATTTCCTATGAACTCAAAGATGGCTGTAAAGTCCAATCATTGCTTTAAAAAGCCGGCCACATACTTTACATGGGTACGTTGGGGTCTAGTGGAGCTAAGCTTAATTAGCCTAGTTGCTGCGTCTTTCATCATTTTGTTGGCTCTCTGTTCTTTCCATGCTGGCCGCTCTCCTTGCCTTTATCTTGAGACTCCGGCACCTGCTTCACTCCATATGAGACAGGATACGTCTTAGAATAGTCTCCGTTGTATTGGACTTTTGTTTGCATGCCATCATGAAATTAGCGCACCACTGTTATGAATAGACCTGAGCAGCCAAATTGGGACAAGATTTGCCAAAGACCTTCATGACCGACGTTATCAATCAAATGCTTTGGTCAAATCTATGAATGCAGCATAGAGGTTTGAATTTCGTTCTCTATGTTCCTCCTGGTGTTGGCGGACTGCAAAGATCATGTCAACTGTGCCTCTGCCCTGCCTAAAGCCTCACTGACTCTCCAGAACCAAGCGAGCTTCTATGAGGTGGTGTTGTGGTCTGTATAATAGCACACTAGCCATGGTTTTGACAGCAATGGATAGGAGGGATATGCCTCAATGGTTATTGCATCTCTGTCAATTTCCCTTCCTCCTGTAGAGATGAATAATGAAGGCATAGGCCAATTTGAACTCTTGTGTTACTTTCTGTCACAATCTCCTCTCTCTAATTCTCGACGTCACGATCTGTTATTGTGGTGTTGTTAGATGTCGCTAGCTGTTAGGAGAGAAGTCTTGTGTCGCCGGGGATTGTATTTTGAACAATAATATAGAACAACGACGATCTAGGATTCATCTGAGTAAATTCCTTGATAAATTAATATTGGAACTTTTATTTAAACTCAACATAAGTACAGCTATGTACAAATAAACATTAATATAGAGCTTGCAAATTGACAAAGGCATACTTTCTTAAATATTCTATAGCTAAAAAATTACATGCGACTGATCTCAACAAAATTTAGGCCCCAACTGAATTGAGCTAGCTCTCTGGGCGCAAGTTGCCAGCAGACTCGTTCTGAATTCATCCCTCTCAACCAATCACATAGACGTCTCCATGTCATGTGACTGATGTTCCGGCAAGCTAAAAATAACTCTTGGGTTTTTTTGTTGACCTTGACTTGTGCAGAAAAACAACATGTTTACGTTTAGGCCTACGTGACACTTTCTTTTGTTCCCACAATATCTTGTTCCCACATTATCTGATAGGTCCCTGTTCATTTAGCTCTCAACTATGAACTGCTCAGTGCGTATATTTCAGCAGAGATGGAATCTAATCCCGATGCATTACTAGATGAGAGGTTAGATATTGCAGTAGCTACTTTGTCGACCCTGGGAGGATCAGCAAGTGAATTCTTGATTGGGGCTTGTTCCAGACGGGCAATGGCTTCGGCGCTGATGGTTGATGGGCAGTTGAGGGTAGTGCTGAGGTGTTCAGCCCTCCTACATATCTGTAAGAAGTTTGTTGCCATCAGCACTAAATGTAGGATTGTAGTCCATACAGAGCATTGATTAATCTTTTATTTAAAAATTAATGTGGGGTTTTTTTTAAATTTATTTTTGTCTGCGTAAGACTGAATTTCCTCTGCTTTTTCATGAGTCAGAGGAATTCTCTGGACCTCTTTTGTGGTAAAAGTGTAGCGTTCTCTGATTTGGGGGGGGGGGGGGGGCAAGCTGGATTGCACCAGTGTTGCCTGTGTTTTAATAGCTGTTTGATTTGCATATTGTTTTCATCGAACCAGTCCTGGTGCTTCCGTTTTGGCTGACTGAGGGCACTGCTAGCAACTAGACTAAATAGTCTTTCAGTTTATCCCAGCCGTTCTCCGTTCTATTATAGAAGTTCTCAAACTTTTATTCTCGGCGACCCATTTTTACAATTTCCCACTCTGTCGCGACACACACACACGCAAATATGCAGCAATAGAAGAATATAACAATCCATATTTTCGATGGTCTTAGGGGACCACTCGCTAATTGTCAATCGACCCCAAAGGGGGTCGCGCCCCGGGTCTGTTCTAAACCCTGTTTGTTGATTAATTAGGCCTAATAGCAACATGCATGCGGATGTGTGTTTTTTTTTATTAACAAGTCATCACATAACGTTGGACTGATCCAGAATGTTAGGACCTATAATTATTAATTAGTTACTTTAATTACAAAGAAATAAACGTTTTGTTAATCTCTGTTTAACCAGAGTGTCAGATAATCGACTTCGGATCTGAGCTGGTCAAGTCACCAAGGCAAGGTCTACATGAGATTGCATTATCATTTGCTGTTGTTGTTTACGGCTTGGGGGATAGAGTTTAATTTTATATTTTCAATGGAATGAGATACTTAGATTATCTAGTCTTTCTCTCAGCTTCTTTTGTTTTGTTTGTTTTTTTTTATTATAAACTTCTTTCATATTTTTCTTTTCGACCCGCCTCTCTCTTGAATTCCTACTAAGAGCAGTCGCTGAACGAGGAGGGGGGGGGGATGGAGCCGGGATTAAGTCAGTCAACTGTCACAGCACCTCTACGACGCAAGTGAAGGAACAGATGAGATGATGATGTACACCCGTTGGTGTTCGCCTATCTTTGGCTAAGTTTTCTTTAGGCATCAGCCTCGATCTTTAAAGAGTTATTTAACTGTCTCTTTCGGGTGGCTGGTAGTGTAGACCGGCACCTTCGACACGGAGGTCACGGTAGCATGCGCCCAGGGCTGTTGTCTCGGTGGTTTCTGGTTGAAACCCTGCTCGCTGCCATCTTGCATGGGTGAGTTAGGATGTAGGCCTAATAGTCGTCAATTCTGAAGGGACATCCGAAATATGTCAAACAAACAAACCAGCTTAAATTAAAACGTATGCGCAGTTTAATGCTAAAATTAGAATCCAAACGATATTGTTTTTTTCTGGTTATTGTAAACTGGTGCTTATAAGCCTAAGACTTGTGTTCATTTAGGACATAGCAATAAGCACTACGCCACTACGGCTTTCAAAGTCTAAACTTGTATAAACCTAATATTGAATATAGATCTAGAAGCCTTATCTTTAATTGTCTACAATATTATAGAAGACAATATGTCAAGGTGAAATTTATTTCTGGTGTTTTTCTTTACGTTTTAACTTCTTTATATACAAGTCCACATAGATCTAGATCATCGGAGTACATGTTTTGATCTAAATTTAAAATTAGGGTTTAAAAAAAAATAGACATACATATGCACCTTAATTTAGAATATTGTCCGCCTTCTGCAACTTTTTTTCTTTTAAAGTACACAAAAAAAAAACGAAGCAATAAAACTTCTTGAGTGGGAATGGTCCAAGGGCAGATAAAAATGTGAGGTAATATCAGAAGTGGACCTAAGCTCAAGACCGATACAGAATCTAGTGTGGTACGGAAATATACGTTCTGCGCAATAATGGTATATAACACAAAGTTAGAAGGCCTCGGAAGGGTATTAAATACCATTCATTTCTCCAATTTTATTTTATATCATGCAGTTGTTATAACATTAGTTTTCAGTTAGCCACTTAGTGTGATCATAGTGCTAATTATAAATTATGAAATCGTATTGTTATACGTTATTAATCAAACAATAAAAATGTGTGGATTTCCTGCTTTAAATAAAGACAATATTAACACATACTTTAATATTTATATTGTTCCCTTTTGAGAAATCCAAGACACTCCAAATGAAAGCAAACATCATAAACAACAACTAGTGTGGTTCAAATGAATTTATTTATAATGACATGTGAAGAGATGTAATACAAGTTCACAATTCACAATAAAACAACAAGGGAAATATCCAAAACAAGGATAAAAATTTTCCTGTCCAACAAAGATGTTCAAGTTGATAAAAAGAGAGTATCTTTACAATGAACTTAGAATTTTTCCTAGAGTTATTCACCTATCTCTCAATGATAAGGCCAAGGCCCATTTTAAAAGGTGTCAAGGATTGTTTTGTTTCTCATTCTTTGGCTCAGTTCAAAATGTGTTGAAAGATCTTTATTTATTCCAAATGTTGGCTACTCTTTCTAATTAAGTTGTGCATGGAAGCCTACAGAGAAAAGGAAGGATTACAAACAGCAAACAAACATTTCCTCACCCCCAAATTTACATCTTCCAGATCATCCAAACCTAATGATGTGATTTGTGGAAAACTGTGGTTTACCTGAGTACTTTTTGCTACTTTTTTTTTTCACAAGCACAGGAACAGAAACAGGAAATCTATGATTGTCTAGAACAGGAAAAGATACTATCTCAAGATTGGAAATGCCAAAAGAATTTTAATACCTATTTTAAAGCATTATTTAAACATTATACATAAAAATGCATTTAATTATAATACCACCAATACAAATTCCTTTATTATACATTAATTGTTCTAAACTGCTGAGATACTAAACAATTAACTAACAAATACAAACCTGGTATTGAACTAATGTGACATTGTAAGACAATAAAATCCAGATCAAACCAAATGAAAATGAAAATGAAAAAAAAAAATCAACATCTTATTAGTAACAGAGATTTCCATGCTATTGTAGTGGGATCATGGGATGGCCAGCGCATCATTGCTGATCTCATGACTGAGTTGAATCTGAAGGTCACTTAGCTTCCTCTTCAGGATGGCCAGACTTGAGAACAAAATGGTTTCAGGTTTTAGCGTTCCGATAGATTCCACATTAAAAAAAAACTTGTTAGGCTTGCCATAGAGATCAAATGGTGCTTCAACTGTAGAAAATAATAACATTTAACAATGCAGTTTTAAAACATATTTTTTGTCTTTTAAACATACCTTTTAAAAGGGGGGAGGGGTAAGTAGTAGCTTGTGAAACAGTGATTCTGATTCTCTAAGTATTTTATTTCTTCACATGTAAACAGTATCATTAAACTGACTCTTAAAATCTTTTCTTGTGATGGTTCTTATAAGTGCTTATTCTATTTATGTTGTTGATATACTACCAATACTAATTATTATTATTGAATTTATATAGCACTATTAACAAACATAATGACAGCTCAAAGAACTTTAAAAAACATAATAGACCCAAAACAGATCTCAAAGTAATAAGACAAGGAGATGGGTGCTCCAAAGCAAATAGACTACAGCAGTATTTCTCAGCATAATTATAGCTGTGAAATGAACTTGAATATAATATAATGAGAACTATTTTACTTACTCTGATCCTCTGGAAGTTCTGTGTATTCACTCTTGGGCCTAAATTGGAATATAATAAAAGGAGAAATTTAAGTGTCCCAGTAAATATGTCATAACAATAGTCAAACGAGTATGTGTCACTATATGTGTATCAGACCACACATACATTCTAGTATCAATTAGTTTAAAATGTCTATCTAAAATTAAAAAGGACATAAAAATACAAATAATCAATATAAAATTTCTTCAATTCTGCTACATTGTTTTTTTTTCAATCCTTTCCATGTTTCTGTTACGCTCAAGTCCAATAACAAAATATACAAATAAAAAAAATTGAGACTATTATGGTTGACAAAGAAAACACTGTAGAAAAAATGTTTAAATAAATCAAATAATTTTAAAAATTAAGAAATTTAAAAAATGTTCAAATTATTTTTTTTTAAATTATTAAATTTTAGCAATTTTAGCACAATGCAACTTTTTAAACAATATCTATTTTCTTGATTTATAATTTACCAGCTGATGCTGTACTTGTCTAAGACATGTTTAAAATCTTGGTTTACATTTTGAATTTTTTTTTATGTTGTATACCATTTTTATCTGCTTAATCTACTAATTCAATACTTAAGAAAGTCATGAATTGAATCAATGTATAAAAACAAAACATAAATGGTCATGGTGTCTTGATATCTTATCATCTAAAGAGAAACAGAAATATGGGGTTTGTAATGAGACAAACGAAGCAGATAAAACTCACCACTCCTCTGGCTTGGGGTATGTTGTGTGCCTAAGTGCATTGTCTGGGTCATATTCAAAAGACACTCCTGCTGTTGGATTCCACTTGGCATGTTCTTTGGCAAATCCTTTTCTAGCATAGGCTCTGATCTTTAACTCTTGGCCTTTACGAAGCTTTGCAATAAGGATATCTTTGAAACAAAAATGAATAAAGAATTGTTCAAATGCTTAAAAAAAAAACAGCTAGAAGTATGCTAGCTTGCAAATTTAAAAAAAAATACAGTTCTAAATTTTTTGATCATACTCATATGAGAAAGTTGGATTACATACCATCAGTCTCCTGATCATACTCATTGGCTTCTTGACGGGATTTGGATGTAACCTAAGAAAAAAGCATATTCATTAGTTGGATTAAATGCTATATGTGGTGAACCAAAGTATAGTTAAAATTTGTTATTGTTAATCAACTTTATGTAAAAGTTTTTAATATGCTGTCACAAAGTCTAAGCTGAATCAGAGCCAAAGTCAATAAATTTCACTTGCAATTTTTAAAAAGAATAATAGTAAAGAATATTTAGCTACATCAAAAGATTATTAATTTTTCTCTTTGCTTAACTTTAAAAAACATACTTTGACCATTGTTTTATATGTTTTTGAATTTTATAATACCTCTGAAGAAATTTCAAATCTGATGTGCCACATAAAAAGATTTATAATTTAAAAAAAAAATTAAATTAGATTAACTCTTTCTCTCCGTAATTATTTATCACTTTTTGATAGAATCAACGTTGGTATCGTCAGTCAGGAGAGAAAGAGTTAACAAACTTGATTTTTCATATCATTCAGATTAGTCTTTCTAGAAACTGGAATTGAAAATCAATGGTGCTCCTAAGTCAAAAATTTAAATAAACTAATTTTTTAGCTTTTAATATACAATGTAGAAACTCAGGAGCTAATGTGTAAATACAGTTTCAGACTCTTATAAAGATGTGGGGAGATTCATTGATCCAAAGAATTGAGAAACCCTCGTTGGGGCAGAAAAGACAATTTGACCTCATTAGCAAAAAAATAGTTTTAACACCAAAAGAAGTTCCTAAACTATTCCACATGTGTCGCAGCTGTATCCTTTCTTTAATTCCTCTGTGCCGGATAGAGCAGGTAACTTATTCAATTTAAATTATAAGTTGTGTTTTTTTTTTATGACTTTCAAAATAATTGGCTATTTTTATAACCATAATGAAATCTTTATTTCTGACTTTATCATTCTTTAATACATAATATCCACATTATACAGTATAAAATCTAAATATCAATCTGCTTTAAAAAAAAAACAACATTAAATAAGGATGAAATATATATGTAGAATGTTATTATTTGACTATGGTTGTTGGTAATTTTTTTATTGAGTTTGTTACCCGAAAATTATTTGCCGCCCTTTAAATTTTTTGGCTGAAAATGCATAGGATTTAAGTCATTTGCCAGCAATAAATACATTTATTAGTTTTACACACAATTTTCAGACTAGAAAATGAATCATAAGAGTATTCAGGTGTAAATAAATGTCAAACAAGTAAATCTGGATGGCTGCCTGCCTGTGGTATGCTATCTAGACTGTCATACAGTGGTTTCAATTCAGCCAGATGCCTTCCCCAGTTGTCCTGCAGCAGGTTTAGGCTAGGATGTAATCATCTTCAAATTATGTCACACATTCTAGTTCCAGAACAAAAAAGACAAATATTATTTCACCTTTTTTTTCCCAACTATTTTTAAATGCCTTTATTATGAACCTTATTCTCAGCATTTTCTTCTGTTTGTAGACTTCATCTCAACTGCCGTTGCCATTAATTGTGAGAAACAATGTGTTAAGACTGAAACTGGAGGATTTTAGAATAAATCCTTTGAAGGTGCAAGCACAAAACCTTCAAACCAACAGTTATTTGGCAAATTATATCCACTCTGGACAAGAAGTAGAAATAAAGGTACTGAATACAGAATCAGACTCTTGCGGAGGTCAGTTTAATTTTATGTAGCAGAGATTTTGTTTCTCATAAAAAATTTTTTTTTAAGTTTAGTGACAGTAGCAGTAACCGAATCAATTCAAATTTAATAGAAAAACAACTAGCCTATGAGTAGAAAAATTAATATAAAGTTAAAATAGAGTGAATATTCTGTCCTTTAAGTTACCCCACACTATTAAAAATTGAAAAATTACTGGCCATGCTTATGACTACTGGAGTACTAATACATAAACTATGTATGCAAATTTAGAAAGTTTATCTTTTTGAGCTAGTAAAAAGTCACTACAGCTATTCACTTTTAGTATTAGCACCATACTTTCCCAAAATTATATGCCTAATTTTAAACTATTTTCCTTATTCTAGGGACGAACTATACTTCATCTAACAAGCTAGCAATGTTTAAAGATCAAAGCCTAGACTGCTGTGTGTTAGATCCTGTCATACCACTGAATGAAATCCTGAGAGTTCTCAGAAGAACAAACCAGACTTTGACAGAAAATTTCACTTGGAAGGTGAAACTTTTAAAATCATTTATTATTATGGCTTTTATATAGAGCTAATTTCATGCTTATAGCATGCTCAGAGCGCTATGGTCCCATTTCATTTGTGGACGAAATGGGGTAACGGGGAGAAGGTTTTCTGTGCTGTCTTTAGGCGCTCAGGAAACACAACTCTGCTCGAGTAGGGTGTCAAACCTCAAGCCCCCTTTATAGGTAGCCAAACCAAGCCAAGTTCAAGCGTGCTAAGCCTCTCGACCATGCTTCCCACATATAGCAAAAGTAGAAAAAAATAACTTTAGGAGGAGAGAAATGTTTTAATAATTATTATTGATAATGAAATATTAATTAACAGTATACAGATGGAGTTTAAAAAATATGTATCAACCTTAAAAAAAAAACTTTTTTAAAGTCTAACCTGTAGTGTGAATTTACCACTGAAGTTTACATTAAATATATTCTTGAAAAAAAAACAACATTGTTATAAATATTGCCAAACTTCATTACAGATCACATGAAAATAAAACATTTCACACACAGGAGTATGTTTTGAAATAAAAATGTTTCATCCCCAAGGTTGTTGAAGCAGTGATACATTACATCATGACTAATTCCAAAGGTCATCACATACTTCAGCCCACCATGATTAAAGTCACCAAGCTCTATTCTAAGGTATTTGTTGAAAGTTTCGACACTGAATTAGACCAAGTCAAACAAAAGCCCCCTGAATTAGAAACAGGATTTTTTTACACTGAAAAAACAGCTATTTGGTTCTTGGGTAAGTACAGGCAAGACAAATATTTCCATCAAAAATCAATTTTGCCCATCAAGGTGTCAGATATTTCCCAAGTTTAATACAAATGTTAAATATTTTCTGTTCTTTCATGCAAATTAATGTTCACAATTTTTTTAAATGAAAATTATTAAAAATAAAATGATATCCTATGCCCCACAGTCACAGTTTATACATCAAAGTTTCTGTTTTATGCTTGTTTCAGGCCTTATATTAAAAGAAATGTTGCCATTGATAGCTTCAAGGCAAACTAAACAAACTCTGGAAAAATTGGTGAAAATGTGCTTTCAGCCAGACCCTCACAAGCGCTGTTCTGCAACATCCGCCAAAAACTTTGTAAAACAAAATAAGCCTGAAGTCAGCTGAGAATTTATTAGTAATTTAGCTGTTCAATAAAGCTGTCTGGCAGATACTTTTTAATTGAATCTTCTAATGTATGCCATTTAAAAAATAAAACATACTTTAGCTACAAGTAACTTATGGAAAGAAAAAAGTGAACATAAATTATTTCTCAATCATTTAGCAACTGTCTAATCCAAGTAGACAAAAACATTTAAATATTTCAGCAATTTTCAACATGCTTGCTCAATTTTTAAAAAAACTGCATCACAAAAATAATATTTTTAGTCTTTTTTTTTCATAAATCAAAGGTATGTATACACAAAAAGCCATAACGAACTCAAAGGACTTCTTTATTTCTTATTTTTAAGTTACATTGTACTTTATCACCGAAACACTGACCGCACAATAACTGAATTGAACTTTACTATTTCTCCCCTTAAATAGGTTTTACTTAAAAAAAATGCTTCTACAGACACCAAGGTCATTTGAGAAGGCCACCAGGTCATATCCTAGGCTATCCACATACTATGTGGGTATTCACAACATTGCATTCACTCTTCAATCCATCAGTACATTTTTAACAACACTGCACATTTTTAATGTCTAATAACTTAATTTGTACATTTTTATATTAGATTCAGTATTTCCACTAGAAAAAAAGATTTTTAATAACAAAATTTTCTAGGTGATCATTAAAACAAAAATTAACCAACCAGAAACAGAGGACACATTTCAATTTTTTTTTTCTAAATTCATTATGCTTACTTATGTTAGTTTTGATTTTTAAGTTAAAAAACAAAACATCAAAATATTGTTATTATTATGCTCAGCTTTTTGTTATTAAGCACAGTTCTTGGCATTGATTGCCTAGTTTCTAGAATTCTTTCACACAAATAAAGATAATAATAACTCCTTCACTAAAGCATATATTACAATCAGCACTTTTTATTTTAGAATAGGCTACAACTGTCAGGGATCAAGCTGGATAAGACAAAGTAAAGCTTAATGCAGACTCACAAATAGTAAACACTTATACTCACTGGAATGACTTTAGGATTACTGGGTATCATATCAGCACTTGTGACATGGCGCGTTTGATCATCTGTACATTTCACATCCAATGTGAACTCAACAGAACAGTTATTACAAAATTCTTCACAAGTGCAGTCCTGATCAAGCAAAGTTGTTATAAAAATGATAGCACAAAGGAACAGTTAGATAGTATTTTTAATGGTGTGCTTAATAATAATTAGAGCCATGAAAAATAGAAATAGTCTTAAATAGAGAAATATAGTATTTCAAATGATGTTGATATAAGCTTAATAATTATTAAAATCAAAATTTAAACATTCTAATTTTGCTTTAAAAAATATTTTAACAAAATAGTGCATTCAAGTTGCAAATTAGTGAATCAGACCTTTATTTTTAATGGTTCTATACAAATGTCAATAAGTGAGAGCTGACAGTGAAAAATTGGATGCTACTCAAAATATGCAGCTTGCTATTTGAGTGAGAAAACTTAAGCTACCAAGTAAGAGAAAACAAAAAACAAATACTAACTCTAGAATACTGCATAGATTCAACAACTTCCTCACTGGTTAAAGGGATTAATCCAAGTCTGTGAGATATGAACTCATCAAATAACACTGTTGAGTTTGCTTCAATCTGGACCCAATCAATGGCTGAAGAATAGTCAAATAAGTATTAAAAGCATTTATATTATACAATCAAATATATTCATTAATAATAGCTGATAAAAATGTGTTGATGTAAGTGCTGTATATTTAATCCAGATGACAAATAAAGGTAAAAGTAAAGTTCCCCTTTCAGACCCTGTCATTTTAAGGCAGTTGATGTAAAGGTCATCTGCTTCTGTGGCTTATGATCAACAAGGGTGTCACGTGGCCAGAACAATGACCAACTGCCTTTACTTTTCCCCAACTTATGTCTTCACCAGGATTTGAACCCGGAACCCCAGTCTAGAAGCCATGCTCTATACCGCTCATCCACTGCACCTCCGACAAATGTTGGTGGATTAATAGGGAAAGAGGAAAGCTGAGCCAAATGTGTCAATAAGCCTAATCCTCCCATGTCCTGAATTGTACAGAATTTTATTGTGTTTTCAAAGCAAAGCTCTGACTCCACTGCCATCTCTGCGCTCATTACCAGGACTGCACTCAAGACCAATCTCTGTGCTCATTACTAGGACTGCACTCAAGACCAATCTCTGTGCTCATTAC
>JADKLZ010000167.1:16882256-16900601 GCA_021533235.1 Biomphalaria straminea
TATATATAGTATCTCTGGAGTTGTCGGCCACCCGGGTTTCGTCTTGCATATCGGTCACCGCACTTTATTATTATTGAATCTTCGTTATTAGAATGTTTACTGCCCAACTTCCTCTTAAATATTGCGCATGGATTATTTTGTCACACTTCCGACACGTACAGCTCCCTTTTTCATTGAGAGAAAGTAATTTTATTTGGGTTCAAAGTAGACTAGGCCTACTGTAAAACTGACCTTTTTTTCTCCCAAGGGGAAGAACGAGATAGGATCTCGAGCTAAGACGATTTTTAAGCCCCTAGATGCATCAGCCACTTAAAACCCAGATATAATGCTTCTAAATAGACATAGAAACATATACATTTCAAAACCCAGACTCTCTTTTCCCAATTAAACATGTAAATAGGGGGTGGTCCACAAGTTTTACCATTTCTGAATAAGAAAACATATCGTCATATGATGCAAGTCATCAAAGGGAAATAACTTGACGCTGCAAAGAAGGGGAAATAATAACATATTTATTTTTTAAAAATCTAAGGCGGCGTATGTGCAAAACGTATAACCATTTATTTTAAACCATTTAATATGCAACTAATATTTGTACAAATGTTATAGCACTTATGTGCACACCTTTATACATTACTAAACCAGCATCAATAGGCTGCTGAAAAATAAGTCAAAATAGCAATATCATTGTAGACCTCGAGCCTACATTATTGATTGACCAGGTGCGTTTAAGGCCTTTGTGTGAAACATCAACATGCACTGGGCTTGTGATAAGTAGATAAATACACACTATGCTATGTGTGGTCTAAGAGATTGTTAAAATCAAAAGAGAGTATGAAGCCTCCCCCCCCCCCCACTCCCCTTTATTCTGTGTCTCCTAAGCATACCATAAGAGTGGAGACATTCTAAGAAAGAAAAAAAAAACAGGTGAGAGAGAGCAGGAGGGTAGCGATTATCGATCGACTGGTACCTAAAAAGGCTAAGGTGAGACAGGCACACACTGTGCTAGTGGAGCTGTGCTACGGGGGAAAAAAAGTGCCTGGTAGAGACAATAAGGTGGAGTAGAGAGAGTATACTCCTCCTCTTGTCCTCCATAACAGAGGCGATTTTTTTCCCTAGCTAGGCCCAAAGTAATGGCCAAGGTGTGACGTCAGTTACAAGCCGAGAATGAGAACGTGGAGCGTGGGAAAAGTGACAATATGGCTTGTGTCGTTGCGCTAATGTACAAAAAAAAATTAAATTAAGGATGAAATGTCTTAATAATAACATGTTTTACATATATTTCCTTTGATGTGAGGTTACTTGTAAAAAAGAAGTGATCGCCGAAGAAGTACTTTTTCACATTTCAAAGACTATAACTTTTAAACCGTAAAAGATAATTGAATACAATTTTAAACAGAGAGGCTTGATTATCTGTTGTTACTTATTTTACCTTTAAATTATACAAAGAAGTCCAAGAAAATATTTTACACTTCATGACGAGGCACCACATATGTCAAAAAAAAAAAAAAGACAGAAAAGTAATTTTTTTTTTATAAAAAAGCTGTATTTTTTTAACTTTCAGAGATATATGAATAAAATTTTCAACACAATGCATGAATTTAATTGTGTTGTTCTTTTTATTATTTTGAAACCTGAGATTGAAGTTAGCACAAAACTTTATTTGGTTATATAACTGTGGTGACAGTAAGTTAATGTAATACGTCACCAGGTCATCATTCATGGAGTCCATGTCATCATCATCATAATAATCATTCTAGATCTAGTTACAAAGTTAGCAGCTAGACTCTATTAAACTATTAAACTCTAGTTTAAGTTAAACTTAAAGTATGTACGTCTAGCAATAAATTCTAAAGGTACTTTGATAAAAATTCAAGTACAATGTATTGTAATGAAAGTAACAAAGAAGAGCTTTTTGAACCAAGTTTATTGATACCTTATTTATGTTTCTAAGTTAACTAGATCTAGATCTACAACAGAAGTTAGGACAATTTTAGTGCTGAAAATTTTGCTTATATTTATAAATAATATTTTATTATTTATAGATCTGGATCTAATATAAATTTAATTTATATAAAAAAAAATTGTGACAGAAACAAGAAATTTTACAATGAAAATATGCTATAACTTTTTAACTCTACGAGATAAGTGAATTTTCATCAGCAAGTGAATTTTCATCAGCAATGCATGAATCTGTTCTGATATTTTTTCTTATATATTTCAAAAAATGTAATAGTAACAGAATTTTTTTTTTTTTTTAAATTTTAAGTGGGGTTACATGTCGAAAAGAAACGATCGACAAAGAAGTACGTTTTAACACTTGAAAGGCTTTAACTTTTGAACCATAAGAGATAATTAAATACAATTTTAAAACAGAAATGCCTGATAATCTGTTGATACTTATTTTCTTTTTAAGCCTTAGCTATATAAGAGTTTAAAGGAATTTTTTTTAATGTTCAGAAAAAAAGTACAAAAAAAGTAGTACTTTTTAATGATTAAAAGGCTGTAACTTCTTAACTTTTAGAGATATATGAATAAAATTTAAACAGAATTGTAGGAATTAGTGTGGTTCTTTTTTTTATTTTGAAACTTGAGTTAGAAAATATCATGGAAGTCTTCAGCTTTTGGACTGTGAAAATGAATAAGTTTAATTTGTGGCTTCTGTTTCTATGGATATTTATAAAGGCCCTGCGTGAACGTTTTCTATGCATTTCACAACTGGTCCAGACAAGTGATAGAATCATAGCGCTTTGAGAAATAGTAACAGATTTGCTCAGATTTATTATGTCTAGGTCAATCATGCATGACTGGTTCAAACTAA
The DNA here is from genome assembly GCA_021533235.1 of Biomphalaria straminea. Lineage (NCBI taxonomy): Eukaryota > Metazoa > Mollusca > Gastropoda > Planorbidae > Biomphalaria > Biomphalaria straminea. The sequence continues at coordinate 16,885,078 of JADKLZ010000167.1, forward strand.
TGAATACAGTTACACTTAATATACGCTGTGTTTTTTTTTTTTTAAGTATTGTTTATGTTTTTCTTGTTAGTTTTAAATTTTCCATTTAACTTTTCATATTTCAATTATCGAGTAAGGTTTTAACTGTTTAACCTATATCTACATCTAAAAAATATTCAACTATAAAAATATAGATACTGGCATGTATTCATACACATAGGTTAAAATTAAACTATATCTGACCAAAAAAAATCAACAATTACACTGTTTTGTCATGCAGCTAAAGATTGCCTATTTCCTATCTTAACTTGAAACTCAAAGATGATGCATTGTAATGATTACTTTGTTTTATGAGTTAATTTATTATTTTATGGTATATTGCTGTTATAATTGTTTTTCCTAAAGAGAATTGCACTGTCTTAGTAGCTGGGGAATAAATTGAAGTAGGACAAATTTTTAAGCACCTTGGTATTACCATAGATGATACATTTTATATGCCTGTAAATACAGATTATTTTACAAAAAAACAAGGGGGGGGGACAACAAGATTAAGACTACCAGAACTAAGTAAAATGTCCTCATTTAATTTTGTCAGTCTTTATCTGGTTTGGCAATTTTATCATTAAAAATCCTAAATGCTGCCTGTTGGGTCATAGGAAACGAATCCCACTTGTGCTCCTATTCGAGAAAAACATTCTTAGTTAAACAATTTAAAAAAATACTTTCAAAAGGACACAATTTCTTTTACCATCATAGAGAAGATACAAGTTATAAATCACAAAAGCAAATAAACAAGTACAAGTAAATTCCTAATATTAAATTATATATTTTCATCTGGCACAGAATACAGCAAACGCATTACATATAAAACTAATGTTATCTCCAAGATGCTTCATGTAGTACGTCCCATATCACAAACTTAAGAAGGTTTAAAATAAATTCTTTGCTGAAGGCTACTTTTTTGCTTCTAGGGAAGGTAAAACTAAAAAAATGTCATGCCTATTAAACTTTAAACCCATCAATGTCATGACTTTCTCATTGTGAAATGAATCAATGAGAAAAGGAAAATTTAAAAAATGAATCTTATACAGTGCTATTGCTTAGGATTCATACAAAACTCAGAAATAAAAATGTATTAGCAGAAATAAGGTAAAATTAACATGAACTGTCCACTCCAGTTAAGTTACTTTTGTGTGACTGTGACTTAGAGCACTGCCTATTTATTGACATCACTTACTGTTAAAAATAAGATTTTAGTATCTAAATGTCTTGATGAAGGTCAACTGATAAGAGTTAGAATAGATTATAGTATCTGAATTCTGCAAATTCTACTAATTTGAACAAAGTTGTATTAAAGCAAGAACTATGAACTACAATCAATCAACAACTACAAACCTATCTTATTCAATACAAAAAGAAGAGACATGCGTTTGTTGAAAGTGTTGTGATACTGTTGTATTAATACCACATGATACAGAGATTTATTAATGTTATTATTATTAAATTTTTTATATTCATATGCATTCAATGAACTGATAGTTATGAAGATATATTTAAATGTGAACCTGGCCTAACTGATGTTATTGAATGATTATCTAATTAATTTAATTGTTTAATACAGAACCAATTTCTCATTCAAAGTCTCAACAAAGAAACTTGTCCCTTTACTTCACTCTTCTGTTACCAGTATTTTGCACTACACTCCATGTGTATATATATATATATAGCTCCTCCTTCGTGTTCGAAGATGAGCACATTTCTCATTTCCTATGGACTCGAAGATGGCTGTAAAGTCCAATCCTCGCTTTTAAAAGCAGGCCGCATATGTGACATGGGTGGGTTTTGTCGGTTGCAGATGGGCCTGCTTTTTCTCTCTGCTTTCTCTTGGTTCGGCGCTCTATCGCACTGGCCACTCTTCTTGCTTCAAAACTTGAGACTCCGAGACTCACAGCTTTTTGCCATGTGGAGCGATCGAGCTAATGCTTCCCAGCCATGAATGTCAATACCGCATTCCTTGAAGGAGCTCTTGAGGGTGTATTTGTAGCGCTTGTATTGGCCGCCTTGGAAGCGCTCTCCTTTACATAACTCTCCTTACAGAAGTCGCTTGGGAAGGCGATTTTCTGGCATGCGGACTACATGTCCAGCCCATCGGAGTTGGGACCTTTTCACTGACACATTAATACTGTGCATGTTGGACAGCTTTAGAATTTCTCTATCTGGTATGTGGTCAGACCAACACACCTTATGGATACTCCTTAGACAGCGTAGATGGAAGGAGTTTAGCTTTTTGGTGTGGCGGGAGTATAGGGTCCATGTCTCTGATGCATATAGGAGTGACGGGAGAACTACAGCACTGTAGACTTTCAGTTTTGTGGTTAAACTGAGTCCTCTCCGTTGCAACACTTGTTCTTGAAGTCTGCCAAAAGCAGCACTGGCAGGAGCAATACGGAAGTCAACCTCATCATCTAGGTTGACGCTTGCTGATATGGTGCTTCCCAGATAGACAAATTTTTTACATTTGCTAGTTTCTATGAGAATGTTTATTTCTGTGACAGCTTTATTTGGAGGAGGTTGATGCAGCACTTCTGTCTTTTACATTAATGGTCCAAAATTTGTGCAGGCATTAGTGAAGAGGGACAGGCTCTTTTGAAGGTCTTCTTCGTTTGCAGCGTTTAGGGCACAGTCATCTGCAAATAGCAGGTCTCTGATGCAGTCGAAGTTTGCCTTTGTCCTTAAATATGCTTGATTATACTCCATGTGTATAATATGAAACACTATTTATTAATTGTTGTTGTTTTTTTTATTATTTTTCTCCTTTAAAAAAAATTACCATTTGTTTAAGATGTAAATAGCTATTATGTCAGAAAGTACTTAATTTAGTAACACAAATTTTTTTTTTTAAAGCATTCTTTTTTACAAAATATATAATATGAATTAATTTCCCTTGTTAACTCCACTATTTTTTTTACTGTAACTATTAATAGTGATTAGTTGTAAAAATGGTGAATTTTTATGGGAAAAAACTGCTTGCATTGTTGATTTCAAAAATTAAATTTTTCGATTTCAGAAAAGAAAAGAGTAGCCCTTACATCAGAACTTTGAAAGATCTAAAATATCATGATATCGAATTTTCACAATCTTTTCTAGTTAATTTCTAGTTAATGAGATCTAAACAGGGGAGACAGATAGACCACACAAAATGTTAATAAATTCTTGTTACTGCAGGTGTCTATATCTTACAATAAAATCATTATCGTGGCAAGATTACTCATCACCCCACCAATCATTTTGTTAAATTTTAAATATTTTTTGACAAATTATGTTGTTGTTTTTTTATTGCAGTAGCATCCAAATGAATAAATTTTAATGTTAGTGTTCTTTTGTTTGTTTGCTTTTTTTTTTGTAGTCCAAGTGATTTTTTATAAATTTTGTTAATTGATTAATGCTTTTCTTTGTTTTTTGTAAAATGTTATTCTTAACATTAAAAGCTTAATAGATAAACTTGTCTGTTAGGTTAAGCTTAAAAGTGAAATGCCTTATACACCAGCAATCAATTCTAATGTTTGTGTGAGAAAACCCCAGTATGATCAAGACATCATGTTTGTGTTATCCTTATTGTTTAATTATGAATTACAACTATGAAAAATTGCATTTTTAATTTAATATCTTTTGTTTTAATATTGTATTTAATATTGCATTAAATTTTTTCTAGGCATAAACAACATGTCAAAACATATATATTTCTTCTTATAATAAATAAGTTAAATATTTTTAGACTGAGTTGACTTTACTAATTTGGATTATCTGTCACCTTCTTATTGCTAAAAGTTTTTTTGCTAAAATTACTGTTAATCTTTTTTAAATCTTCATTTCAAAAGCCAAACCCAGTAAACGTTTAACATTCGTCTACTTGGCCAATGATGTGATTCAAAACAGCAAAAGGAAGGGTCCAGAATTTAGCAAAGACTTTGCTCACATATTGCCAGATGCATTTACACAGGCATCCAAGTAAGTTGAAACTAACTGCTGAATTGGATTGACACCTTTAGCATTTTATCCATATCAGTAAGACTGTGGGTAAGGTCATTGCTTTGTGAGCAAAAAAAAAATATTTTTTTAAACCATTACAATGAACTAATGTTTTTGTTACTTTTTCCCCCAGAGAAGCTGATGATAAAATGAAAGCATCTCTTATTCGTGTCATAACCATCTGGAAAGAGCGTGGTGTTTATGATAAGTCCTTCATTAAAAAATTGAAGCAATGTGTTGGCATGGGTGAGTATCTATAAAAAAAATGTTTATTGATGAGTTCAGCATGTTACTATAAAAATTTAACCTAAAATAAAAAAAGAGCTTTCGTGGGATGAAACTACAACTTGAACTTAGTTGAAACACAATATGTGGTATGAACAAACAGTGATGTTTTTCTAAATAATGTCAATATTATAGAAATATTATAGAATAAAATGTATTCTATTTTTACTAGATGTGAACTGTAAGAACTAAGAAATTGAAGCTTTGATGACATCCTGGTAGTACTGGCTAAAAAAAAAAAACTTCCACTGTAAACACATTGTTAATGGCCCTGTCCTGCACTTGCTGTTTCAGCATCCGAGACTAATGAAAATAAAACAAGATAATAGGATTGATCAAAGAATTTTTATAAATCTAATAACACCTTCACTTATCCCAATGTCATGGTTGTTTCCAATGTCAGCTACAGGAAAACTTCTTGTTTTGGCTGTATGGATGTTTGCCTTAAAGCGCTGCTGCACCATGATATAGTCATTCTGGTTGTGTTCTCAGTTGGGACTGTGACATGTGATTATTTGCAACTCTTTGTGGCATCTTAATATGTTAGCCAGCTAGAAATTGTTGTATTTTGCAAATTCTAATTGTCACAGACCTTGGTTACTTCATCTTCCACATGTGCCTTTCCAGGTTTGGTAGGATTTGCTTCCTAGTTAAGCATTCCAGTCTCATTATCTGTTGGAGATTCATGAATTGAGCTTTTAATTTTTAAAATCTTTATTGCAAATTATAAATGCAATTAAAAAAAGGTAATATCAGTTGTAAATGACTAAATTTGAGATACTCACCTAAGCAGAAGATTGAAAAAAGTCAAGTAACATCAAGAGATCAAATAATAAATTAAAACTTAAAAAAAAAAAAAACAGTATTATAAAATATCAGAAAGACACTAAAATAAAAATGAATTTCTTATTCACTTTATTAGGCTATTGAGCAAAGTGCGAGTTGCCTGAATTAGAATGGCTTTAGTACAGTTTAAACTATTCTTATTAACTTAAAATTCTTAATTTTTTTAGAGATGGCCATATGTCAATTGTTAATCTCTCAAAGTTTTTAGGAAAAAAATTCAAATATCATACTTAAGTGCATTATCATTAAGAGTATTCTTTTCAATGCAAGTGTAACTATTCGTTTTGTAAACTTTGTTGAAAAATTAATTTTAGGTGCACCTATGCTTACTTCAACATCAGCGACTTCAGTTACACAACAGCCAAGTTCAAAGTCCACTGTGAAGCCGACTAAACAACCAGAAGTAGCAACCAAACTAGGTAAGTGCTGTTGTCAGACATGTTTCCACCTTCTTCAAAGTTTTAATGTTATATATTGATTAATAAAACATTTTCTTTTGTTTTTCTAGAACCTAAGAAAGTTAAAAAAAATGAGCCAGAGTATTCTTTACGTCAGGAAGTTGAAGCCATGGGTGTACAGTTGCCACAAAATGTAGACGTAAGTTTTATAAGCTAGGCTTTAGTTTTGTTAAGTGAAAAAAAAAACATTTTCAAACAGTTTTCATTGACAGCCTTCCTGACATTCCATTTCCTCAGAGCAAAATGTGTGTGATTGATTTTGATATTTTTACTTTAAGGCTGAAGATCTTGTGCAAAGATTATCTGATTTAGAAAATTCAGCTTCATGTGATGCTTCAGTCAGAGAAAGAATAGCAGCGCTGCCACCAGAAGTATCAGATATAAGTCATCTTGACAAAATTCAAGGTACATGCTAAAATATATTTAAAATTTATTTGTACCACATCAAATCTATACTAAGCCTTTTTTTTTTAAACCAGTGACCTTCTTAAGGAAAAAAATTGTAAAATCTTGTCATAGTAAATGTGATATAGTAAAATTCTCCTTTCAGACCTTATGATCTATAGGGCCACAGTTAACAAGGGTGTACAGCAAAGCAACCACCTTTACTTTTCTCCAGTTTACATCAGTTACACATTAGAATTGGGTGGTATCAAAGGCGCCCTAAAGATCCCAAATTAACAATCCCAGGATTCAAACCCAGACCCCTCAGTTGAGAAGCCAAGCACTAAAAATTTTGAAAAACAAAATAGCATATGCATTCTTAATAACAAAGGCAGTTGTAATCACATATTTTATTACACACTAACTTACCCTCAACACATCATCAGTAGTAACCTTTATGAGATGTATAGGAGATTTGCCTGTGCATAATTTATCTTGTTTTAAAATGGTCGATATGTACGTACATAAAATATGCATACATATTTTTTAAAGTAGGTTGTTTTTTTTAGAGGACTATAAATAGCCTTTGATTCTATTTCAAGCATGACTTCTAGTTGACATTTAGTTAGAAATTTGTTTTAAATCAGTTGCACTTGAATCTTTGTCCTCAGTTAAACACATTGAAACTCTATGAAATATAAAACACACAAAAATCTTCTAACTGAAATTTCCAACACAGTACAGTTGTTCCTTGATAGTTTGACGGTTATCGGACTGGTATTGGAATTGTCAAAAACATTAGATTACCCTAGATTAATTGTACATCAAAGAATTAAGCCATATATGTCAAGAAAATTATATTTATGGTGCATAGTACTAAGATATTCTCATAGACTTTTAGTGGTATAAAATAAACAAGAGAAGGAAATATTGATCTAACAAAATGCAAAAAAAAAACTTTCTTAGCTTGAGGATATACTCTGGATATAAGTGTTTTTCTCTTGGTGTGTGTGGTCTTCATTGGATTTCACAAAATGTTTTCTCCTCTTTTTTTTTATGCCATACACATAAACCAAAGAAATGGCACTGAGAGTATCACTAGGAGTCATACCTCTTTTTAATTTGTCATTTTTCAGGCAGACAATACTTTATACTTACTTTTGCCTACCTTGCTTTCCATCATACAAGACATAACAAAACCAACTAAACATATAGCAGATACATTGTCTAATAGTAATTACAGAAAGAGCAGAGTTGGTACCACTTTGTACTACGAGTGTGTCTGATTAAAAGGACTAGCTATCAAGGGTCCACTATAATTTTAAATATCCAACTAGAATAGTATCTTCGAATGAAAAATTGTAAGTCATATGAAATAAAAATAGTCATCTGAATAAACATATACTCTTTATCTGTTCTTCTTTGACTTACAGCTCTCCTTGACATTGTAAGAATTATGTGACCTAATTCTGGATCCACGAATTTTCTCATCTAGTTCTAGCTGTACTAGTCTTTACTAGAACAAATAAATAATATCAAATATTGTTCATTCAATATGTGTGAGTGGATTTTCAATTGTTAATAATGTTCCCAGCCTGGACACTTGCACACCTTGGCTTTTGACAAAATTAATTTGTAAAAAATATTTCAAGAAGCTCAATATACATTCTATTTGTAAGCAATGACATTGAACTGATACAAGTAGGGAATATTGTTTTTTTTTAAAAGGTAAGTATGGATTTTAGATTCATAAAAATGCCCATAATTTTCTCAAATTAAGCCTACATAGCAATGTTATTTTTAGTTCCATAGTACATTAAAATGAAACTAAAATACATGCTAGTGATTTTTTATTTGGATGGATTGCGTTCTTGTTTTCTCTGCTGGTCTGGCGAATCACACTCAATCCATGTTTCAGTCACTATCATTTTATCATAATATATAAACTTTTAAATATTTAAATAGGCATTTATACTAATAATAATAATTATATGTGTGGAGACAAGCTATGAAATTTAAGTAGATATGTGGGAAAAAATATAAATAACCAGCTTGAAGGTTGATATGAAAGTGTCCTCAGTATAATTTTATATTGCCTAAATGTAAGGTGACATGAATTTTTTTCTTGTAGGCTTCATTTCTGCCAGAATGGTTAACTAGACTTAACAAACAAGAAACATTTTTTATAAATACTCAATGCACTATGATTCTGTCACTTGTCTGGACTAGTTGTGAAATGGGGGAGGGAAGAAGGGGGTATCTTGAATGATTTTTTTTTTCACTGCATAAAAAAATGTTTACTCAGGGTTCAAGATTCTTCAAGGGGACTAACTCACCTAATATATATTTCTTTCCCTTGTTGAAGATACAAAATAAGTAATTATCAATAGTTAATTAATTAACTAATTGCTTAATTTATTTTTATTGATTCTTGTGTTGTCAGGTAAAAGTCATTGATTCTTGTGTTGTCAGGTACAAGTAATAGTTGTGCAAAATTTCAGCTTAATCCAAGATTGGGTGTGGGAGAAATAAGGTGTACAAACTTTGTACCAGACAGACAGAAATAGTGGGTGTGGGAGAAATAAGGTGTACTAGCTTCTTACCATACAAACAGATAGAGTGAATTGATAAAAGCTTTGTAAAAATAATGTTTGATGAACATCTACATTAAATAACTAAGAAAATTCTATTGTGAAATTATTGTATCGTTAATTAAGGGATGCCATATAACCTTATTTCAGACAGAGAATCAGCTGATCGACTATCTGAAAAAGTGGATGAAGCAGCACTACTTCTCAATGAGTATAACCGACGCTTAGTTGCTGAGCTTGAAGAGAGGAAGAAAGTTGCAAGAATGCTTCGGTCTTTTATTTTATCCCAGCAACAACAGGTGAAAGAAAAAGAGAAAAGTCTGCAGGTACAAGTCGTTTCTAATAGAAATTATATGATTATTTTCAGGCATGCAAATGTGTATAATATAGTTATTTTTTTCTCTTAATTTTGTTACTCTTGTTATAAAGAAATGTAATTTTTAAGCGTTTAATAAGTGTAGATTTTCAAGACAAATATTTAGACAGGAACGTCATAGGATTTAAAACACAAAGAATGAAAAGACCTTTATTGTCTATCATTTTTCATTTAACAAATTCCTAACCTCTTTGTACATACATTACATTTTTAAAGTACTGTGGTTGAATTTTAAAACCTCTCAATCATTCAAACTATCAGTTTTAAAAAAGGGTTAGTTTTTGTTTTGTTTTTTACAGAAAAAAGAAAATTACATTTTGACTTATATATATATATATATATATTGGAAGCTTTGTCTTTTAACGGCAGCAGCAGCCACAATAAACTACATATAGTTATGGTTACATAGATAAAGTTAAAGTAATGAGGTCCTATAAAGCTGGATCTTGTTACATTTGAATGTAGATTCATTTCCCTTTGTTTCTGAATTTTGCTTTATGTTGAATATACTGCATAGTAAAATGTAATTTTAAAACTACAAACTTTCAATCACAAAGTTTGGCTACCACTGGTTTGAGCATGCAGGATTTATATTCTGCACATAGTTTTTGTTGGTTAAGAAATATTTTATGTCTATAGCACATGATCTTTTTTTTAGTTATTTGATTTTTACAACTTCAAAGTATTAATATTGATTCATTCATTATCTATGCATTTACTCAGGGACATATCAGCCATTCTCATTAAATTGTTTGATAAATGTTAGAATCCATTCACATTTTTAAAGTAAGGTCCTGGAAAAGTATAAAAGCTATTTAGCTGTTAACAAGAAACATTTTCTTGACTTTTTTTTTTCTAGAGATAGATTTAACTGAACAGATTTAAGAAAGAAAAAAAGGACAATAAGAATTATTAGTGAGTAGAATTAAGAGTGAACCAAATGTTTACCTTTAAAACCTAATTCTCAGAGAGGCAGAAAATATAAAATGTTCCTATTTTCATGGGTTAATGCAGGTGCCATGTGGTAGACACATCCAAATGTTTGAAATCTCCACTTCCATTCTCTAGTGCCCGTGAGTGTTTTGTAGACTTCTTAAAAAACAAATCTTGAATTCTCAGCCCTTACTAGGATTTGAAGGATGTCACATAATGTCTCATTCCTTTTAATGATAAAAAAAACTTTGTGCTTGAGTCAGTCTATTTGTTAGTGCTTTATAAATAGTGGATTGTAGACTGCATTCAAAGCCTTTCTTTTTATTCAATCAGGGTGAATCATGCTTCAGTTTTGTTTTGTGCAGTATGGAATTGTTAATGCTTTTATAGTTAGCTTTGAGTCACTATTGCTATGGACCATCTAATAAAAATGACCCACATTATCATCTAACCCTAACTGGAAACATTTCAATCATATTTCTTCATTTACTCTTGGCATGCAAAGTTGTTTTGACCTTACCCTCTGTTCATGAATTGATTTCATATTCCCTTCTATTAACATGGTTTGTTTTATAATAGTTACTTATTTTATTCTAACCTTATGGCAGTTTCCTTTATTTTCCCCATTTAGGGCCATCGCACTAAAGCACAGCGCAAAAGGGGGTCCCAGTCCAAAAAAAGGTTGAGAATGGCTGAATTAAACAATGCAATGTGCAGTTTAGACTTGCAACATAACCAATAGTAACATTTAGGGGGAAAAAATATTTTTTTTGTGCAATGGTTCCTCTTTCTGAAATGTCCTTGACATTGAACATTGGCAGGCTTTTTACCAGCTTTTGGGTCATAGCAAGTCTAGTCTGCATATTTTAATTTAAGACTGTTGCTATTCAGTCTTTTTGTTTTAATTTAGTTACAAATAGAAATTAATAGAAAATTAACTTGAATTTTTATTTGTTGATAAAAGGGTGAAATATAATGCATTTTCAGTTACCATTGGACTTTTGTTTAACCATTTTGGTGATTTTTTTTAATTCCAGGAGTTCAAAGACAAACTTCACAAGGTCAAAAGTGTCAGACAAGAGTTGGTATCCCACATCCAGAACCTCCCTGATCTGACGCTGTTACCTGATGTAACTGGTGGTCTTGCACCTTTACCATCTGCTGGAGACCTCTTTTCACTTCAAAATTTATGAGTCACTGTTGAATTTGTTTCTTGAAGTTTGCCTGTTATTTTAGTGGTGATTTGGTTTGTTTTCTACAAGAACATTCTGTTGTAGAGATTATCACTTGTATTTGTTTTATTACTTTGTGACTAGAATGTCTAGTATTTGAAAGAACAGGAGCAAATAAAATTTTTATGCTTGTTATGTTAACAGGGCTATTTTTTTTATTATGTTTTGCAAAACTTAACCAAAAGTTGTTCTTATCATTTTATTGTATGCAACTCTTAAGTTTTAATGCTAATGTAGTGGCCTTGTAGTTAACCTATTTGAACTGAGGAGTAGTGATGAACTTGAGAACTCCTTTCAAGTCTCTGAATTTTTCAGCTCTAATCAATGTATTAGCATTGGCTTGCAGGATGTGCAAGATGCTGGCGACTGTACCAGCTACATATTCCCCTGGTGTACCATTGGTGGTTACTGACCATACGAAAATAGTAACCTCCTAAATTTGACCTTTGTTTAATTGTCAACTGAACACAATTTATTAGTTTCAAAATATTTGTTTTGTTTATTTATAATAAAATACATTTGTTGGGTAAAGTGAAAGCAGTCCTTCATTAACTCTTAGACTACATTCAAGTCCTAACTATCCTTTTCCCAGTGGACTACTAAGTCTCAAATTTCATTTATACTACTTATACTTGTTGAAGTATTTAACTGTTAATCTGAACATCTCAAGTTTGTGACCATGTGAAGTCATTGTTTATAGTGACATGAATGTGTTGGCCTTGTGAAAAGTTAATTAATTGATGGAGCTCTGAATTTAAAAAAATGCTTGCCAGGAAAAGTATTATTGATATTACTGATCACTCAATGCCCTCAAAATCATTGACCACAGAAAGTGGATGACTTTGCCTTCTTTATTAGGATGACTTCTATGTTCTCTATTCACTTCAATAACTGTATCTGGGAGCAGTATCACACACAAAAAAAAGAAGAAGCAGAGAAAGCGCTGAGAAGACAACATAAAAGAATGGACGGGCCTGCCATTGAAAAAGGCAAAAGACAGAAATTGAGAAAGATGAGAATCTTGTGTGGTGCCCCAAAGGTCCAACAGACTAGGGATAGGTGAAGGTGAACTGTATCTGAAAATCTTCATGACATTTTGTTTAGTTCCATGCTAGTTTTTCTAGTGCAAAGCAATAGGCTAAACAATAAGAATAGTTGAGATAGGATCTTATAGCCCACACAACATTTGCCTTTTGTAGGTTTCTTGAACAATAAAAGTGGCCTCCACAGATATTCTAATGCATGTACTTCTTAAGTGTCAAAGTATTTCTGTGGGAATGAGTTTTCTATATGAATTTTTTTTATGACAATCACTCAGTCACAATCTTAATGTAACTTTTATTTTTAATTAATTTTAATTTGAATACTAGAAGAAGAGAAAACTTGTCAAGAAATAAAAAAAAAAGTGTTCATGTAATGAGGAGAAACATTATTTTAGAAAACAAGTCCTACTGTTGAAGGGAAGCATTTTGAGCCGAGAATGTAATCTCTCATAGCAAGTCGATACCACCACCAAACTTTGGTAAAGAATTAAGTCAATGACTTTATTCATTCAAAGTCTTACATACCTGTATTTAAAGCTGTGTTTATATGTGTATTTAGAAAGAAAAGTTCTATTAAGAACCACATATATTTATATGTGTAGCAATTTCAGTTGTTTTTTGTTTTGTTTTTTTAGCCATATTGTTTGCTCAATGTAGTCGTAGATAATAGTTAATTTCACTGAAAAAAAAATGAGTTTGGTTCATTTGGTCACATACAATGACTTTCTTCCTCTAATAGCAATAGATTTGTGTAAATCTCTTACAGAGGCTTCACTTTCACATCTCCTTGTAAAGGATTATTTCTTCACTCTTCAAGACAATATATTTTTCATCTATTCTATCTTGTTGCTACAACTAAGTATGAGGAATGGCTGTTGATTGAGAGACTTTGACCCTAGGAAAGATTTTGTGTTGGCTAATAGTTACATTTTTTTTTCTGTTTGCTGGACTTTTGTATTTATTTTAGGTTGAAATAGAAAAAAAGGGGGAAATTAACTGTTCTTTTGGTTAATTATGTTTAATTTTATGTTATTGTTTGGCCTGCATATTATGATGCCTTGGCTAATTCGTCAGTCAGCGGGAAAAGTTTTAAATGATATGTTGAAATAAAAAATATATTGTATTTCTGCCTTCTGTTTTGATTTGAATCTTGCAGGAGTTTAAGCGATGTGCAGTTCTTCTTCTGTAGGCCTGGTTTAAAACTGTTCATTGGACAACTATGTGGGTGTATGGGGTTCTGTAGGAGTAGTAGTACCTCTGTCAATTGGGCAGTCGGGCTCCTTGAGCAGCTCATTGACCTTGGTCTCCACTCAGAGCCCAGCTCTCACCTGTGGCTCCAAGCAGTTGTCTGCATGCGGCAACGGCCACACCCCGGCAAACCGTCTCGACTGACGGGCAAAATCAGGTGAGGGTTAGTTTCTGGCGAAACTATGGATTCTGTCCACCGACAGCATGTAAAGTCTAGTTACGGCTGTATGGCGCTAAAGTCGAAATCGGACTACCAGGGCCATCAGGCGTCACCTAGCAAACGCCGTGGAGCGTTTTGGAGCACTGTGGGACATGTAGAGCACACTAGTCATCCACTGCACCCCAAACCAGCTCCAGTTGTCTGGACTCTGTTCTGCCACTGGCTCCAGCTGGCAAGGGGCGAGAGAGTGAGGCTGATGCAGCGCAAATCTCCCTCGCTTTAATAAACTTTCATCGCGTAAGCCACATGTGCACAAGAAAATCTATGTTTACTAGCTGAACTCGTACTACTCTACGGTTGAAATAGTAGGTATATAGCCATAGGTTTATTTTACCCGGAACACTCTTAAACCCATCTCTCAACTTTGTCTTTTTCATTCTACAAACGAAGGGCACGCAACCATCTATCCTAAGAGTGTGCATAAGTTCTTAGGCCCATCAGTTGTAGCCTTCCATCTCCCAATGTTATTACTGTAGTATGAAATCTATTGAAGGAAAAACAACTAAAATTGTCAGTACAGCGTTTCATTAGTTGTATTAGATTTAAAAAATAATAATACAGTAATAATAATAATAATGACTGGATGAATATTAGTTCGTTTTTCACGTAATAATAGTATAACAGTAGATTTTAATTGTCTGATCTGCTGTTCATTGATTTAAAAAAAAATTAACTATTATTGACATCGCCGTACCATTATCTCATAATTTAAGAAAAACTGAAATGGAAAAACAAAGAACATATGGAAACTAGGCTTGGGGATTAAGCGTTTATGGGTGTTATCTAAAATAACAATATAACCCATTGTTATATCAACGAAGGAATAATGACAACTGACCTCGCAGATACCTTCAAGGCCTTAACATTCCTAAGAAGATTTTTTTTTTCCTCTCTGAGGGCGGTACTGCTTTAGACCTTCAGGATTTGTTTATCTTTAACAAAACTTGACCCTGGCAGTGCCAGAGAATCAGGGCCGGTCTTAGGCCACTGCAATCTATGCGGCCGCAATGGGCCCCGCACTTTCCTAGGCCCCGCGTTAATTCTAATTGTAATTATCAAATGAAACCATTATCACGTACATATAGACCTAATAAACAGGGTTTCCGCGGCCTCCTCATTTTCCAGAACCTCCTGAAGTTGCAAAATATACGAAAAAGTCCTAGAAATATTTGAAAACTCATAAAAATCTCCTGAAAAACGGACAAAATTGTCATTTTGAGGTGCCTATCCACACGTGATTAAAATAAAAAGATATTGTCAGCTTTCCTAATAAAAAAATCTTAATTTTGACATTATACTGACATCAGATTGGGCCTTGCGCAATCCGTTTCGCATAGCGCAATACTTTGGACCCGCCCTGCAGAGAATGAATAGTCGTATTATGTAAAACCGGTGGAAAAGATTAATAAGGGATCCTGTTTTACAAGCTAATAACATTTCAAAGAAAATGTTTAATTTTGTCTTAAAAGAAAAATCAAGGCCATCAAAACAGCAAAAAGTGGAAAGACACAGAAGATAGGCCTATACCGATGGAAACACTTCAAGCAGACCCCAATACATCAGCTGAAATGCTACATCCGCTGCTGTGGAAGATTTTGGAACAACATCAGGCGATATGCGCGCCGGACTGTCGTTTCGATATGGTCCGAGTTCATAACCAGTCCGCTGCCATCCTCAGTCGTCCTGCAGAAAGTAGATTATCTTTAACTCTGAAATATCCAAAACATGTCAAACGTTTAACAACGTTTGTACAAAGGTACAAAGGTCCATTTAATCTGGAAGCTGAGTTATCTTATCAAGTTACATAAACCTTTGTGGATTTTGAGAAAGCCTTCGACAGTATCAACAGACATTGTTCTGTTGTCACAGATTAATAAACTACTGTAGACTTTACAATTTA
>JADKLZ010000167.1:16914074-16934817 GCA_021533235.1 Biomphalaria straminea
GTCATCTTTATATTTGTTGTTAAGAAAGGTGTCATCTTTATATTTGTCAGGGCCAGGAAATCAAATGTTTCTTACAAAAATTCCAACAATTTCCCAGAAGAAGCTGAGTGTCGAGACCTAAAGCTGTTTGTAGGTGAGTGTTGGTCAAGGTAAACATCACATTCATTGATGAAAGGATCTAACTGTTCCTGTGGGAGCAGAAGTACAAAACATGGAGCTGTTTCTGTGTCTCTAATTAATGAAAGTTTACTCCTTTAAAAAAAGTCAAATAATGTTAGCATGGTTAATTTTAACCACTGAGGTTCTGCTGAATCAACAATAAAATTAAATCCACTAATTCTTGAAGGTGTGTAGGCTGAGTGGTGCAGTGATGGGAATTTTCCGAAAATTTTCGGAATTCCGAAAATTTCTTCTGATCCGATTTTAAGCTAAAAAATCCGAAAATTTGCTCACATTTTTTTTCGGAAAAAAAAATCCAAACTTTTTTTTTCATTTTTTTTAATGAAAAAAAATCTGATTTTATTATTTTTCCATTTTCGAAAAACTGCGACCTTGACATATTTATAAGTTCCATTTTTAAAAGAAAACTCGCGTGATCGAATTGTCTTATTGATCTCAGTGTAGACTAAAGTGACTTAAGTGGTTTGAATTAGTCTAGATAGATATTTCTAATTCTACATAAGATATCTATTTTTTTTTTTATTTCAATACTTTTCATGGTTCGTAGCCACCTTGAAAACTTGGAAAACACCTTGAATTTCATTATAAAATTCAAAGACTAGTGTATATTAAAAAAAAAACAACAAAAAAAAACATCGAAAAATCTTGATCTAAACTCTAGTTTTATGAAATTTACTACTGTAGAGTCAGGATAAAATCGCACACAGCCGTTAAATATCAACGAATTTAGTGACTTAGATCTAGACTCTAGATTTACGGTAGAGTCAATAAAGATATATTCGCACACAGCGTGAAAAGTCAGCGAATTTAGTGACTTAGATCTAGTTTCTAGATTTACGGTAGAGTCAGTGAAGATAAATCGCACACGGCTGTGAAAAATCCTGGAATTAAGTGACTTAGATCTAGAATTTAGATTTACTGTAGAGTTAGTGAAGATAATTCGCAGAGAGCCGCGAAAAGTCCGCGAATTTAGTGACTTGAATATAGACTTTAGATTTACACTAAATCACTAGAATCTAGTGAAATTAATTACTAACCCTGTGGAGCCGTGAAAAGTCCGCGAATTTTGGTGATTTATTGTTAAAATCTATAGAGTCTATTATAAATTCTAGATCTACGATAGTGACCTGGATCTAGAGTCTAGATCTACTGTAGATTTAATAAAAAATATTACCCACACAGCTGTGAAAAGTCTGTCAAAGTTATTTTGGTTGTGAAAGCCATGGAAACTACATTGTCTATAGATCTAGTTGAAAAAAGAAATTCTGCTTGAAAAAAAATGCTAATAGGTCTAATACCCCCCTCTCCAAATGTCATTTTTTAGTAATCAAATGTCAATTAAATATACAAATAGTTGAAATATGTTTATATATACTATTATAAACTACAGACTCTGTTGATTAGGAGGTTTTAATTTCTAGTATCTATGAGATACACATCGGAACTAAGAATATACCTTTCCTTAACAGAGAGAGAATACATATTATGAAGGCATCTCTAAGAAGTTTTCTTAGTTTAAAACAATGGAATAATAACCATTCCTAATGTTCTTTAATAAATCTTTGAACAAAAATGGTTGTTTGAGGTTTTGAGATGACAGTCAAGTTGTTACCTGATTAAAATATAACTGTCATTGCATTTTCTGTGGACATACCACTCAGCTTATGACATTATTCTGTTCTGAGTCGGATGTTGTCAATAATTGAATTGATATTGATCAATGCATGATTTTGTGTTTGTTGTGTCTGTTGTATTTATGTGTATGTTTCTGTGGTGATGTCTTTATATTAGAAAGGAAGACCTTGTAATCACAACAGATTTCCATAAGGATTAATAAAGCAGTCTTAGTCTTAGTCCTAGTCTTTACAATCTATCACACCAACGAACGAAAACGGGGGGGGGGGGGGTTAACACAATTTCAAAAATATCCTAAAATTTTTGTAGAGTCTGTTCCCATCACTGGTGGTGAAGCGCTTGGCTTCCGAACTTCCAGTTTAGAATCCTAGGGAAGACAAGGCATCTATAATTTCAGGATCTATAGGATGCCTAAAGAGTCCACCCAGCTCTAATGGGTACCTGACGTTAACTGGGGAAAGGTGGTTAGTTGTGCTGGCCACATTACAGCCTTGTTAACCATGGGCTACAGAAACAGATGACCTGTACATCATCTGCCCTATAGATCTTATGTGAAAGGGAAACTTTAATTTTACTTTACTTTCTGCTAATTCTTGCCTCTTCAACTCATAAACATCATTTTCTGTTGTTTTTTGTTGTTTTTTTTTTCAGATAAAAAATACGAAACTTTGATTTTGCCGATCTTTGGTACAGCAACACCATTTCATATTTCCACAATAAAGGTTAGATGTAATTTAAAAGCTGAACGAACCAGATAATAAAAAAAAAAAAAAGTGTTTTACATTATAGTTAACTATTTTATACTCTTCCTTTTCTTTCAGAACATTAGCCAGTCTGTTGAAGGAGATTACACATACTTGAGAATTAACTTTTTCCACCCTGGCTCCACACTTGGCAGAAATGAAGGCAGTTTTCCAAATCCAGATTTAACATTTTTGAAAGAAATGTGAGTGCTAACCAAAATACTTAGACAAGTGCTTTAAAAAGAATGTACTCTGCATGCAACTGTGTCATCAATACTTAGACAAGTGCTTTAAAAAGAATGTACTCTGCATACTACTGTGTCATTTATTCTGTTATATCTTCTAAAGTTCCCAATAGAGTCTAAATTAAATAATATTTTGAAAATCACTATTATCTAAAATAGAATGAATTTCTAATTCTTCAAGCAATTTTTTTGTTCATTTTCCTTCTCTCCAAATGTATCCTTGCTCTCGTTCTCCTTGCATTTCCAATTTCTCTTCTTCGTCCCCACCCCACCCCTTTTTTTCCCCCATGTAAAATAAAATGCCTTCACATTCTCAAAACTTCCTAAGTAGTACTACACATTCTCGAGAAACTTCCTAAGTAGTACTATTGCTACATGAATGAAACGGTTGAAATGAAACTCTTTGAAATGCTTTTAACAGAACATACCGTAGTTCAAACACAAAAGAACCAGGAGAAATATCAGCACCATCTTCTAACCTCAACACAGCTTTCAGGCTGATCAAAGAAGTACAGAAAAAGTTTAAAACCAGAGAGGCAGAGGAAAGGGAAAAAGAGGTACAAAGTTTATAGTTTAGCCAGGTTTGATTTTTTTAAAAGTCAAACACATGAAAAATAAACAAAAAAGAACATATTCAGTACATTTTTGTTGTAATTCCATTTAGCAAAGTTTTTAAGATTTTAATTAATTCAATTAAGAAAATTGTGTTTTTTTCCAGGGAATTGTGAAACAAGATACTTTAATCATTAATCCAAACAGGGGTAACCCCAAACTGAAAGATTTATACATCCGACCAAATATTGTCTCCAAGAGAATTTCAGGAACATTAGAAGCTCACACTAATGGTAAGTTGTTTGTGAAATTGTTTGACACTTAAATTTCTTGATGTCAAAGTTTTCTCTTGGTTCTGAATGCAGTAGACAGATTTGTTGCCAAGCAGGCTGTCTGTCAATTATTCCGAACTGGCTGGGCCCTTTATTGTTTTTAAATCTCATTTTTAAAAAGTCCTGGACTGTACTAGGTTCAGTATCATGCGAAGATTTCTACGCATAAGCAAACCAAATTATTTATTAATAACTTTTTAACGTAATGCTTGATTGCCATGGTTAAAAAAAATAATTCTTTACAAGAATAAAACTAAATTATAGTTATTACTTCATTGTCTTTGCATATTGGCAAGAATGTTGTTTTTTTTTTCTTTTAGGTTTCAGGTTCACGTCTGTGCGAGGTGATAAGGTTGATATTCTCTACAACAACATTAAACATGCTTTCTTTCAGCCCTGTGATGGAGAAATGATTATCTTGCTACATTTTAACCTCAGGGTAATAATTTTCTTGTCTCTGTTATTCCTTGACTTGTTGATTTTTTACATTGTTTCTAGTTATAAAATGTTTCCATTTAGTTGACATAACATTTTTTTCATCTCTGATCTTTTGGTTTAATTTTTTTTTATATCCCAGAATGCAATCTTATTTGGTAAAAAAAAGCACATTGATGTCCAATTCTATACTGAAGTGGGAGAGATTACAACAGATCTTGGCAAACACCAACACATGCATGACAGAGATGACCTGCATGCTGAACAGGTCACTGCTTTTTGCCTTAATACCTTATAAAGATTTCTTTCTTTTAAAAACAAAAATTATGAAATAATCATTACTCTTTTTTTTTTTTTTTTCCCAATATTTTTTCTCTGTTGATGTATGAACCTGTTATTTTTTTAATTAGTTAATCTTGATGTTAAACTTAATGCAGTACTACTGGTATATGTGACACAAAAAATAATATATTTTGTGATACTTTCAAACAAAAATATATGTATAATATAAATCTATTATGTTTTTGTAATTATGTATGTTTTTGTTTCCTGAAACTACAGTTTTTCTTTCAACTATTGACATGATGCTTTCTGAAGATATTTAATTAGGGCATAATCACTATAATTAGTTGTTACCTTCACTGAGTGGCTTTCCATTTCCTTTACAATCAGTAGCTTTCTTTCTGCTTGTACTGTTTCCTTATATTGTCTGTAACAGCTTTAGGTTTACTGTTTGTGTCTTTTCATTACAGGCTGAGCGTGAATTGAGACAGAAACTTAAATCCGCCTTCAAAAGTTTCACTGAGAAAGTAGAAGCCATAACCAAGCAGGAAGTAGAGTTTGACTCACCATTTAGAGAACTTGGATTCTATGGTGCACCTTTCAGGAGTACAGTTTTACTGCAGCCAACTAGTGGTTGTCTTGTGAATCTCTCTGAATGGGTAATCAACGCCAACACAACTAAATGAAATTAATTTAGATTCAAGCAAGTTACTGTAGAGAAAGGGGATCAAAGTGTTTATTTCCTCACCTTCACCATGGGGCACCATGCAAGATCTTGACCGTTTTCCTCCATTCCTCTCCTTTATGTTGTCTTCCCATTGCTTTCTCTTTCTGCTTCTTTTTCCAGTTTCTTGAAGGAAGGTCGTCCTTCCACAAAGACCTTGTAATATGGACAGTTTAAGTTTGCATTCTTTTTAAATTTCCAAAGGGTAAAAAATGTATTTTAGACCTTCTCTTTACATTCTAATGGATAACTGTCTTTATTGGAACCACTGACATCTGCCCATGTGGAGTGTCACCAGAGAATGCCGACCATGTCCTCTAACACTGCGCTCTTTACCAAGAGGCCCGCAAAAGACACTGTCCCCAAAACACCCCAATAGAAAGAAAACTATATGGAGAGCTCCCTGATTTGGAAACCACTGGGCAGTTCATCTCATATATTGGTGTAGTGATCTGAACCCTCTAACATAACAATAATAATAAGAAGAAGTCTTTATTGCATAAGTAGGAGCCATGTTCATGTCATTGTAAGCTTTGTTTTTGAATTATTTTTTTTCTGTCCATTTTATCAGCCTCCATTTGTAGTGACCTTAGAGGATATTGAACTGGTCCATTTTGAGAGAGTCTCCTTCCAGCTCAAGAACTTTGACATGGTTTTTATTTTCAAAGACTACAGCAAAAAGACAGCAATGATCAACTCTATAGCCATGAATATGTTGGATCATGTCAAAGAGTGGCTCAAGTACTGAACTCTTTTTTTTTTTACTCTAATTGTCTCTCACCAGGCATTCTTTAATCACTGAATGTTTTAGCAAGGGAGGTTACTTGATACACATGATTGTTAAGTGCTAAGTGTCGAAGAGTAAAAAAGCTATACAGTGAATGTAATAGCAGACATGCCTACCGTCCCGCAAAATCATCAAAAAAGCTCACATGTTCCACCGTTCCGCATCCGCGATTTTTTGTTCCGCCAAGTCTGAATCCCGACAAAAATAAAAAATCGCCGTTTTTTCATTATATATTATTATATAATAGTGCGAAATGAAAATACTGACTGCAAAATAAATATATAGGTCTGTGTTTATTGTTTACATTTCATCTCTCTTCCCGGACCCGGTGTGTCCAAATTTACGAAGATATCATATGGTTGAGCTAGATTAGATCTAGAGACGAGTCTAGATGTAGATCTATATATGTAGTACATAGATCCATTCTTAGTATCTAGCAAGAATAAGCCAAATGCTCCATTCAAATCCCTTTCCTTTCTTGACAATGGATCCAGATCTAGTAGATTATAGATCTAGTAGATACTAGTAATAAAAATAATATAATACTAGACTTGGACTTAGACTTAGTAGATAGATCTATCTCAACTGGCTTGAACTGGTTATTAATTTTATTTACTTATTACTTTTTTAATAGATCTACTGGTTTCTAAGAAAAGGATTGAAAAAAAAGGTATAAATTACTATCTAGGTCTAGAATCCAGAAGTAGATATAGGATTAGTCTAGAAATAGACTTAGATTCTGATTTTAGCAATAGGGCTCCAGCAATAGACCCTTGGCCTTTAATATATTAGTAGAATTAGAAATAGAAGATGAGAGAGCTAGAGTTCTAGATGTAATATTTAGTTCTCAATAAGTCCGTAGATCTGTATCTATAATATAATTATTATAATCTGTGTCCTTTAGACTTAGAGGACTGTTAGGTCTTTATCTAAACTATTCTAGAACTAGAGACATCATATAGAGTTAGTTAGAACTATTGATTGGATTACATGTTTAATTGTTTTCTTACTTTGAATTATACTATTTACATGTATAAGAAGCAAACCAAGCATGATTATTTAAGTAATAATTGAAGTTTTATTTATATTGCCTACAGTACGGCTGCGAAACGTAAGTTTACGGGCTTATGTTCCACATTGGGGCCCAAAATTCCACATTTTCAACCTGAGTGTTCCACATTCTAGGTATTGGGGGTAGGCATGTCTGGTAATAGTGATTAAAGATTATTTGGCATATGAATGTTTTTTTTTCATTTATTAACTTTCAAATACATTTTTAACTAAAAGAATATTATGCAGACAAGGAAGCTGAAACTTTAGGGTTAAGAAGAGATTTATAATTGAAAAACTTAGTTTCCTGCCTTTATTTTTGTAAAGTTATGACTCTAATCCAGTACTGATAATTCAAGCTAATCTTTTGTTTCTCCCTAGCTCCTGTGACATCCGTTACACTGAGGGAGTTCAGAGCTTGAACTGGGCCAAAATTATGAAAACTATTACTGATGATCCAGAAGGTTTCTTTGATAATGGAGGATGGACGTTCTTGGATCCAGACAGTGAGGTAAGTACTTCAGTCTCCTGAATATGTTTATTTGAAGTATTACAGTTGAAATCATTTCTTTGTTCTCTTCCTTAACTCATTTGACCTTATTTTCAGTTTGAAAAATCTTTAACATTCCTAAGCAAAAGAAAAGTATCATTGTGAATAAAATAAAAATTTAAAATCTTATAGTGAAGAAATAAACTTAAAAAAAAATATGTCTAGTTTAAAATGAAATATACTGTTAATACCCTGAGTATATTTAAAAACTTACAATGTACTCAATTTTAAGCACTTGGTAATGGGCATATTTGTTTAAAATTCTTTAAGTTTTAAAAGTGATACACATCTGGGTTTTACTATAAAAAAAGTCACCATGCTCTTGTTCTAAAGGATACATTCTGATAAGAACGTTTAAAAAACTGCGTCATGCATTATGGCTTTACCTTTAACACAGCATCCTACTGCAATAGGTTCAAGTGGGTTCAACCATAAACTTGACTTCAACAAGAATAAAGATTTTTATACAGATGGCATATCATGATAAATTGAAAGAAATTCTGCAATCATTTAAAGCTCACAGACTTAAATTAGGGACTTTTATACACCCTTTCAATAGTTTAATAAAACTATTTCAATAGTTTAATAAAACTATTTCAATAGTTTCAGTCCTCGCTAAATTTTACTAGGATGTCTTAACTGGAAAATCCTTATCCTTTAGTCTTATCTTTTTTTTTATTTAAGGATTTTTAGTTTTGTTTTCTTATAAATGTTGCCTCTGGTGTTTATATTTATATTCTTACCTTTATGTTAAGAAATATCTTCAG
The DNA here is from genome assembly GCA_021533235.1 of Biomphalaria straminea. Classification (NCBI taxonomy): domain Eukaryota; kingdom Metazoa; phylum Mollusca; class Gastropoda; family Planorbidae; genus Biomphalaria; species Biomphalaria straminea. The sequence goes on from JADKLZ010000167.1 coordinate 16,922,357, forward strand.
TACAAAGATTGTACATGTTGTTTATATAACATATACTGTTCATTGCATGTCTGTTTCATTGTTAATCTTTTCAATTCCATTATTTTTAGTTAACCTCAGCCTTAATTATTTGAATTTTGTTGTTGTTTAGCTTATTGATAGCCCTAATGATAATTTTTTTTTGTTTTGTGTCTATAAATAGGGTGATGTAAGTACTGAACACAATTTTATAAATATACCCAACAAAAACATAGTAACAAACTAAAGCTATGGGCTAAAGTTGTAATGCTTCAGTAGTTTTTGTTAAAGACAATAAAATGTCTGTTGAGGTATGTTGGAAGTGCTTTCACGTTTAGGACAATTCTTGTTTTAGTTTGTCTTCTTAGAACAAAACACATTCAATTGGACTTTATGGCTTTGAATGATTATCACTTGTAATACACTGATTTCAATATTTGGGTCTAAAGGTTAAATGTTTTTTATATTTTTTTGTGATATGTGTCTACTTTTTTTTTTTTTGCTTGCTTTTCTTTCAGAACATTTTTTTCCCTGTAAAATGAAAAAAATTATTCTTTGCTTCCTTACTGATATTTATTTCACATCAAACTTTAGAGTATACATATTCTCAAAACTTTATTTTTGACAACAATAGTTTTGGTTAGTTGATTGTGAATCAATGTTACACATCTCATATCATTGTGATATAATTGAGACATTATTAAGGATCTCATCATGAAGTGACTTTTCTGTTAACTTCTAATAAAATAAAGCAAAAGAACACCAAACAATGACTTGAACTTGAAATAATTGAAACACACACTATGTATTATGAGCAAGCTTCTCCAAATCCAATATTCCATTTCTTACTGTACTTATATATAATCATTTCACTTTGTACATTTATCAAAACCAATCTTAAACTTCTTTCTGGACTTTTGTTTTTAGTACCATGTATGCTTTTCAATATTTTCATTTGCCTTGCTTGAACTAGTTCTAATCTACTCTAGTGTGGTATAAAAAAAATCCTAAACTACTTCATATTAGTAATTCTTAAATTTCTGAGCTATTATTTTTAGAACTGAGCAGTTCATGTAAGATTTACATATTCCTGAGTAATGACCTCACAAAAGTAAAAATTCTGACAAAAAAACTTGTGTTGTAATATGCAATTTAATAAAATAATGATTAATAATTATTATTAATCTAAACTAGAAATGATAAGAAACTTAGGACCAACTGTAGATATAACAATAACTATAAAGTAAGTATAGTGAGGAAAAAAAACAACTTGAAAACTAAGGAACTTGCTTTTCTGTTTATTGTCATGTCATGGTTTGATTAAACCATGTCATACATTTTTCAAATAATAATAAAATGTTTATTTACATTTTGCACCTTCTGATGACATTGCAATGATTCTGACTTTATTTTGAATATTAGATTAAAATTTAACAGAAGTTTTGACAGAATTTGATGAGTACTAGATCTTGTAATTAAAATATTATATATATTCATAAAATGTGACTAGATCTAACTGGAAGTAGATTAAATTGTGAAAAAAAAAAAGTTTAAAAGGGTAAAACAACCTAAACAGATTAAAATTTCAATGAAGGATTTTCTCCTCCAAAATCTATTATACATATTTGTAGCTTTCATTTTTATTTCGATATTTTTTTACCATCTGAATGTCTTATAAAATTTCTTACCCATTCTTGAATTTACTTACGTCTTAATAACTTCTTTTAATATTAAATTGCATTGTTATTGTTTGCTTTTCAACTAAATCTTTGGTTGCAGACACATTTCCACTACTTTCACTTAATATCCTTTTTTTTTTTATTTCATTGTCCTTTTTTAAACTAAAGTGTTAGAAATCTGCTTTTGGTTACTTTAAAAAACATGCACTGGCACATTCCTATAACAGTAAATCTAATTTTTGCATTTAAACATATCAATACTTTGTATATATTGTTCTCTAAAAAATTAATCTTATAAGATTGAAATATAAACAGATATACCAGTTAAAAAGTATTTTAGATAGCATGAATAGATCTGCATGTAAATAATAACTTTAATAATAAAAATAGGAACCTTTCTAGCAAATTTGTAGTTTTGTTTCTTGAAAAGTTTCATTATATTTGATTTTTCATTTTGTACATTTTATAAATTGGGCAATATTTGTCTTCCATTTTTATTAAGGATGAAAAAGAGGAAGAAGACAGCGAAGATGAGGACGACACATTCCAGCCCTCTGAAGAGGGCTCAGATTTTGATGAGAGCAGTGAGGATGACAGTGAAGAAAGTAACTGGGAGGAAGAGGAAGATGATGAATCAGGTAGTAAACTGGAACTCATCTAAATCTTCTTCGGAAGAGGGGGGAAAACATCAAATGTATGTGGTTATGGGGCAAGGCCTTGGAAGGTTCAAATAAAGTTTCATTTTTATATCAACTGAACCTAACTGGGTGATTCTTGGTTGTACCTTAAATTAGCAATAGTCCATGGCTTAGATTGTCTTCAACTGAGTCACTGAAGAACAGGTCTCTCAGAGTGCCAGTAGGAAATATATTTTCTTTATAGATAAGGAATTAGAAGTTCAGTAGCTGCTGTACACATTTTTTTAAACTTAACTGAAGAAAAAAAAAAGCTAAGTATACACCAGATGCTATTCAGTGTTCTAATGGTTGTCCTATTCCAATGAAATGTATTTGTTGTTCAGGTTCAGAAGAGGAGCTGGGATCAAGTGAAGAGAGTGGCAAGGACTGGGATGAGTTGGAGGAAGAGGCAAGAAGAGGTAAAATAATCATTAGTATCATATACACATGAATTGTCCTTTATAGTTGTCTAGCAGGATTCTTCCTTTATTATTTGATGTCTTAGTTTGTTGTGGTGTTTGTGGCATTTTAAGATTTTTATCATTTAAAAAGAATAGTTTTTATCTCTACATTTGGCCTCACTCTCATTTTTCATTTTCAATATTTGTGTTAAAGTAATTTTTGCTTCCTTTTGCAGCTGATAAGGAGAAAGATGAAGAGATTCCTGAATCCAGATCATCTCACAAACACAGCAGGTCACACAAAGGTGGCGGCAGCAGCAGCAGCGGTCGTCATGGACAGAAGAGAGGGAGAGAAGACAGCCGACCTAAGGGAAGAGAAGACAAATCTAAGGGGAAAAGTCATTCACCACAGAAGAAAAAAGCACGGCGCTAAAACTGTTTTCATTCTTTACCCCAACTTGGACAAAATGTGTTTTTTTAAATATATGTTATGCTTGCCAGGAAGGCTCAGCCTTTAAAAAACAAAGCCTTGCATTTTTGGACATTGTTAATATTTAACAAGTTTGTAATCTTATTGGATTTGCCAGAAAATTTTTCTAAGGTGAAGATACTGCCAACTATGATTACAAATAACTTTTGAAGTTTTGATGCTGACATCTTTGTTCATTGTTAGAAGTTTGGTCAATGTAAGCATTGGTGTAATATAGACAGTGGAACTTTGTCACAGAGACACATCTACCTACAGTTCAGTTTTATACATTTATAAGCATGACGTCCTGGATAGCAACAAGCAGAGCACCTAACTAGGCATTCATTGTTTGTCCATTGGAACAATTTCATTAAATTTTGTGATTCATTACATGCTGCATTATGTTATTAATATTGATTTGATATTTGTTCTGTCAGTCACAGTAAAATAGTGCGAATGTGCAAAAATGTAATACCTAAAATAACCACACAAGGAAAACCAAATAATCACACAAGGAAAACCTAAGAAAGACTTTTCTTAACCTTTAAAGACTTAGGCATTTGAGGAAGTCCTATTTAAAAAAATAAAGGATTAAATGCAGACATCCAACATGGCAAAATATGATTAAAAAAAAATCTTTTAACAAAAAATAAATAAGGTATGAAATATTAATTAGAAATAATTTCCAGAAATGTCAACTGAGAAAATTAAAGTTATAGACCTTAATAAAAGTACAAATTGTATTGATCAAGATGTAACTGATTTTGCTTTGGTTTATGGCTTACAACACCTAGCAAGCATTGATCATTTGTTGAAATGAATTTTATTGGTACTGGTATTCATTTGCATAAAATGAATCTTATGTCTTAAGCTATTTAATTGAAAGATGGGATGGTCTTTCTCCTTAGCATCATCTTTTTTTGACTTTTATACAAATCACATTACAATGTGTGCTTGTAAAAGAAGACTGCAATATTTTCAGCTTCTTTCCTGGTAAGTTCACCGAGTAAGAAAGAGTTTATTGTCCAGAAAGTATTTTTGTGGTTAAGGTTAATGATGGTGATGTAACTAGCACTAAATCAACAAATGATGGGTACCTATCAGAACTGAATGGACTTTCTTAACTAACAAAAAATAAAATGAATTAAAACTCAAGCCCTCAAAAGACAAAATTAGTAGCCACTAGGGTGTGCATGTAAACAAAAAGAACAAGTTTAGTTGCCTACTTACTTCGACTTAGGTCCTCCCGCGCCGTTCAGCGCATAGGGCGACAAGCTGTCTCCATAAAGATCTATCATAAATTGGCAATGTCTGAATCCTCCTACCACCTGGTGTCCACTGTTCTGAGGTCCTCTATGAAGGTGTGGCACCAAGTAATACGAGGACGTCCCTGTTTGCGCTTTCCTCGTATTGGCCTCCATATCATCGCAACTCTTGGTATGCGTAGTTCATTTTGTCGTAGAACATGTCTTGTAAATCTCATGCAACGCTCTGTCACAATCTCACTAAGTGTTCGACTCCCAGTTCGGCATAGGCTTTCCTTATTTGAGACCTGATCTGTGTAACTGATTCCCAAAATCCGTCTCAACCATTTCTGTTAAGGCACATATAGTCATTTCTCAATTTAGGCAGATGACTCCCATGTCTCACATGTATATGTTGCAGTTGGGGTGACGATTGTGTTGAGATGTATTTTTGACTCGAGTCCAATGGCTTGGCTTGGCCAAATAGGCTGCAGCCTTTGGAAAATGCTCCTTGCCTTTCCTATTCTGCATGCTACTTCATGTTAAGCATCTCCATCATTTGTTATGATGCTGCCAAGGTAAGTGAACTTGTCCAGCTCTTGAAGCCTTGACTCGCTAAGTCTGAAGGGGGTACTCCTTATATCCCACTCGCAAATTTTTTTTGTCTTATCCAAGTTTATGCAGAGGCCAATTTTGGGTGCCTCTATCTAGGCTCTCCGTCATTTCTTGTATGCATTTATTTGTATCCCCGAGCAGTGCAACGTCATCGGCGAAGTCCAAGTCTGTCATTCGGTTTTGTTCACGACATGGAATATCAAAGGCAGTCTGATTCATTGCACTCCTCATCATGTAGTTAATGGCTAGGAGGAAAAGGAAGGGAGATCCCCTGTCTCAGTGCTACACTGCTACAAAAAGCTCGGTTGTTCCTTCTGTTTTAAGCAGCAACTAGACAGACTGTATAGGACGAATGTTTCCGGGATGCTATATTCTCTATTTTCCTAAGTGATTCTCGGTGGACACTATCAAACACTTTCTTAAAGTCTACGAAACTGATCGCTAGCCGTTGTTGGTACTCATGCGATGTTCCATGATATTTCGTAAAACGAAGATCTGCTCTGTATGTACATAATATGCCTCTTCAGAAGCCAACTTGTTCTTCTCTGAGCCTCTCATCCACAGACTGTTGGAAGTCATCTCAGCTAATGCATCTTATGGTACCAACTCTTGGTACCATAAATCTGAACTTTTCTTACCTGCTTACTCTAAGATGCAAGCCAGAAATCACCCCGCTCCCCCTTTTTTTTTTTGCGGCCAAAAAAAAAAGAAACCTGGATTTGAGCAGACCCTCTAGGAAGGAGCAATAGACTTGGCATAGAAAAATGTGGAACTAATCATCTCGCAACGATGATACAAAGGGGGAAAAGGGACACCGTTCTTCCCAACATATAAACATTAGTCACATCCTTTTCCCATAAAACAAACACAACGAAATGTATACGAGGACATGAACGCATGAATCAAACACCTTCTACTGTGAAAGTAGTTGCTCCGCAGGCTCATTTGGCTGGAAGGACAAGACTTAGAAGAATTACAGGGGAATCAAATTGGAGTAGTTCTTTCCATCCAGAAAAATACCAGTTATTATTTTAAAAAATAAAGCAAAACATTAGGGTTTATTAGAAGAAATTTTACAACAAAAAACAAAATTAAAATGCTATTTAACTTTACTTAGGCTGATATTAGAATATGCATTCTCCATTTGGGATCCCTCAACTCAAGGAAAAATTAAGAAATATGATAAAATACAAAATTAAGCAGTGATACCAAGTGATGTGCATCTGAACATTTTTGTAACAGCTTATCTAAGCTATTAGCCTTGCAAACGAATATTCCAATATGATTAGAGTAACACCATTAAATAACTAAACTTATTAAAGTAGTTGTAATACATAAAATGCTAAACTCCTAAACCACAACTTAAAGAAAAAACAAAACCTAATGAAGTTCTCAGACACAAAGATAAAGGCACACTTCTTATTCCATATGCTAGAACAAATTGGTACAAGTGCTTCTTCTTCCTTTGTGCCATTTAATTTTTTATGTAAAAAAACACTCCTTAGGGGGGCCCCCTTCAAGTGGGGTCCCAGGGGATTTTCAAATCCCTACCCCCACCCTAGCTACGCCACCTGACTTAGCAGAGTTAAATTAATTTATTAACATGGATGACTAGATTGCCACATCAAATTGGTCCTAAGGTTGCACCAAAAGAATCATTAATGGCACCAAGATAGAAAATATCAGCAACAAAAAAACAGCATTTCAACTTGTGATAGACACACGAGTCATACAAGCATGTCAGCTAAACCAGAAACAGCCAAATCCAATGAAGTTTCACAAAGAAGAGTCAATGAAAACATTGAGAACATTTCAACCTGGTCCTAGTCCAAGATAGAAAGAACAAATTCATTCAGTGGCAAGGCCCATATTTTATTACCAAGAGAATCAGAGACTAGGAAATTGAAATCAATAGCAAAAAGAAAGTTTATCACTTCAATATGCTACATCAGGGGCGGGCATATATATAATGTACTTACACTTGAAAAAAAAATACTGTAGCTAAGTGTGTATAATGATTTTTAATTGACATTTATACTGTATTATACATTTACATATAATTTCTTTAACACTCCCAATAGAGGAATTACAAGACGTATCAATTTGTAAAACTAATTTTACTATTTTTAAACTTTAATTTCTAAAATGTCTATTTTACTTTACATTTCACCACAAATGTAGCCTACAGTTTTACTTAATGTGAAGTTATATGTTAACACATGTATCTGGACCCAAATAATGTGAAAGCAGTTCTTGAAAGTGTGGAAATACAGCTTCTGGCAGCCATAACATTTCTGAAGAAAGAACTGACTGAAACTTCTCTTTCAGAAGACGAATCAGCTTCTGTACGAAAGGGTTAACTGAGGGTGTTGAAAACAGTTTCCAAGTTCTTGAGGTCTTAACCTTCTCTTTCAAATTCCACAATCAACTCTTTCAAATTCCACAATCAATGAATCCAAATCATTCATGTATTAGTCATTGTATTTCTCAACCATTTCACTAGAAATAGTTTCACCTTTCAGCAAAGGAAAATGACAAAACCTGTTTTCACTTGCTTGCCTGGAGAAATTGGAAAGCTTTGTTTGAAAAGATTTTAACATATAAAAACATTCCATGTGAAAACAACCCATTGTAATACTTTTGATGAAAACCATGAAATCTGTCTTCTACTCTTCATGAGAAATATTAATAACATAGTAATATCCTTAAAGAACGTTAACGATTTCTTCCCGTTACATTTTTTAAACACATACAAAAAAAAAATGCAAACAGATTAACTTTAGCTGTAGTTTGGTCTATTACTTTACCAAATACTTTTAGGCAAATCATTCAATCTTCTCATAGATCATTTCTCACTTCAAATTTTTAACAGTAAAAAATGGCAACTAGCAGATTAACTCACTGGAGTTTATTGATTTATGACTACCAATTTACAATCGAAAACATATCAGACATGTTGAACATCTTAGCAGACAATTTATCAAGATGCACAATTAGTTACTTCATCATATCAGTTACATAAAATTTACATTATTTTGTTTATTGTAACTATAATTTATTTGACACAATGACTTTTAAGGCATACACTACTTAGTGATTGACATACTTTCAAAAGTACTTTAAATATTTGTATAAGAACTTTATTACTGACATCACATTGAACAGAAATGTTTATTACAAATTTTATAATTTTCACCTTATTACAATAGAACTTTTTTTTTAATACACTGTTAAACCATAAAAAAAAATATTGTAATTGTTGGGAAATGAATATTTTCACTATTATATCAATTTGATATTGTAACTCAGTTTTTCACATGGAAGAGTAGCTGCAGGAGTAATAGTGTATATACAAAATGTAGACACTGGACACATTCAATTGTAATGTCTAGGTTTAGTGCTTGCAGTTATGTGTATTACTCATTATATCATGCAGCCAACTTTAAAAGAAGAGGGGAGGTAATGTCACACTAAGGGAGAGAGCTCAGGCTGGTCACAAGTCTCATGCTTGACAAAGCAGTCGACTGACCAGTGGAAGGTCCACTGGACGAAATTTCAGATAACATGACCAAAGTGCTGGAAAAAAAAGACAGCAGTAAGTTGCATATGCATAAATGTAGTTCAAGGTAAAGGCTGGTAGAAGAGAGTTGAATATGATGAAAGAGGGTCTAGAATTTTTATGGTGTAATATTTTAAAGAGCATAGAGGATAATATTGTGTCTTTAGTAGTAATTGAACTATATTAACAGCCCCTTTTGAATCAGCATGTCAGATGATTGTGGAGAGAATACAACACAGCTGTCTCTTCAAACACAATTAGGATGCACTAAAATGTGCATCTAAACAAAAGACAAGTTTAGCAGCCAAGTGATTGGCATCTAAACATGTTTGTAACAGCTTGTCTAAACTATTAACCTTACAAAATCAAAAGGCACTATTATATTGTTAACATTATGTACATCACTATGTAGACTATTTACAGATTACAAATTTGTACAGATAATTGTTGTTCTCAAGACTGTTATAAATACAAAAAAAAAACAATGAAAAAGTTTGCTTGAAAAAAAAAAAAAAAAAAAACTGATCAAATACAAAATTAAGATTTTCACCAATGAAACTAACTATCAGAAGGAGGTCTATTATATTTCATAATCCATGGATGCTTCAACACTTCTTGTAATGGCAAACGATCCTGGGGGTCATGACGCAAGAGCTGGTAAAAAAAAAAGTATTGTGAAATGTAAAAAGAAAAAAGACTATGAAATCCATGAGTTTTTTAGTTTCAATAATCTAAAATAAGCAGACTCTAGTTCATGTGGCGATTCAATAAAGTAAAAAAAAAGTAAAGTTCCCCTTTCAGACCTTGTGGTCTATAGGGCAGATGATGTAAAGGTCATCTGATTCTGTGGCCTATGGTTAACGAGGGTGTCATGTGGCCAGCACAACGACCCAATTCAATAATGAAATGAAAATTAACTTCTGTATTTCCAACTGAAGTTTTTGACTGAGTTGAATGAATGTGTAATGAATTTTATGTATTTGTTAAATTAATAACATTTTTTTTTCTTGTTGAGTTTAGATTTGTCAGTGATCGAATAAAACTTTGGAAATACAAAATTCACTGAAATAATCCTTGGAAGTTTAGTATAAATATGATTCCACTCACATCAAAACAAAACTAAGTTTGAGAATTCTCTACCATGCCCTTCTAAACTATAATTTCCGTTAGTCTTACTTTTAAACATAATATACCACAAACGTAACTTAGTTTATCTGAGTTAACAGATTTAATAACAAAAGTTGTTAGTGTGGATAAAAAAAAAATTACTTTTGATATAAGATCTCTAGCACCATCCGACACAAACTCTGGAAACTTTAAGTCCACCTTGCAGATTTTTTTGTAGGTCTCAGTGTGGCTCCCTGTTTCAAAGGGGGGTTTACCCACCAGAAACTCATAGCACAACACGCCAAGACTCCAGAGGTCAACACACTCATTGTGATACTTGCCCTCTACCATCTCTGGGGGAAGATAATCAAGTGTGCCGCACATTGTGTGACGTCTGCAAATAGAAAGGATATATTTCAAGTGACAGGTGACAACTAATATTACTAAAATCATACACTAAAAATGTTAAATAGGTACAGGATCTGACTTTTTAAGAATTGAGAACACGTCTGTGAAATAGACTCAAATATTGAACCTCTTAAGTTAAGGTTTAACAGAGCAGCACTAGAGGCTACTGAACTTTCTAATAAACTTACACAGAGAAATAGTAAAATCAATCATAAGAAGTAAAGAACTGATGCAGCATCTCATGTAGCCAGAGAGATGACAATACTAATCATAATAACCCATCATATAATGAAAAAATGTATATCACACATTACAATGGATCCCTCAGCACATAGACAAGACAGAATGGGAAAAGGCTGATAGACTATCAAAGGCAGGGTCATCCATGGAACAGTTAGAACAAAAAAAAGCTGGATAGAAAAAGAGATTGTCTTTAAATAAAAAAAAATTTAAACAAACAGCTAAGGTTTGTTGATTCAGGACTAAAAAGATTTATAGTAATAAAAATAGATTAAAGCTTTTACTTTAAGACTACAAATGATGTAAAGGAAGTCACCAAAAACAGAAATTTAGCATTCTAGCCAGATTTTCGCTTTTGCTTTAGGCTCTTTTATTATGTGCGCCTTGAAAAAGTATAATGCTGATTATTACATATCAGTTTAAATAAACTTAATCTAGGGTAATAATCTTAGGATTTAACATGTGCTGGCCTAAGGAAAAACCCATGATGTCATCTACACGCGTTAGCTAGTGTCTCTTATGAATAATTGGATTGGTTAGAGAAATCTTTTTTGGGGGAGTTAAGAAAATGATTTGATAGAGCGGGATTTAGAAAAGTGCCAGTTGTGGAGGAAATTTCATGAAGATAAGTTGTGTACTAAGTGTGGAATTGAAACTTGGACAAACTAGTTGCATATATTTCTTCACTTGTGAAATTAAATCTAGTATTAATCTGAATCTATTTATTATAGAGTTTGTAAGAAGATATTCATTTCATATAGTGTTATTATGTATATACTGTATATTAAAGTGATTCCTAGTTATTGAATAAAAGTTGTGTATTTGAATTGAAAAGATCTTCATTATTTGAATCTCTAAAGATATAGATCATCATAAGATCATACAGTAGGGACATCTTGAGACAGTGACACCTCATCTAGAGCATCCAGTTACATATTAATCCCCAGCAAGATGCCCATATTGTAACACTGATCTTCTAAATAAAAATAAAGCATGTTAGTTTTGCCAGGGTGTAGAGGTCAAGGGTCTGAGGGGGAGAAGGTCAGAACACTCTCAAGTAGATGTATGAAATTTTAAGTTTTCAGAATTTATTCTATTTATTTAATTGTAATTCAAAGGTGTGTCCTTTTAGGCCATAACACACATTTAATACCATGGGATTAGGCAACCATTACTACAACCAGCTATACTGTATCTGTTATAGCTGTATAGTTTTAACCATTTGATCTCTTATTGCTGTATAGTTTTAAGCCTATTTCTTAAAGAAAATACAAACTCATTTTTCATTTTAAAAAATTTAATTACCTAGAGGACGGCGCATGGACAGACCATCCGAAATCTGCTATTTTCAAATCTCCTTTCAATCCTAGCAAAAGATTTTCTGGTTTAATATCTCTGTGAATGACTTTCTTGCTGTGGCAATAAATTAAAGCATCAGTCAGTTGAGCGATGTACTGAAAAATAAAGGAAAAGAACTCTGCAGTTGACAAAACTAGAAAACTGAGAAAGACAACATAATAGACTCAAAGGATCAGATATAATGAAAGATAATCACTTTGTCACCTTTGCTTTGATATGATTGAAATCTTGCTATCATGATTTGACTTCAGCAATCATGGAAGGCAAAAAGAAATTGTGATGACCTTAGTTTTAGCTGTGTCTATCTTGACACATTCCCTCCCTTGTATACCCTGGCTTGTTAAATATAGAAGTCCTTAGGAATATAATACATTTGTTGAGGTCTTCAAATGGAAGTCTATTAGTACTGCCTCTTTCACAATATAGCCCTACCACCCCCAGCCCCAAAGCACACACTACTATGGCCCATCAGGACAAATACATTAGCTTTGATCCTCCACAATCCTCTTCCTTAATTTTTAGCCTGTCATTTATGCTTCAGGATAAGGATAAAATCCTTTTTCTTTGTCTACTCTCCTTGACATACAGATACAAACTATTTTGTAGCTTTAAGGATAAATACCTTCTCCATAGCCTTCTATTATAATAACTCTAACTCCTGTAATAACTCTAGGCGGACCGAAAGGGTTAATGTGTTTGTGGCCTA
>JADKLZ010000167.1:16950732-16966680 GCA_021533235.1 Biomphalaria straminea
CCACACGAGGAAGTGTGCGAGATGAACCATAGTCGTTCTACGACTGAAGGAGGCCAATGACCCATTAGAGCTGGGCGGACTCAGGACGTCCTGAAATTAAAAATCCCAGTCTTCACTAGAATTCAAACCCCGGTTCAGTAGCCAAACGCTTTACCAATCAGCCACTGCGCCTTCGTATTATTAATGAAATATTGTCTTTAATTCTAATTAGGCCTACTAGTGACAAGTCAGATACATCATTAGTCAAATAATGCATAGAAGTCGACAAGGAAGTCAGACAAAAAAACAATTAGATCTAGCAGAATACTTTGGTTTAGACATTAGACATATATTTGTAAATTAATTTTGAACATCTTTTTGTAAAGTATTACAGAACGCGTGTATACGAATAGATTGATAAAAAAAAAAAGGAGCTATGGGCTATAGCTGAAAAATGTTAGAGAATCTATGTATATTGTTGTCTTTTATTATCTTTTAGTCAAAGTGTAAGCTCATTAAGGCATCCTGAATGTTGATATAAGAAGTATCAGTATGTTAAAAAAACAAACAATGGATATGGAATTAAATTTAAACATACAATGGGTTTTTGCTTCTGTACATAGGCAATGTTTAATGATAGCATGATGTAGTCAAAGAAGACTTAGGATACACAATACAGCTCGAAGAAGCTGTAGGATTAGGGTACACAATACAGTCAAAGATGTAGAATACAGCTCAAAGAAATGTGAAACATGTGTATTATATGGCAGTCTACTAAATGAAAGAGTAGTCAATGAAGTCAAACAGGTGAAATTAACTTTAGTGCTTTTCTAAAAGTATTTATACAATATAGTCGAATCAGGTTAATTGGTCAGATTAACTGGATTTTACTGTAAAAGCTTATTCTAATTTATGTGTTTTTTTTTTTTTTTAAATATTGACTTTTCTTGAGCAAAAAGCTCTAGATTTAAGGTTATTTATAATGGTCATCACGTTCTAGTTTTTAGAAAAGACATTTATTATATGTGTTCGCCAAATGACGGATGAAGTCATTAGACAGCATCAAAATATATAATGCATTTATGATCATAGTTATCAATCATGCAATTTAATAAAATAGTATCTGTATGAAAAAAAACTTAAGAAGCTACTAAGTTTAAAAAAGAGAAAAAAAAAAAAACAATGCAATTCATTTATTTTATTCAAAACATTGACATTAATTAACAAGTACTGGGATGAAGTATTTGGTCCACTGTGTCAATAACAAAGAGAAATGACGCATCTGAAAGTAACTTTTATAAAAGTTAATCATTGAATATTTCACAGTTGTTCTCATTTTATAAACAGGTTCATAAAATACAGCCTTTTTTTACATGTTGAAGTTTGAGCCTGTTGTTTATTACACCACAGAAAAAAAAATGTTTGTGTAGAGAGGCCTACAACTATACCTGTGAAAAGTAAAATTACACTGTCCTCTTTTTTAACTAAAACTATACATGTATATATATATGATATACAAAAAAAAAACATCTGATAAGTCTCTAGTTTTATAAACAGCAGAATGAATTCTCAGTTGAAGATTATTGAAAAAAAAGGCCATGTAGAAGACCTAACTAAGAAATGACAGAATATTTCAAGCATATTTTTCTGTGGTATTGTGGTATAATGACAAGGGTGAATGTGACACTACCAGAATGACAAGCCATGAGGTCAATCCTCAACTCAAATCCTGTCACTGCAGTAACACTAAAAAAAAAAAATCTGACAAAAAAGACACCATAGCAGACACTGGTTTCTAGCCAGAATCAAATATGAAAATAAGTTTCCAGTGTCTGGTAATGACATCTTACATCTATGGATCAAAAGAAAAATTTCTCTATGCAGTATATTTATATCTACAAAACTTTAAACATTTTAACTGTATTGTTACAGAAAAAAACAACTTAAGTAGGATGTCTACATCCTGATATTGCAACGGAATGCAAACCATGACCATATCACAAGTTCATCAAGACTTGTAAAGAACTCCTCCTCCTCCCTTTTGGGCACATCATCAAATAGACGAGAAGAAGGAAATTAATGGGATGACGGCTTTAAAGAATGTACATGCCTTGAGTAACAAGTGAGCTAATAACAGAGTAGAAGGAATGGACATATGACACAAATTAGTCAAAAAGGTGTCACTTAAAATCTGGAGGAAGGCTGTCAATAGTATTTTGATTGGATACTGATGTGACATAAAAAAAAATGTCTCATCAAGATCTTCATTGAGAACATTGTATGAAAAGCTGGGTATAAACACAGATGAGTTATTTAGCAGAGTGATCAAATACATTTTCATCTTAAGCTGAAAGACAATTGTTTCATTAGCAAAAGATATTCTTATAATACAAGTCATAATTTCTTACAATTCAAATTCAGATTTTTCACTGATGGCTGATAAATAAATAAAAAGCTTTCTGTAATTGATAAAAAAAATGAACCACCCATAAATACTTATATGAAAAACTAGTAAGCTTGAAAATCTATCAATGTTTGTCTGTAACCACAGGTTCATCTTTATACTTGACTACCCATGGATGCTGTAACACTTCTTCTAATGGCAGTCGAGCTTTTGGATCATGTCTCAAGAGCTGGAATAAAAATGAAGAAAAGATTTAGTTTTCTCCTCACAGATTCTCCTCTATTTTTGGTGGTGGAGCATGTTTTTTTTTTTAGTTAAGAACAAGTGGAATGAGGATTTAAGAAAATAAAAGGAACAGAACATTTTTGCTAGCCATACATCATCTTTATGGCCATAGTGACAGTTTAGCATGAACTGCACAGATATGTTATGTCCTAAATGTTTAACAAATGCTCATATAGGTAACAGAGATAGATTTGACAAATTCAAATGGAGAAGTAACATTTTACTACCATAGTACCCTCATAAAAAACTGAAATATAATTCCAAAGTTGCTATAATGAAAGAATGAAGCCATTTATCAGAGATAATAATAATCTTTATCAGGGGCATAGCTAGAAATTTTCCATCGTTTGGGGGCCTTGGGGGACTGACCTCTTTGGGTAATACATTTTGGGTAATACTTAATTTTTAATGTAAAAAACACTCATTTGGGGGCCCCACTCAAGTGGGTTTTCAAATTCTCCTCCCTCCTTCCCCTCTCCCTAGCTACGCCACTGATCTTTATTATCTATAAGGAAATTCATCTTACAATTAGTGCATTACAAAACAAGATACCTAACCTTAAGCATATGGGCCCATGATGCAGTGCTACCTTGAAACTTTTGCCCATGTGACAGAAAGAAGCAGTGATGTGGCTAATGACTTAAGTGTCTGAAATTGTGGGACCCTCCCCCCACATGCAGTTTAGCAAAATGGAAAAATGGAGGTGATGGTAATATCTATTTATTTGTTACAGCTTTTTATTTTTTAGCCTATACTGCTAGTGTCACAAAGGGAATAGATGAGTTCAACAGCTCTACCTCAAGAAATTTACTTCCCCTTTCTATCCTCCGCCTCTTCCAAATTGCTCCTATTTTCTTCTTACATGGATGTACGTTTTTTTTTTGAGAATTAACTCATTCAATAATAGATTTTTAATAAAACTATAATAAATTTATACTATTTTTGGAAGCATACCTTTGAAATGAGATCTCTAGCTCCTTCAGAAACATAGTCAGGAAATATGTAGTCAACTTTACAGATTTTTTTGTAGGTTTCCTCGTGGCTTTCTGTTTCAAAAGGGGGTTTGCCAACCAGAAACTCATAGCAAAGCACACCAAGGCTCCAAATATCTACAGACTCATTGTGGCACTTGCCTTCAACCATCTCGGGAGGCAGGTAGTCTAATGTGCCACACATAGTATGACGCCTAGAAAGAAATGATCAGGCATTCTAAACAAATCATGGCCAAATCTTTAGAACATTTACTATTTTAAAATAAAGCCATCTTAAATATTAAGTTAAAAAATTCATAGTAAAATATTACTTGAGAAAAATTATCATTTTTAAAGCAGCAGTAGTGTTGGAACAATTCATTTTAACTTCAATTTTGAAAGACTAATATTCCATAATCAATTAACTGCATGTATAAGATTGAGAAGACTGGGAAGAAATTTGAGACTCCAGAGGGTGGTAAGCTTAATTTGAAGGTCTTATCTTTCTAGCCAAAACACATTTAGAAATACATGTACTGTAAATACAATAGTTAAATATAAAATGTTTAGTATGGTATAGCTAAGTCTCAAGGAGCACACCATGGTCTGAAATGCACATATGTGATAAAAAAACAATAACACCTAGAATAAAATGTAACCATTATTTATTTACCTAGATGATGGTGCATGGACAGACCATCCAAAGTCTGCAATTTTCAATTCTCCTTTCAAACCCAGTAAAAGATTTTCAGGCTTTATGTCTCTGTGAATGACCTTCTTGCCATGGCAATAAATTAAAGCATTGGCCAGTTGGGCTACATACTGCAAGTTAGGAAAAGAGAGCTTTACTGTACATAAAAAAATAAGTTAACCATGAATTAAGCTATATTAAGACTTAGCTATTACATAACAAATGCTGTCAAACATCCTTAAGATGAAGTGAGGTCAGTCTCAGTTATGGTTTTATATCAATGTTTCTTCACATCCCTGCAGTACTGCTATAGTAATGAATAAACTAGTTCCCCTTCCAGACCTTGTGATCTATAGGGCAGATGATGTAAAGGTCATCTGTTTCTGTGGCCTACAGTTAATGAGGGTGACATGTGGCCAGCACAACGACCAAACGCCTTTACTTTCCCCAAACTAATGTCAGATTCCATTAGAGCTGGGTGGACTCATGCGCCAAAGATCCTGACATAAAAAGTCTCAGCCTTCAACTGGATTTGAACCTGGGACCCCTGATTCAGAAGCCAAGCACTTTACACTCAGCCACTGTGCCTCCAATGAATAAACTAATCCAACAATTATTTTGAATTAAGTTCAAGCTGAGAAACTGCTTTTTTTTTTTTTTTTTTAAATATAATTTCTCATAAAAAACTAAATGTACATGATCAAAATTAACTGTAACTTGATAAATAAGATCCTGAGATATTTTAAATTAAACTTCCTATCTAACAATGAATGGATCACTGATCAACTCACTTGTGCTGTTCTAGCATCATCAAATTTTTTGTTTGATTGCAACACTTTATACAGTTCACCTTTAGGCGCATACTCTAGAATCAGATAGATCCTTGTGTTATCATAGAAATAACCATACAGCTTGAGTATGTTGGGATGTCTGAAACAAAAGAAATACTCTCTATTTAATCTTTATAGTTCACATAGAACAAGTATCTTGAAATTAAAAAAAAAAATTAAGGGGAGCTGTCACAGGTTAGCACAAGTTGGTGGTTAGAAGTCAGAAATAAACTACTGACTATATTAGGACACCAGGAAAATTTCAAACATGATTCATTGTTGTATGCATGATAGACATGTGAAGTTTAGTGTTTCTATGTTAGCATACTTTGGGTAGATGTGTGGTATTTATTTAGATGAAATTTGTAAGTGTCCTGTTTTAAATTGGAAAATTTAAAAAATTACAGTTTGCTCACTTAATTTGAGGAATAGTATGCTTTTTTTAAAAATATTAATCATCAGAACATGACTAGCTCTTTTATTCTAAAAGGTAGTGATCGGTCATTTCATCCCCAATTAAATATTTTTTCTTATTCATTATTTAATTGTGCTGTTAAGTCTTTGACTTTATGCCCTTATTTATTCTAATGTGTAAATATGATTATGTAGAATGCTTTTTGATATTTTTTTGACATGTCACTAATGCGTTATAGTGTTTCCCTTTCACTTTACATTCTTGATGAGAAATCTTATAATATATTGTCAATCTGGGTGGGTAATTAGCTATAGCGCTTCTATTGAGTGTGGGGGGGATGTAATATTATTTGTGCTTGATGTCATGGTGATTATTTAAAAATTCATTTTTGTATTTAATTTTGGATGTGGATAAAAAAAAAGTGTTAATCTAGTTAATAGTTCTAATAGTAAATAAAAATATTAGAAAAAATGCAGTTACTTTTGGGACCTAATAAAATGTTAATATCATGTGCTTAAATCAACTAAAAAAAAATCAGGTGATCGACACAAGGTTAGATTTCAATATACATAGAGATTAATATAATTAATAAATTTATAAAGTAATAAAATATAATATGTAAACCTTAGATGAGTTTGGATTTCTATTTCTCTCCTAAGTTGATGTTCCACTCCAGCTTTCTGTAACTGTTGCTTGAACATCATCTGAATCATTCAAGAACAGAAACAATTTTACTATCAAAATCTATTTTTCTAACACAGTGAAAAAAAATGTTTGCTAAGAAAACAAAAGTATTGATTGTTACCTTCAGAGCAACTATATATTTGCTTTTTTTCTCCCTTGCAAGGTAAACGTTCCCAAACTTCCCTTTCCCTAATGGTCTTCCAATGTCAAAATCATTCAAGGACCATTTCCTGGAATTCACAAACAAATTATTAGTAGGCAACTTAAGAAAAAAAGAATTAATTAATAGCACTTGACAAATTGTCCACTGTTCATCCTTACAATGACTTTCTTGGGGCTACTGGTTGATGTTTTATTGGGTAAAAAAAAATAAAAAAAAAAATTCTTCTATTTTACTAGTTGATAACTCCTGAAGCTTTCCCCCAATTCTTGAACAGACAGATAAAGTTTGTTGGGCCAGTTTAGTCACACGCAAAACATTTACATCTAACAATCATGGTCAAAGGAGGAAAATCATGAAATACAGGTTTTGAAAAAAAAACTTAAAAAGTAAGAACTACCGTATATAACTTTTTACTTCTCCTATATATTCAAATATTATTAAAAAAATATTTTAATGAACTCGATAAAACGTAGAATTAGAAGAAAAATTCCAACTCGCTAAGATGTCATATTATAATGTCAGAACAAGCGCAAGTAATTTTCTTGGGGAACATGTGCCTTAAAACATCTGTTTGATTTTTTTCATTTTTAAAATGTTGTGATGTAAATTGACAACCTTTTCATTCAGGTTGCAATGTATTAGATTGTTATGCCTGACTGCAGACATTGCTGCTAATAAAGCATACAAGAAATTACCAGGTTATTAGGTCACATTATGCATGAGTAAGGAAAAAAAAATTGTTTGTTAGATTTAAAGTCACTAAGACTTAGAGTGATAGTGATTTAAATAAGTTAGTAGTAGTAAGTATGTAGAAATACTTAAGGCAGAATGTCAAAGTAAAGAAAATACTAACAACGATGCTAACAATCACAAAAAAGTTTTTGTATGGGACTATATAAGGGATGTTAAACTAACGATAGAGGTCATTGTTCAGCAGTCAGTGATGGACAGTTATTAATCATATTCAACCATAATATTATATGTCAGTCAAAGTATTTCTGTGTTACATGTGACTTATATACTTTGGGAGACAATCCTACTCGCCAAAACAAAAGGTGACATAAATAAATCATGAAGTTACACCTCTACATGCTACTGCCTTTAATTTGTGATTTAATAAATAATCTAATTAATTGACTCATTCCTAATACATACACATTCATTGAGCCTTTAACCTCACTATCTCCTCTTTTCTCCTCCTTCGCTGAAACAGATGTTTCTGTCCTTTGTGTTGTGGAAGGATCTTTTGTTTCCCTGTTAGAATTTGCCACATCTATTGTGGCTGAGTTATTTTCTTTATCCCTTGGTACCCTTAGAGGTAGTTTTGAAGCAGATGATGAGTTACCAGTCATAGGAACAATGTTTGATTTCAAAATATAGGATTTGGCCTCCATAATTTTGTGTAGAAAAAGCTTATTTTGTCATAGACCTAAACCTGATCTGAAAAATAAAAGGAACAGAAAAATTATGATCAGTATAAACAAGCCTTAGAATATCAGAGCTAAGTACCATGACACACATTGTACATTTTTTTTTGCTTTTGAAATTTATTTTTTTGTGTCTGTGTGAAGTTTCCAAACTAAATATTGACAACAGACTAAGTTACATCTACAGAAAAGTAAGAGGAGAATCTCATCTAATACATATCAGTTTTTAGTTTTTCAGATATTTAGATCTAAGGCTATTAGAATATCTAAGCCGAATTTCTAGAGAAAAAAAAAACTCAAGGCTAGGGTTTCATAACTTCTGATTTTCCCCTCAAATTAGTAAAATAGGAGGAGTTGGGTAGGTTCAGCAACATATTATATATATATATATATTTATATATATATCCTATACTCTTAAGCGAGCAATTCTTGTATATTTATATATATTTATTTATATATATATAAATTTTATTTCGAAAACGGCTCTAACGATTTTCTTTAAAATTTCAAGGTATGTGCGTATTAGTGAGAAAAAAATTCTCAACTCATTGGCCATATCGGGAAAACTCGAGTTCGACCGTTATTTCGATATGAAAATGTCTCAATGTTGTAAAATTAATTTTGGGTCAGAATAATTTATGAATGAAAGTTTTCCATGACATAAACTGGAAAAAGGCTGCTTACGTCACTAGGCTTAAGTTTTGAAGTATCAATGGACCTAATTAAACATTTGCGCACCATCTTATTGAAGATTGATTTATTATAGAACTATGGAAGGAAAGTAATGAAATTAAATGTACAGATGTATGATTAGTTATTGTGTTTTAAGTGCTTAATAAATTGTTTACACTTTAATTGCGTAGAGCGGTGTAGATACCGTTTACTTTGTTATTTATTTGCTGGGGATCTCCAGCTGTCTCATTCTGAGGCCGCATGCAACCAGGTGCTCTCTTCTATGTCAATCGTCAGCTAAGGCAAGTTGGCGCCTAAGCTGTTCTTTTAAGCATTTCGGTGTTACGCCGACCACTTTATTAGCTCACCAAAAATGTCTGAGATTCGTCTCTCATACAGAATACTGCTCTGTCAAGCGTAACTGTCGGACTAAAAGAATTCCCTCTATACAAAGGCCAAGCATACATATTTAGCCCAACAGAACATTTGTTGCCGAGGACAGACGCAGAAGCGAAATGAAAAAAATCTTAATCGACCACCGGAGGACAATGGTTATGCTTGCCATGGATATGGCAAAATATGTAGGTCACATCTGGGGCTGCGTAGCCACGGGAAATACTGCATTTCTCATTAATCTTCGGATTTGATGTCAAGCCTTATTATAATTATTATTTTGCTGGTAAAATTATGACCATGTGTTCATGCTTCAGTGCCTAATGTCCAGTATCAAAACAAAGGAAATGGTGATTACACAGCTGCTCTTCTCCTTACTTGCTCACACTGAACAAGATATCTAGCTAGCGGTCAACAAGTTTGCGTATGCTGCAGCCACTTTTGATTCAACTATAAACCTCAGTAAAAAACTTGGGGTTAGGGCGTGGTGAAGAAAGGCCCACGAGATATCTGAATTGAGGGATGTTTTAAAGCAGGCCATATCCTTCCATGGGCTGTAGCACCAGTAGCAGAAGTATATAACCTTTCTTAGTATAAATTATTTAACCGAGCAAGGCTAGGTCACCTGATATTATATACATACATATGTAACAAGTTCTTCTCTCTAGTGCCAGATGTCACGATCTCTTTCTTGTTGTGTTATTAGATGTCATAAGCTTGTAGGAGAGAAGTATTGTGCCGCCGGGATTGTATTTTGAATAATTATTGAACAATGACGACCTAGGATTTAACTGAGTAAATGCCTCGATAAATTAAGTACAGGAACCTTTATTTAAACTCAACATAAGTACAGCTATGTACAAATAATATTAATAAATAATAAAACTTGCGAATCAACAAAGGCATACTTTTTCTTAAATAAACATATTAGATCTAACAATGCGACTGATCTCGACACATTTTAAGCTTCCACTCTCTTGGCGGACTCCTTTTGCCTCCCTTTTCAAAATGTCTTTTTATTTAAACCAACCAATAGATTTGAATCATGATGTCTGCCGACAAGCTATAAATAGGTGTCGGGTAATCCCGAGGTACAGTTAAAAATCCAGATTTATATCTGCACACATGTTCTTACTAAATATGAAATACACAGATAAACCTAGAATTGCATATGTGAGAATATATATGTATTTATATATATTTAAGTACCATACTATATTATACTAGTTATCTTAAAGACGAAGTTATGTACAATGATTCGTCCTTAATAAAACATCTCAATGGCATTTCTAAAAGATAAGCATTAAGTCAATTCATGCCAAACCAGCTTTTACTGTCCACTGTCATGATGTTAGTAAAATGCTTTTTTTCTAATCATAAATATTAAAAAAAAAAGGCAAAACCTTTACAAAACAAAAATGTTAATTTTCTCCAACGACAAAAAATTTTTTCAACAATCTATCTTGAACATGTATGAGCTGACTGTATAACTAAACTTTACTCTAATACAGAGGAGCAAAAATTTTATGATGTCAAAAAAAAAAAAAAACAACAAAAAATTTAAGGCAGACCATGAATATGTTGGATTGATGATGTAGAATGTAGAGGCAGATTTACAATAACTTAAAAGTTTGGGCAAAGAGACGAAAAGCTCTAAGAGAGACCTGGATGGAAGGATGTGCTGAAGCAGGACAGAGCCCGCTATGGGATGTAGTACAATTGGGATAGATAGATGTATAATAACTAATAGTTCACAAGATAAAAGGTTAAACAACTTGTTCCCAACAAATGGCTCACCATATAATATAATTGGTTCATATCTAAAATATACAGATGCCATTCAAAAAGTTATTTTGTTGTTTGTTTGTTTTTAGATCCTCATAATTAACTTATAACTAGTTAATAAGTCTAAAGTCTAAACTAGCAGGGTCTCCTAGACTTTTAGATCTATAAAATATGTATTGTACTTTCTTTATAGAGATCTAGTTGTTCACCCCTGTAGCAGATTTACAAATAAGTTAAATTTGTAATCACATTATTTTAATACTATTAATATTATCAACTAGGACTAGAGTCTAGTCTATATACTATATTATACAGACTATATATACATATATATTAAAAAAAAAAATAATATAGATCTAATATATTAAAGTATAATAGTATTGACTATATTATATTATATATCTTATATATATATATATATAACATAGAGATTATAGATCTAATATAATTTTTAAAATTATAGATATTGTTACAAATCTCACTATCTAGGCTCTCTGCAAACTGCACCATACACCACCAACTGAAAGAACTTGACAACTCCGAGCTCCAAACCAACCCAAACGTAATAGTTTAATGTTAATAAAGAACAGCCAATATTGTACAATTGGCAACATGTATACTGTACAAATAGCTTTCCGATAACACTGTATCGCCGTATCAACTCTTGCACTGGGCTCAACAATTCAGGACTGACTTCACACACTTGGGCTTGATGTGCCGGACTCAATCATAGATCAAGATCAAGATGCCAGCCATCTCAACTGTACTTGACAGTACTCCGCACTGAACCATCGTAATGCTCCGTACAGAACCACACCGCTGAACTGTGCTGTAGTCGACCATGCTCTGAACCTTCTGTCGTGAGCCCCTTTCTGAACCCTTTTTCGGACCGTCTTGACTGTGACACCTCTGCTTTTTATATAGGGTCCCTGCTGGCCTTCTCAAACTGGACAGAACGCCCCTCGATGTTTCTGGTGGGCAGATGACTATAATTCTCATGACGCCCCTAAGCTCTGTTTATGCCGCCGATTTTTCCTGAACCTTCATGTTGAGACTCGTCTCGGCTGACCTTAGTAACTCGTCACGCTTGACGGCTCATCTGGCCTGGGGCAATTTGTGTCGGCTGACTACACACACCACTACTTCCCCCATATGTGCCACCACCAATTTACAACAATATTTTAAATTTATATAATAATATAGATTATGGACCATGCCCCCCCCCCCCCCCATACCGACACTGTCATCATGGCCTCACACAACATAAAGCAGCGCTATGGCACCCCTGTAATAATGCAGTGGGTACCGAGTCCTGCAGGTGTGACTGGCAACACTATTCCAGACTCCTTGGACCACCAGGGAGGGCAAATTCCACCAATGGACAGGCTGTAAGTTTTCATCATGCCCTGGCTATAATTCAAAAACCAGAAATGGAAAAATGGTTTGAGTGCTGGGACAAGTCCCAAAAAAGCCTGTGGAGTCTGAGGCTGTCCAGACCTGAGCTATTATTAGATATATTAGTATTATAGCACAGTGCAGGACAGGCCAGTGTCCTCTTGGCTCATATTTCTCATGGCTATGGCCAAATTTGGATTCACAGTGGAAACTGTGGGGAAGAAGAGGAAGCCATGCCTCATATTCTGTTTGATTGCCCCAGACCTGCTGATCTCCCCCTCGACAGGTCTGGGAAAACAAAATTCTCGACTGAGACTGTATGGTGACATATACACACTACGCAAGACAGCAGGGTTTCTCTCCAGGGCTTTTGCAAGAGAGGATTTAAGCCTCTCAAGCTAATGATTTATAAAAATATAATCCAATATAATATAATCCAATTAAATCATTATTAATACTAAATTTCTATCTAATCTAATAGTATCATTCAACTATATATTATATATATAATATATTATTATTGATTTGATTTAATTTTGATTTTAGGCACATCGGCACAGTTTAGGCCATGTCATGCCTGCAGTCCCATAAGTCCCTCTACATAACAAGATATTATTATTATAATATAATAAAAATATAATATAAATTATATTATATATATGAATAATGAATTATATCTAGAATCTAGATCTGGTTTAAGTAGTTACTAGTAATTCTAGTTTATGCCGAATATTACTAAAGTAAATATTAGGTATAGATCTAGAATCTAGCTAGAATAGTCTAGATCATTGGAACAGTTTGGCAGAAATTAGAACAAGACTTGTACAAGAAAACCAAACAATGTTGACAATGACTTTAAATCAAGTTAGATCTATCTAGTTCTAATTATCTAATATAAGTCTTTAATTTAATTAACATTAAAATTTAAAACATCCAGAACCCCTAGCCCTAACCTACGTCTAAGAGACGAAGAGTGGCTAAGACATTGATAGCTATGTGAAATTCCGGGTCCAAAAATGCCGTAAAATCTTGAGCGGGGGGTTTCCTTACTTCTAACATAGGTCTTGGTTTGAAATCAATTATGCTAAGTATATGTAATCATATCATTGCTAAAAGAAGTGAATTCGACTACTTTTGATGATGATAAACATTTTTGTCTTTGAGAAGTTTTTGAAAAAAAATAAAATTATTATTTAAATATTTTGCATTGAAAGTATATATATATATTTTTATTTTTACTGATACTCATTAATCATTAATGATAAGTCGTCAAGTGTTGAAATTTTCCCTGCTAATAGTATATGTGTCTGGCTACATTCCTACCAATTTTCAGATCGATCTATGGCCAACATCATCCAATCTAAAAAAAAAATTAACACTGACCTCAATGGACTTTTTCAGTTTTTATTTTTTTTTATAGAAGATATTGTGTTTCAACAAGAAGTGAAATTATATTCTTGTAGCAGATATAATTAGCGATATATTTAGAAACTTTTTAAAGATTTTGTACCTTGCGATTTTTGAAAAAACGCATTTGAAAAAAAAATTGTTTCAGGCGATTTTGATCCCAATTTTTAAATATTGTTATTTTCTGCCATCACATCGCCGCCATTTTGTTCACGCCTCTCTGACATTTCTTGTAGATCTAGACCCGATAATTTGTTTATTTCATCAATATTTACATTTTAAACAAGTTCATAAAAATAAATTAAATCCGATTTGTGAGTAAGAAATTTACTACAAATACTAGATCTAGATCTACAATTAAACAATTTCTTATTTAATAAGTAAATTTATCCTCTAGGAAACTCAATTCCAACTTCTCAACTTTTTGAGCTGGGGGTGTGTATCACGAGCTAAGCGACAGAGAGGCGATGACGCGTCATCTTACTTGTTCCATGTCAACCCATGTTATCTCAAAACGATACAAAAAAATCATAACTTTCTAACTATTAAAGTTTAAAAGATACAGTTATATACCATTGCATTGGAAAGTTCTTTTAAAGTATTTTAATGATGTACTAATGAAAAATTGTTTTTTCAAAGATATTTTTTTTTATTTCACCTCCCTACAATGGCTACATATGATTCTAATAAGAATAAGACATGAACTTACTAGAATCTAAGACTAAGACTCTAAGTCTAAGACCGTGTCGTGTAGAGTCTGGACTATGAACTTCAATGAAGCTAAGCTAAGCCTAAGACAGTTGCCTGCCTGAGTCGGGGTAAGACTAGTAAGAGTAATCTGAGTAAGAGTAGAGACTAGACTGAGTAAGACTGCTACAGTGCTACTTTAACTTTTAAAGTTAAAAAAGACGATTTCACGATTCGATCATCTATCATCTAGACTCAGTCAGTACTCACACTACTCACAGTAGTCTAGACAGTGACAGTCTAGATTAGATTTTTTAATTTTTTACTAGATCTATCAATTATCAAACAACTGACTAGGTAGTAGACTCTAGTTTTAAAAAAGGTCTTTGTATTGTCCAGACTCCAGATTTATATATATTCTACATATAATATTGATTAGATCTTTCACTAGATCTAGATTAGTAACCAGAGTCTAGTCTAGTCCTAGATCTAGAGTATATCAGTTACAGTAGACTCTATCATATCAGTTCTAAAGACACTGGCGGTGTTCCACTCGAATATTTTCATTTTATATGTTTATGACAATCTTATTGGTTAGATGGACAAGGGAAGTAACCCTCAAATCACATTCCAAGGTAAATAAAAAAAAAGATTATAAACGAAAGTATTATACTTTTTCGAGAAAAAAAACTACTTCAGTTTCTATACTAGACGTAGATCTAGATCTATCTAGAATCTGGAGATAGATTATATATTTGTTCAAAGAATATAAAAATGGTCCATATGTAGTTATCGATCGAGAATAGGTCTGGATAGGATTACCAGAAGCCCTGCGATGCCATAAGATTTATCTATATAGTGCTTAAGTTTTTGTGGGCGGGGGGATATCATAAGCTATAATCTAGCGTGTGTATAGGCCTATGTCTCTATCTCTCTATCTATCCAATGGAACACCAGCTTCGAGTTTTTTACAAAGCCAAAGAGAGTCGAAGTGCCGTCGCGCATCTTTTTTCGCGCATGGTGCAATGTGGAGAAATCCATGATGATGCCAAAGAAGAGATTTATTCCCGGAAGTCACTTGAATGGACCTTCATTGAGTGTAAAACTTTTGTTCACTCTATTTGATTAGATGTGTCAAAACTTCATCCATTTTCTGACTATCTGATATAATTGATAAAATTTTATCGAATAAGAGATAGATACAAAAGTTATTTTTTTCGAGCACCCTATAAAAAGTCACTTTTTTTATAAAAAATAGGATCTAAATTCCGAAATTAGAATTTTTCAGTGTTTTTGTGTTTGGTTTATTCACACTAAATCTGGATGAAGACCTTTCTATGGTTCCGCTAATGCGTATTTGTTACGATATACTTACTTGCAAGAGATAAAAATAAAAATAGGAGGCCTAATACGGTTTTGTCACTCCAAGCTACGCATTTCTACTCGTTTTTTTTTTACTAT
Organism: Biomphalaria straminea; assembly: GCA_021533235.1. Classification (NCBI taxonomy): domain Eukaryota; kingdom Metazoa; phylum Mollusca; class Gastropoda; family Planorbidae; genus Biomphalaria; species Biomphalaria straminea. The sequence goes on from JADKLZ010000167.1 coordinate 16,966,382, forward strand.
TATTCTCGAAACGACTATAGGCACACAGTGACACACGTCTCGTGGGAAACAAAGAAAAAGTTTATATCTGTAATGTTGTAAATAAAATAAATAAAATGACAAAAAAAAACAACAACAACAAACTATAGCCTGATCTGAAATCAAATAGATCTAGAGCTAGATTTCATTGGACGATTGCTATAAAATAAGAATAATTAATAATAATATGATATAGATCTAAATAAACACATAGATCTACTATTGGGGTCATTTTTAAATAAATCATTAGAATTACTTTTTCATCAACTGGGTATTTTTTA
>JADKLZ010000167.1:16994671-17011672 GCA_021533235.1 Biomphalaria straminea
GGTACAACTACAATTTTACAGGGATTCTTTTATGTGGTCTTGAAGGGGAATGTTTTAAATCAATTGTTTACATTTCTGATCCCTAAAATTAGTTCAACTTTCTGTGTTACTAGCTATTTTTAGGTTATAGAAGTCCTAAATAGTCACTTTTTTGCCAAATATGAATTCATGCATAATTGTTTTTTATGTAAACAAAAGATTTTCAATGTACTTGCTGTAGAACAAGTTTTACCAACCTTAAAAATTTAGACTAATTCACTGAACTTGCAACAACAAAAAACTACACATATATTTGTATGTATTAAAATTTATTTGTTTCAAATTGTAGTTTCTCTGAATATGTAAATTCTTTTATTGCTAACACATTTTAGTAATTATGATACAATTTAAATGGTTAGTCATAAGATGATTAAAAGACAAATCCATACAGTAGTTTAATAGTAGGGAAGGCTACAAAGAAATTCAAAGTTAATACACTAGTAAGACAAACACTTCTAATATGTATTAACATTACTGGGTCCTGAAGAAATGGTTTCAATAAAATTACAATAATAATTGTAGATCATTACATTGACATGACAAATGTTTTTTTCAATCTATAAAATATGCATGCTATACAATTTCACCATTGCAATACCAAAGTAAATTAAAGTCACTCAAAGATAGAACAAAAGTTATAGTACAGAACATTAAAGATTTTAAAATTTAAATGAAAAATTTAAATTAAAATTATCTCAAATCTGCTGAATACCAGATGCAAAAATAAATATTCTCTAAACCAAAGTTAAGCCAAGATATTACAAAAACTTTTTGAAAAATTAAGGATTTAATTTGAACATTTCATAGATCTAAATAACAAGTTGAAAACCCTTCCATTTTAAATAAATTAAAACAACAAAAACATTTTTCTGTATTATTTGTAAATCAAATTAAGCTCCCTATTCTTGAGCCACCTTTACATTTGAAGGACCTATTAAGATTTCATTTTTTTTGTACTATAATTAGGGTCTATTACCAAAATCTATTATTGCACAACAGTATTCTAGTATATTAAGCATAATATAACAGTAAAATATTTGTTTAAAAATGGTAATTAATTTATTGGGCTAAAACAGTCTTTTGCTATATATATATATTGACTGTTTTTTTAAATTGTATGTTATCAGTAGTAAATGTCTTTAGAGATAAGTTGCTTTACATCTGACAAAATATTTTACATGTGTGAGTATTTATCTTTTTGTGTACATGTTTTTGTGCAAAAATCCTTAACTTTTTTTTTTACTTTGTTGTAGAACTCATTAAAACATTTGATGAAAACTAGAGATATCTGTGAAACACAAACTGTTTACTGAAAATGTGTTTGTCAAAACAAAAAAGTTATGTGTTGACCACCAAAAATATAGTTTTATTTGAAAGCCTGTCTCAGTTAAATTTTGAGAACACAAAAGTAAAACCCAAAATATCCATCAGCAGTAAAAATCAAAATATTTTAATAATAAACAACAACACATCATTTACACTTTTCAATTATCTGAAGGAATTAAAAAAAAATCAAACTATACAAAAATAGGAGTGGAAAATGTTACACAAAATGAAATGTGATGACAGCCTACAAAATTTGAAATTAGGATATTGCATGTTTTTGTGTGCATTGATGTTAGTAAGTAAAGTATTCCTTTCAGACTTCTGATCTTATAACATAGGTAAGCCTTTCAGGCTAATCAATAGGGAAGATGATTAAACTCATGTTTCTATGGCTGATAGTTAATGTCGTGGCCAGCACACACAATAACCAACTGCTTTAATTTTCCCAACTAAAGTCACTGGAGATGGGAAGACCCAGAGGTGTCCTAAAGTCCAGATATTAAAAATCCCATTCTCACAGAGACGCGGTTCAGAAGCCAAGCGCTTTAACATTTAGCCACTATGCCTCCTTGTTAGATCTAATTGTAAATTTGAAATTAAAAAAAAAAAAATATATTTTAGAATCATTGGAAAAGATTTTGTAGCAGCTTTTTTTTTTAATCAGAAAGTTTTTTGACTTAAGTTTTTATAAGGTATCTGTCTACAAAATCATATGGTAACCCTGAGATTACTTTGACTTATTAAAATTTATAGTTTAAAAAAATTGTGCATTGGATTATGTGATAAAAACTTAAAACTACACTTGAATTCATATTCAAACTACTTTCACATAGCTAATAATAAGCTTTGCAAAACATTTTGTGGGCCATCATCACAATCTAAAAAAAAGAGATGGATTTTGAAGAAGCATACATAGTAGTTTTTTAAGTCAATTAAATCATAAGTAGCTCATTTAAACATACAAACTATTTTAAAAAAAAATACAAACCCAACTACTAAGCAATGAGATTTTATAACAAACAAAACAAAATAAAACAAAAAAAAAAATAAATAAAAAAAGACAAAACCTGCAGTGCAAATGATTGTTTCTTGGTACAGAACATTTCCATCCTAAGAAACACGTTTACAGAATGAAAAAGTTGTAACTGAATGTACTTATCAATAACTATTGCAGTCACTGAAAGAATTGAATGAGTGAATCAATAGGTGTGAATTGTTCTGTCAAGTTTAACAATGAGGTAAGGTTTAAAGATGAGGTAAAATAGCAAACTAAAAAAACAATAAAGGTGCTGATTAAAAACTTTAAAACTGTGCCAAAAATAATTAAACCAATAAATTGATTTCCAATTTAATGATAAACATAATATTATTAAAAAAAATTTTTTTTTCTAAAAATTAACTAATAAAATAAAATAAAATGAATGTTGTAAAAGAAATAATTAGATTTTGATAAGATGAAGAAATGTCAAATAAAACACTAACCACTAGCACAAGCTCAGAGTCAATTTTATTTCTGTCTTGTACTCTTTTTTTTTTTTTTTTTAATAAAACAAATTACATTTGTTCCTAAATAGACACATTAAAGAAGCTCAAAGAAGACCATCATTAACTTTTGCTGCTACGAGATTATTTTTAAAAGCTACAATAGCTAATGCAGATCATTAACTACAAAAGCTAAAACTATTTTTAAAAGTAATAATTAGGCTCTGTGTGAACTGGAATATCAATTGTGATACATTTCAGAAAGCTTTTTAAAATTGAATGAATTATTTTGACTTTATAACATTACTTAATGAAAACTTTTTGCAAGATTTTAAATAGCTTTTTTATAAGGCTAGTCATTGGTTACAATGTGAGAGAAAAAAACAAAATGAAACATAGGGTTAAGAGCTGAGTTTTAAGACAATCACAAAAGCCAACAGTATTCCTGACACCCCTGAAGAAGACATCTATTTACAGTAATCTCATTGGAAAACTAGAAATCATGTCCACTAGGATTTGTCATCTAATACTGTACAGTGATGTATTTACAACGGACAGTTCAGACATTTCAATAAATTATTTTCGTAAAGACAAAAAAAAATTATTTCTTACTTTAAAATATTCACAATGGCATATATTTCAAGTCAAGAAGGAAAGATTTCCATGATCATATATAATCAAATTTATAGAAAAATCATTTCTCCTTTTCATTTTCAAGACATCAATCATATATTTACATTAAAATGAATAAAGACTAGCATTCTATTCAAACCTATTTCTATGTATACATATACATTAATATACTATTTAAATTAAGCATGGGAATTTTATACAAATGTAGTGGAAATAAAGAATGCAGCTGTTACCTATAACAGTTAATGCCCCACTTAAAACAACTTATCGGATGAAATAAAGTCTGTCGATAGCGAGCAGATGATTACAAGTATAAACAAACATCTTACTTAAGAGGAATATTCCAATGTCAAGTCATTACAGTAGAGGTTTCAGGTTTTTGTAATCTAGATTCCAAATGAGACTTTAAAGCAATTCTATGGTCCTAGTTATGAAATTTGTTGACCAGTAAATAAACATGTCACTTAAAGAAAGGGTCAAGACTTTGACAACTTCTGCAATGACTTAACATGTTTACTTGATCTAGCATCACTTTTAGAAGTACCTAGCTCCTTAATAATTGAAATATAACAAAAAAAATGACAGCAAAAATATCTGTTGCCATCTATTTGTTTGTTTATTTCAGTAGTATTCATTTTGTGACTTGAAACATAACCAGTCTGAAATTGATGGTTTTTGATGCCAGAAGTTTGTTGCATTCAGCCGAGTCAATGGGAAGATCAAGGTATTCTGTTTCAGATGCTTCTTCTGTGAATTCAAAGTTGTAGACTTTTGACTTCATCTTAATGCCTCCAAAGGGTCCGCTCAAGGCAAGAAAGTGCATCACCATCTATGGCAATAATTAAAATATATTTATAAATAAACTCAGTTAATACATTTTAACTTGTTTCTTTTTTTTCAAGATTTTCTTTAAAAAAAAAAAAAGTAAATACTAAAATAATGTATAATGTAATCTAATCAAAAGTAAAGATACTTTTTTAACAAAAGTTGGATAGAAAAAAAAAGAATTGATAAGGTCTGGGAAATAAAACTTCTTACAAAGATTTATCAAGCCTCAAATATCACAAAGAATGTTTCATTGGAATTTGAAAGAAATCTAAACGATTGTCAATCCCAGTTTGCATGCTATGGGAAAGAAGCTCTACAGAGAATTCCTTAACCTAACATGCTTCCTAATATTCATAAATAATAAAGCATTTTCTTTTGATTTCTAAGATCAAGAAGATTTTAGTTTTCACAATGATTATCAGGCCTAACTGTGAACTAATGATCTAAAAATGTTAAGTGCAAAATAAAAGAAATATACAGATACAATTGATTTCATCAATACAGAAGAAAATGTAAATACAACCAATTCTGGCTAAATAATTCTTTTGATAAACTCAGAAAATTGATGAAACAGAATGCAAAAAATACAATATTTACATCTTAGCACTGTCTACAATTTAAATTTAGATGAAATAGAATTTCAGAACTCAAAATAGACAATTACAAAAGAAAATTACAATCTCTCTTGAGAGTGATTTAGGAACAGTTGACTTATTTTAGTACAGCAAACTAACTTGAAGAATTCACTTCCCAACATTAAAAGAAGTAGCACAATAAATACAAGCACTTGAAACAGTAACAACAATGACACTATCACCCACTTTAATCACTGCTGCAGCCTACATGTCAGAGTCATCATAAAGAAGAATTCTTTGAAAAAAAAAAGGAGCTCACAGTACTAATTAATATCTAAGCACTCTTATTTACTCTTGTTCACCAAATAAATTATATTACCCCGGTACTACAAGTGATTTCATTCCTTTAAAAAAGCAATGAAGCCTCTCAAGTCAAAATAGCAAGATAAAATATTTACAGATAAATAGATTTTAACTCACAAGCTCTTCAAGCACAGTGCATGGTAACAAAATATTTTTTTTTAAAGATTATGAGCCAAATTACCAGTGATGTAACAAAAGATTATTACAACAGACACACATCAGCAATTGACAAAGTACACAACACGATATTATGATTTAGCTTTAAACACCATTGTCTATAAGAAATGAGATAGGAGAATAAAAAGAAGTTTTCAAAATTCACACAATGAACAAAGAAATATTTCCTTACATTAATAATTGTAATAGTGAATGGTGATTCATTTTCAATATGTATTTTTGAAACCCATTATTTTTTTTAAATTTTGAATTTAAGAAATGTAACAAAATGCCATCTAGCATATAAAAATAATTTTCAGCATTTCTACTTTAATTAAACACTGTGCTGATATTAACATTGAGATTACCAAAATAATTTACCCTACATTAAGTTAACATCTGCGCACAGGCGGATGCGGGGGGGGGGCTGTAGGGTTGATCGCCGACACATTTTAGTACAGGAATCACAGAATTTGTATATGAATTTCTTACTTATGTTAATAATTAATACTAATTATTTATATTTCAACCTATATATAGATTCCCCCCCCCCGTATATTGGCTGATTTGGTAAGGTGGGGAGGGGGGCGATGGCATCAATCCCGCTCCCCCCTCCAAACTTTTGAGTGGGGGTGTGGGGTGATGTCAAATTTATTTGTAGAAATCACAGCTTGTTAGCAGAACCAATTAAATAGCTAGATATATATGATTGAAACTTGATATTTTACATTACTTTGTTCCCCCTGTTGGCCAATTGGGTGGGAGAGAATGCATCTAGTGCCCTTCCCACCTAAAACTTTTATGAAGAAACCATAGTTTGTGAACTAGATTAGTTGAATTACTATATATTTTTTTTCATTCTATCGCTCCTCTTCTGGTATCTTTGCCAGTTCGGTGGGGTGGGGGGTGATGGCATCTATTGCCTTCCCCAATCCAGCCCTCTGGGGGGTGGGGGTGCAGGCATATAATATTATTTGTTGGAAAATTTTGAATTACTACGAAATTTTTCCGTATAAGAGTAACAATTGAGATGAGTTCTGAACCCAAATATTTTTACCTAGTCCCTATCTCCAACTTTAACTCAATCTGATAATTTTCCAGTCAAATAAATTTGGGATTATACATCACAATTTATGCTTAAATCCTAAAAATGCAAAAAAAAAATTTTGAGTAGAATATAATTGGTCCACTTAATTTCTCCGCCCACTTCTGATTTTTTTTTTTGTTTAGAGCTTTGAATTATAGTTCTGTAACAAAACAAAGTTACAAACATGTCTATTGAACAAAATGTACCACTTATAAAAGAGCTTTTTTTTTAAAAAATATTTTTGAAATATTTTTTTTTTTTTTTGGTGGCGATCCTTAAAGCCTTAATCTAAATCTATGGGGCATCTTATCTTTTCAAGGAACAAATCGGTTGTATTTGCAATGTAGTAGTAAGGGCCAATAAATTAAAATTAGAATATTTTTCAATTAAAACATTATTCAAAAGGTCCTTTTTTAATATGATGAGTATTAAATGTCAAGAGAATGCATATCTGCAGTGAAGAATGCAAGAAAACCAGTTTGGCGTCAAAATGCCTTTTTTTTTTTTCCAGCTGAAGGTTGAGAAACACTGCATTTTTTTTAATTCTCATGTACACACACTCACATATAAATATATATGTTGTACGCACATTTATGTTTAGGGTTAGGGGGTTACTGTATGTTAGGGAAAAAAAATTGCAGCCCCCCCTCCTAAATTCTGGATCCGCTAGTGCATCTGTAATGATAGGACTAATTTCTTATTCATGGCGATTACGCTAGCTAACCTGTTTAGGCTCTTAATTAAAAAAAAAAATTAAGCAAATAAGTAAATAATTTTTTTTTACTTACAGGAGCTGTTAATTTTGTTTTAGCCACCAGCTGGTATGACAAAGACCTATTGATAGTGTGAGTGGGATTCTTGTGATCTGAATTGATTTTGGCTCTTATAACCCACTGTTGGTTAAAGGCAGTAAAACGTGTTGTTTCATAGTAGAGACGAGTAATAAAATCATCAGTGCGGAATGGTTTCAATTGAAGATCTGAAAAGAGAATGCAATGAATTAGATTTCAAAAATAATATTTTGATAAAGGTGTCAGGAGATACGGTTACACTTGAACTTTGTAGGTTTTGACCACAGAAGTGATAGAAACCTGTTTCATTTAAGGAAGAATCTTAATACCAATGATTTGTTTACTCTAGAACATTATTATGTGGCACTCAATGATTGCAGAGAGATGAATATTTTTTTTAAAGCATTTTACACAGATTTGATATACTAGGAATGTATGTAAGACCTCATTTTTTCATTTTTCAGTTGGTATTTTTTTAACCGAATAAATATTGCTGAGTGGTTTGAATTCCAACTCTCTAAGTCCTTTTTTTTAAAAATCAAATATTGATTATAATTGTTTTTTTGCTAAGATTAAATGCAAGGCTAAACTTATTTAATAGGGTTATATAAAAGAATTTATTTGGATTTAATATGAGTGTATTGAGAATGTAGGGACAGGTCAAGGTAGTGTACTTGAGATTTAGAGTTACATTATGGAAGCTTATCAGGGATTAGTGTTAAGTATAGGCAGAGCATTAGAAATTTACTTTTAGGTCAGGGAAATGTATAAGAAATAAGTTAGGAATGTGAATTAGGAATAAAGTGTTTAGTGGGGGAGTATAGTTGAGATAGAGGGTTAGATTAGGAAAGTGTACAGGGGATTTAGGTTTATGGGAATTAGGATTAGGTAAAGAGAGGTGTATTACTCATTTCAGGATAGATCATTTAAATGTTCATATATTTCTGTTTCCTATTTGATTTTTTGATGTAAAAAAAAATAATAATTCGTACCATTGAAAGTTATCTTCTCAAAAGACAACAAGGAGAAGATATCATTGTACAGTTTATGTTCTTCCTGCCTTTGAGCATCTATGGCTTCTAGAGCACTCATGATCTCCTCACCAGATTTCTTAGGGTGAGCACAGTTACTTTCATGCTCTGCCACCTCATGATAAGGGCCCTCCCAGTGGCATCCAATCCGGGAGTATCGACATGAGCAGGGCCTGAAAGCAGAAAGACCTCTGCCCCATTAGCCTCATTACGCCCACATGAGAAAATAAAAGTGTGAAAAAGCATACTTACACCAACACAGTTGAATCATTTCCTGAGCAATATGCTGCGAGAGACAAAAACTACTGGAAAAAAAAAAAAGCCCATCACGGCATATTGATCAGGAAATATCTTTTAAGTCAGAAACTGGTGAGTTAAACAGCCTGTGAAGCTTTATGATGACCTGAAAAAATAACTGAATGGAAATGCAACACAAGAATATTGAAAAGAAAAGTAGTAGTCTTGAGAAACGTCAAGAACATCTTAGATCTAAAAATTGAACAAATCTTTCCTTCAATTACTTTGGCAAGTCTAATTTCAATAACTCTTTTTTTTCTTTTTTTTAAATTTTTTAATTGACTAATGATAATTTACAATAACAATTAAAAAAAAAACAAGAGACCATGTACATTAAAGCAAACAATGCGAGTCCCTCAGAGCTCTTGCCCTGTCCTGTAATATTGCCTAAAAAAAAAGTTTTTACCTAAATAATAATAATAAACTTCTGGGACACTGTTTCATTCTAAATGTGTTAAAATTTATTTAAAAAAAAATTGTATCATGTAAGAATCGATTATTGTCTCATAAATTATACATTCACATTTTCTATTATTACAACTATTACAAAGCTCTAGGCAGTTCCTTTCAGACCTTGTAATTTATAGGGCAGATGATGTAAAGAATATGAAAAGGTCATCTGCTTCTGTGGCATATAGTTAACGAAGATGTCATGTGGCCAGCACAATGACCAACCGCCTTTACTTTTCCCCAACAAATGTCAGGTTACCATATTAGCTGGGTGGATCAGAGGCGCCCAAAGATCCCGAAATTAAAAATCCCAGTCTTCACCAGGATTCAAACCCGGGACCCCGGTTCAGAAGCCAAGCGCTTTACAGCTCAGACACTGCCTCTAGGCAGTTACTACACATTTTTGTTTAGATGGTGACCATAAATATAATTAAAAAAAAAACATTTCTTTAAAAAAAAAAAACTTGGAGCTGTGAAATTAGTGACCATCTAAAATTTCATTTTTTTTCCTTTGTATAAATTTATTAATTTTTTTTTTCAGATGCCAGACAATTTATATATTTCAAGTTGAAAAAAAATTGAAAGATTTTAGAATGGTTGTATACTGTAAATAGAAAACATGTTTCTGATCGGAGGCCAACAGAATGACAATGACCAGAATTTTTGTTTCTATAATCACAAGCTCCAAGCATTTATATAAAATAATAATAAACATGTTAGAAGTCTAGGTTACTAAAAGAAATTTTTTTACATTATAAGGTCAACTTATATACATAATTAAGTCAATTGTTTTTTTTATGAATACTTAACATAATTTATTTTCTTAATAATATAAAAGTTTTGCTTTCCATAAAAAAAATTTACTATACAACAAATTAATCATCATTTATAAATAAACCCCATTATCAGATATAAAAAAAAAAATAAAAAAAATACCAGCCTTTATTACTATCCTAACCTTCATCATAGGCCCCTCCCTTATTTTTCTTGTTTAAATATTCTGTGACACTCAGACCCATGACAAAGAGAGAAAGATACTTGCCGCTTAATATTCAACAGTAGAAGAACTGTTGCACGTGTGAACAGAAACAGCCGTCACTGGTTACACAACCTGTCTCAGCTTACACAACCACCTTTTTGGCCATGTGCAAAATTTTCACCTTCAACAACCTTTGGTTAATTGCTCTGTAATCCTGAAACTGACTGCTGCAAAGAAAACCTGCCTGCTTGAACAATAGAGAAAAACAAAACAAGTGTCGATCTGATTAACATTGTTAGGTTCAGCAGCTCGCCAGCCTTAAAAGGGAAAAAAAAAACCTCACTGAGGTTTTTTGGGTATTTTCGTCCCACGCTGCCAGCACCCGTATGTTTGGAAATCCCCCATCAAACATGCGCGTGCTCCAGCATAGACAACCTACCAAAGACCAAGCGAGCAGCTGAATAAATGTGTCCTGAAAAGAGAAAAGGCATGTCAATGTTAGTCAAGCAACAAAAGGGGTGAGGCATGATAGCTTACCCGAGAATGACCTTACCTCTCCTGACATAGCTCCTTCTGGTGGTATTCCAATTGATATCTTGGAAGTTTTGAGTTGCAGAAGGCACAGTCAGATGGTAGCTCTGACACAGCTTTTTCGACTGCCAAATTGCGAATGCAGACACTACGGTTGATTTCACACCTGCAATTAGGGCAAGTTGCTGTTTCATCTTTAATGCGTGCGTCTGCCAACAAATGATTGAAGCAGCCAGCGCACATAAGATGACCATTTGTACACTGTGAAACATAAGAAACAATGGCACTGAGAATTCAAATGTGTGCTAGCAGAAATTGCTCAACTAAATTTATGAAATCTTTCATAAAAATATTCAATATTTGTTATGGATAAATGTACCTAGATCTACTTACTAATTTAATTTGAAATGCTTCTGTGAGACTGAGAAGAATTACAGAAAATAGTTTAAGTTCAAAGGTTGACCTTCTCAAATATAAATGTCACATTCTATTTTCAGGGAAGCCAAAGTTTAAATGTCAATTTATCCATGACCTGGAATCCTGGATAGATCTAGATCTACTATAATACTATATAATTATAATGTAACTATAAACTAACTATATAAATATATTGCACATTCTTCAAATATTAATATTGATCTAGATAATAATAAGCCTAACTTATGTAAATAAGGATTATAGATACAGTACTAGTTACTACTAGATTTATTTTGATTTATATTTTATATAGACTTACTAGAATAGTTAGTTTATTTATTTATATTATTATAATATTTCATTTATTTAATTTAAGCCTAAGCATCTGATTACGTATTTATTAGTATTGGGACTGGGTCAATAAATTTAAGTTAATGATTAACAAAAAATATTGAAGAATAAAAAGGATTTGGTAATTTGGATAATAGCGACCTTCAGGGTCATTGCCACATCACAGCACTCCTTTCCCCCAGGCCCAGGGCCCCACCTACCTCCTTCAAATCTTTCATTCGAACGTCCCCAGCTCAACCCCAGACTCACCTGATAACATGTTTTGGGTAGATCTAAACAAACTGCACAGCACAATATGCCACTAAGCCTGTCTTCCAATTTATGTTTACAATCTGAGTGAACTTCTGTCACTTTAAGTTTCTTAGCTGGAGGCTCAAATGACACATTTTCTTTGTCAGCTGTCGATTCTCTGAGCACCTGTATCGACGAGTCCGAGCCTCCCTCCATCTTGTTTGTTTGTAAATTCTGGATGACGATGGACGATCAAGTCAGCTGACGTCACAGCCAACCAATAAAAATCGAGATATGTAGGTTCGGAAATTTCCGTGAGTATGGAATGCGTCACGGGTTTCTCACGATACTATCCGAGTGAAATGGGCGTTGACCCTTTTGTAAGAGCAGTAGGTTAGACCTACATACATATCTTAATATAACCAGATCTAGAATCTTAAATTTAATCTTAAATAGCTGCTCGCCTGCTCCAAATGTTTTTTAATTACACTTGTAGATACACATTTAAGACTACATGCAACATGCAATAGGACTAATCGATCAGTTTTCAAAAGGTTTAGATAAATAGGCTAATAGTGAGCAAATAGATCTAGATGCTATCTTAGATTTTCCAAAGGCAAAGTTCACCACCATAGTTTGCTTAGAAAAAATAATTTTTTGGCATTGATGGATCATTGCATCGGTGGTTTAAGGATTTTCTGATAGGAAGAGAACAAACTGTAAAATTAAATGGCTCTATACAAAATCAACACCAATAACAGTAAACTCGTGTGTACCTTTAAGGAACAGTCTTACGTCCACCACTATTTTTTAATTTACATAAGTGATTTACAAAATAGCATTTGTTCAGGAACAAAAGTCAGATTATTTGCAGAAGATTGCATAATATACAGAACAATAAAAAACAACACAGGACATAGAAACTTTACAAAGAGAACTAGATGAAGTACAGAAATTAGGAATTAGTTCTAAACAAACATTGGTCACTCACGTGTAACTACACTTATAGGTAATTGTCAAAATACGCGAACCCCAGACGAAATTCGTTTTATCCACGTCGATCGGAACACAATCTGATAGACTTTGATTTAATAGTTGTGAAGGCGACAAAAAATACTTTTACGTTTGTTTGCCACATCCTAAAGATTTAAAAAAATCGGGTAATTATTTCTTGAACAACCCTGTCCAAAGAGTTTCCTTTTTGCATGGATACGTTTTTTTGTGGTTATGCACTAATTTCCAGTTTTCAACTTTGGGCAATAAGAACTATTTTTTGTCAGATTCGCAACCTGACGACCGACATTCAAGGATATGAGAGAAAGGGGTAGCGGATCGTGAAATTTCATTGTAAGAGTTTCACAAATTCACAGGCTAAACAAATTATGTTAGGTTCATCGTTGAAGTCGCATTAATTAAAAAAAAAAAAGGAGTTTCGGCCATAATGAATAATATACCCTAAAGCAGGGGTCTCAAACTCAAATCAGCATGTGGGCCGCAGTGGAAAATTACAACCATTTAGCGGGCCGCACCACGAAAAGAGAATGTTTTTTCATTAAATTTTACAAACTGTCACTGCAGTTAAATGCTAAAATAAAGATTTTATATTTATTAATTATATTTAGTGTAGTTTAATACTTGCACAGGCAGTTTAAGTAACTAAAAATAAGTTGACGTTGTCTCTGTCACAAAAAAAAAGCAGAAACTGTAGTTTTCCCCCAAAAAATAAAACAAAAAAAAACCAAAACTATAAAGTAGGCCTACTGCAGATGGCTCGTCACTCATGCTTCTGTCCACTCAGCTCGGAGCGTTTGGCAGAGGCCAGACCATCGACATTATGCCTGAAGTCGCGTGTAATGGCAAGCCGCAAGGTTGCTCTCAGATGCTCAGCAGTCAGTCTTGATCGTAATGCTGTTTTGTTGATCTTCATTCTGGAGAAAAACTGTTCGCAAACGTACGTACTCCCAAACATCACTAGAATTCTAGCAGCTACGCAGAATATGTTTGTAAAATTTCTCTCTGGGAAGAAACTGGTAGAAATCTGGAACGCTAACATTAGCGTATTTTTGCTTCAGAACAGTGTCACACTGTAGGTCCAATAGTTCCATCTGGATTTCCTCTGGAACGTTTTTAACGTCAACTGCGAACGGAGCGGCAACAAAGAAAAACTGTTTTTCGAGAGCAGTGAATTGCTGAATGCGGTGTTCAAAATCTTCCAGTAGTCTAGAGAGGATGTCTACGTAGTCTTTCAGGCGCTGTGGTTCAACCGTTATGCTCGGTAGAAAAGAGAAATGAGCCAGTTTTCCATCTGCCAACTGAGTAGCCAACAAAGTCAGCTTGCATCTGAATGATTTGATGCGGTCAAACATCACTGTAATCAGCTGCTTTGTGCCCTGTAATTGTGAATTGAGTGCAATGAGATGTTGCGAGATGTCAGTAAGAAAAGCAAGATCCATCATCCGACAGAAACATTGGGTTACTGAGCAGAGGTATGTCTCTGTCTTTCATTGCCATGAACAATGCTATTTCCCGTCTCAGTTAAAAAAATCTCTGCAACACGTTTTCATGACTTAACCATCCGACTTCCCCATGATATTGCAACTCTTCGTATTCCGTTTCTAAATCATCTAGAAATGACACAAACTGTCTGTGGTTGAGACCCCATGCACGTATGAAGTTCACCGTCTTCACGACAACATCCATCACATCTTCATTTGTAAACTTTTGCCACAGTGTGCTTCTTGGTGCAGAATGCAGTGTATGGCTCCAAAAGGTCCCTTTTACGTTTCCGATCCGTTTCTCTACCATTAATCCAACAACACCAACCTTCTCTGAATACATTGTTGGTGCAGCGTCCGTAGCCACTGAAACAGGTTTTTCCCACGGTAGCCCACACCTGTCAATACAAGCTTCCAGTTCTTTAAACACGCACGCTATTCAGTTGTAAATCATTTCACTGCTTATATGTGGTCATTGTAAATTTTATCTAATTTTTCTTATTTCGCGGACAATGTCGCGGGCCGCACAAAATGGTTTCGCGGGCCACATGCGGCCCGCGTGCCGCGTGTTTGAGACCCCTGCCCTAAAGCCTGGGAAAAATCAATGGGCGTAGCCAGTGCGTAGGCCTGCTTATAACAAGGCCTATTAATAGTTATTGATAACTTTGCAAGTTTGAAATCCAGATAAGGAAAATTTATTTATTTGCAAGAGCATTTTATTAGTTCTTGTATACTTATATTAATGTTTTAAACATATATTTTTAAAAATTGTACCTTTTATTTTTTCTAAATGTATTTTAAAGAGCATTTGAAACAAAAGGTTTTGACGATAAACTTCCCTTTTCGATAAAAAAATCTAAAACAAACAACAATGACTAAATTCCACTATACCAAGAAGGGTTTTAAGAGCCCCGCCTTCCAGCAAAAGAAAAGCTGCACTTACTAAATATCACGAAGTTAGTCAAAAGAGGTTTCCTTCCCACCTACAAAAAAAATAAAATAAAATAAACAAAAAAAAAATTCTGGCACGCCCATGCGTGAATTTTTACCGTGATCGCCCGTTCAATGCATTACAATTTCTTGCCCTTGTTCAATGCTAAAGTTGTAAGACTTAAATTCGACTTCGGGGGCTCAAGCCTGCTCACACCAGTAAATTAACCACTACGCCAGTGAAGTGCTTATGAAAATAGAAGGTTTCAAAGTTTGGCCTATCTATTATTGTTAGTTTCAAACGACTTAATTCTCTAGACTGAGCCCTTTCTTATTTATTAAACCTTTTTGAAGTTTACCATTTGGAGTTATTGAGGTGATTATTATTCTGTTTTAAATCTGTGTGTATGCTCATTATCGAACTCGCATAATACATCATCACTTAGTTTAGCTACAGGTAGGCTATCAACAAGTTTTGTTTGGTATAATGCACAAATTGTAAGACAAATTTCCTTATGGACAATAAAGATTATTATTATTATTATTATTATCATCATCGACGCAGAGCACATTACAACGTATACCACAACATCAGTCAAGTACTATTTCTTTCCCTTTTTCGATGCCAAATAAAATAACTAATTACCAATATTTAATTATCTTATGTTTTTCAGGGACAGGGTGTAATAACATGTAAAAACTTACATCAGACAGAGTGAATTGATATAAGCGTTGAAAGATTAAAGTACACCTCTTATATTTTTCTATCTATGTGGCAGATGATGTAAATGTCAACTATTTCTGTCACCCACGGTTAACAAGAGTGTCATGTGGCCAGCACAACGACCAAACGCCTTTAATTTCCTTAATATCAGGTCCCCGTGAGTCCGAGACTCACAGCTTCAAGCCACGAGCTAGTGCTTCCCAGCACTCCTTGAAAGAGCTATTGAGAGTGTCTTTATAGCGATTGTATTGACGCCCCTGGGAGCTCTTTCCTGCACACAACTCCGAGTACAGAAGTCGTTTGGGAAGCCGAGTGTCTGGCATGCGGACTTCATGTCCCACCTATCGAAGTTAGGACCTTTTCACTGTCACATTGCTATGAGAATGTGGCTTGCGCGATTAATTTAAGGGAGATTTGCGCTGCACCAGCCTCACTCTCTCGCTCATTTTACATAGGCCTGTGTTTACAAAATTTGTATTTCACTGAACGGAAATGTACTTAAAAATTAAAATGTCGAATGGACCTAATGGTGTATCTAGATCAAGATTCTAGTTGATTTTCTTTCTGGCACATAATTGTTGTATAGTAGGCCTATTATTATTTTGTTTATCGTCTACACTAGTACAACTCATTCAAAATAAACCTACTGTAAGTTACATTCTGTTACAATCTTTTTTTTTTAAGTTTATAGCCCACAAAAATAAAATGTAAAATCTACTATTATTAGTATTAATAATAAAATGATGAGCAACCATTAGGCTACATTTGTACGTAACAAATAAGTGGTTTCCAATTTAGAGAGCTCTCCGTATAGTTGTCCCGGAGTCGAGATGATCTGCTAAATTTCAGCTTGAAAGGAGGCGCGGTGGCTGAGTGGTTAGGTACGCAGCTTATGAACCTGGGACTGGGTGTTGAATCCGGACGAAGACTGGGATTTCGAATTTTATAATCTTTAGGGCGCCTCTGAGTCCACTCAGCTCTAATGGGACCCGACACTTGTTGAGGAAAAGTAAAAGCGGTTGGTCGTTGTGCTAGTCACATGACACCCTCGTTAACCGTGGGCCACACAAACAGATGACCTTTACATCATATGCCCTATATATCGCAATTTCTGAAATAGAACTTGACTTACAACGTGAAAGGAGAATACTAAGCTTTCAAAATAAACGATACTGATAGTGACAATGATGGTTAGCGAACCTTTCTTTCATCTTCACCAACTTGCCATGTATGAGGTATAGCTCAGAGGAAGCCATGATTACTTTCTCTATTCACCAGCTTGTAC
>JADKLZ010000167.1:17060525-17076607 GCA_021533235.1 Biomphalaria straminea
TGGAAGAAGCCGGCAGTATGTCCATGTCCATCAATGCTTTCCCATGGAAGAAGCCGGCAGTATGTCAATGTCCATCAATGCTTTCCCATGGAAGAAGCCGGCAGTATGTCCATGTCCATCAATGCTTTCCCATGGGAGAAGCAGGCAGTATGTCCATGTCCATCAATGCTTTCCCATGAAGAATTTCCTTCTATAACTTTGACTTACTGACACGTTGTAACATGCTCATGGTGGATATAGGAGGCAGCCTCTATTTCTGTGGCTACTGTGTTGTCCTACTCGTGATCTAGTTCCTAGTAAATAGTGAGACAAGTGTCTCGTCTTGTTATGCCTAAGACACTAATGCACTGGACTGTGCTGTTTATCCAGTCTTTAAGAAAATGCTGGCTTCGCTACCCAGTCCCAATGTGGCGGCAGAGTAGAAACGGTTGTTAAAGGTGGAGACTAGGCCAATAGTGTAGCAAAGCAAGACTCCCGTTGGGGGGTGGTGATTATGAACATTGTTTTATTGCACTGATTGAAAGAGCCCCAACAACACTGTCACGATCCTTACACCGTCCTAAAGGAGCCGTTTCATAAACAACAAATACCCGCCCGGTCAGTATGATACATTAAAGAAAAATGGTAGAGGCACCCGGTGTACTTGGCCTTCGGCTACATCTCTAGTCCCGATCGTTTTAGGTTTTGAGTTACTGGAAATAGAGACGGGATACATAGACATTTGCTTGAACCTCTCCCATGGAAATAGAGAAGTGATACATAGACATATGCTTGGACCTCTCCCAGGGAAATGAGATGTGATACATAGCTATATGCTTGGACATCTCCCAGGGAAATTGAGATGTGATACATAGACATATGCTTGGACCTCTCCCAGGGAAATTGAGATGTGATACATAGACATATGCTTGGATCTCAGACACAACCTTTTGTTCCGACATACTGGCTGAAGGCAGGAGGAGCTGAGCTGAGCATTAAAGCGCTTGGCTTCCGTACCGGGGTCCGTGGTTCGAATCCTGGCGAAGACTGTGATTTTTAATTTCGGGATCTTCGGGCGCCTCTGAGTCCACCCAGCTCTAATGGGTACCTGACATTAGTTGGGGAAAAGTAAAGGCGGTTGGTCGTTGTGCTGGCCAGATGACACCCACGTTAACCGTGGGACACATAAACACATTTCTTTTACGTTATCTGCCCTATAGACCACAAGGTCTGAAAGGGGAACTTTACTTTTATTTTAATGGCTGAAGGCAGTCTTCATTAGCTTAGAGTTTCAAGAGCCTCGGCTCAACCCTATCGAGAGTTACAAATTTAACTCCAGGTTTACTAACTTGTTCCTCTCCCGCCAACTTTAACAGGTTTCAGAGAAGAGATGGTATTGAAGTTTTCCTACAGCACTCTGGGTGCAGGGCTGACAGTGTTTGTGATCGTGGTGGTAGGGCTAGTGATGTTCATGTACAAGAAAACGGACTACAGGAACGATACCAACAGCGTGAAGATCATAGAAGATTCCTCCTCGGCGTCCATTACTGTGTCCTCTCCCGTCGATCATATGGGGAGTAAAAATTATTCAAACAGGTCTCCACCAGGTAAAGTGTTAGCTTTGGAGCTTATATGTTAGCTCAGTGTTCCCAAAATACGAGTCCCAACTATTATTATTCGGCCCGCCAAAACGTCGGTACAAAGTGTAGAAAATCCCCACTCCTTTTAAAGTAAAGGTTTGAAAAATGTATCTTTACCTTGTTATGGCTCTTTCGCCGTGGCAAATATCAAACGAAATAAACAGGAGGTAATCTTCAACCACAGACGAAATGCCAAACAAACAATAGATGAAGTCGACAATCGTTTCAAATATAAAATACATTTAATACTTAATGAGGGATCCGTCAATGTCCTTCTTTAATTGCCGTCTGTAGCCTCAATAAAATACGTCTTGTTTTTGTGTCGACTAGATCATTCTATCTTTTAATCTAACTTTTTTGTCATCTCCGTAACTAATTAAAACGTATCCCTTTATTATTCCCGAAACAAATCTAAATTCCAATCATGTCATAACAACCTGCTTAGGGCTCTGGCTTTTTCTCTGATGGATAGGTGCCATGACATTTAAAATGTGTAGATTTATGCATTGGAATCGCTGAAGACATTAAAAGTGGACTCTGAATTTGGAATTAACCAGGAAAAGGGAACGGATCTTGACTTCTTTTTTGAGGGACATGATAGTAAGCCAACAAATTTGTGTTGTAATGTGCGGCTATTTTAAAGCACAATAACAAATAAAAATAACATTATTAATTTGACTGCGAATTAAAAATTATTAAACTACGCATGAAGGATCGATGGGAATATTTACCAACAAGAGACAAGAAAATGAGTCGTTGGTAAAGCTGTCTAGGATGTTGCTCAAATTTTAAGTAGAGAAATGAAGCCAACTCCCGACGCTTAAAAAATATTTATTTCTAATATGTCATTAATTAATGTAAGTACTAGATACAAAAGTTTCTTTAAAAAAAAAACTTGTTTTAGGTCAATTTCATTTCGTTTTGTACACTTTCGGTCCTGTGGCCTGCGACACGAATGTCGGAAATAAAAATGGCCCGCGGGTTGAGTTTGGTTGAGCATCACTGTGTTAACGTATATGTGAGCGTATTTTTGTTTCGTGAGTGTTCGTTTGTGAATATTGTTTTAAACTGTGAGCAAATCATTTCCTAACCCTACAATCTATAGAATGACGCATTTCGTACTCTACCGGTAATATATATTTAAATCTATTAGCCGGATATGACCCGCTGTCTGCGGGCCTTAGTTTGAGTAGGCTACTACTGATCAAGTGGATTGAATTTAGATTTGTCAAACATGGCGCTTATTTCCCTTCACATTTTAAACATATATTGCCACGAAAATGAAAGTAAAGTGGAAATGGGCTTACCAGTTTAGTCGACATAATGATGTGAGATTTAACTCTTTCTCTCCATAATTATTTACCACATTCTGATGGAAACCAACGTTGGTGTCGTCAGTTAGGAGAGAAAGAGTTAAAATACTGTGAAAACGGGTTTACCCATTTGTTAAAACAAATCCTTCTTTAATTGATATACATTAAGTTTTGTTTTTATAAAGCTTATATAAACTCAGTCAGTCTATCCGTCTACTTTATTCTGCTTTATATATTAAATATCTTTATATATTCATCCATCTATTTTGCTTGTTAATTTTATTTTTAGGGCTGGTTGTGGAAGGGACAATAAACATACACTTTGGTCTCCGACATGATCGGAGGCGCGGTGGCTGAGCGGTAAAGCGTTTGGCTTCCGTACCGCGGTCGGGGATCGAATCCTGGTGAAGACTGTGATTTTTAATTTCGGGATCTTCGGGTGCCTCTGAGTCCACCCATCTCTAATGGGTACCTGACATTAGTTGGGGAAAAGTAAAGGCGGTGTGTCGTTGTGCTGGCCACATGATACCCTCGTGAACCGTAGGCCACGGAATCAGATGACCTTTACATCATCTGCCCAATTGACCACAAGGTCTTTACTTTTCTTTTTCCGACATTATCATCGGATTATCTATCCATCCATCCATCCATCTATCAGTCCATCTATCTAGCTATGTGTGTGTGTACAAAGAGGAATGACGAAACATCCTCCCTTAACTCCCACCCACGCACACTCCTTGTTATGCCCATGAGAGGGAGGTTACCTGGACTCAACAGTCCCTGCCACTAGAATAGTGAATAAAAGAATGCCCTTAAAATATTTCATGGTATATACCGATTTATCTTACAGAGAGCCCAATCCCCGCATCTGTGTCTGCTCCAACAGTGGATTCACACGTTTAATGCACCACTGGATTCACAAGTTAAATTAAATTGGACTTGGGTTTTCATTGTTTGGCACCTGAGTTGTACCAGTGAAAGTTATGAACTAGATTGCTGCTGTATCTCAACATATGAACCGAATACAGGGAATATGTAGCGAATTGTAGACATATTCGTCTAATTAAAATGTTTTTTTTTCTATCTCTATTGAGTATGAATTGCTTTGTGTATGAAAAAAACAACAACAACAACATTGCAACTCATGACATGACCTAATAGTTTCGAACATTTAATTGTTGCGTTTTACCAGACGTGACCTTAAGAGAGGCTAACAGCAGCGACCTCTTAAGGCTCCACACCAGAAGGGACTTCGCATTTTAATGTACCGTAGACAAATAGAGAGAGGTGGATTTAGATCTCAATTTAAATGAGTTCAACAATGCAGGGGCGTAGCTAGGGATTCGGGGGCCCGGGGGGATCGACCTCTTTGGGGGCCCCTTGCATTTTGACATTCGACATATGACATGGCATAATGTATGCAAAAAATTTATAAGCCCAAGATCAAATTGGTTCAGTATATCAGTAAACTTTACAAAAAATAATCATTAAGACTCTTTTTTATGAATAATACCACACAAATGACAAATCTCACTTCATATCGCTTCATGTCGTGCATTCTGTGCAGCAAAGAAATCTATAACATCATCTACATCGATACTTTCTAGTATTTGTGACTTCACTGACATTAAAGCCATGATAAGCCTTTCTTGCGTCATTGTGCCCCTGGGCTAGTTTTTGATGAACTTGAGCGTTGAGAATGACGCAATGGAAGTGGCTTGAGTTAGCGTTATTCCGAGGAGGTTGCAAGGTTTGAGTACACGTAATTACTATATGAAGCCTTTTTCCGCAATGAATGGATTTTTTTTTCTCTAGGCCAGAAACTGATGGCAAGAATAAATGTGTAATACATACATTGCTTACATTAAGATTAAATTTAAAAAAAAGTAAAACTAACCAAAAAGAAGGGGGGGGAGGTCAAGGTCAAAATATAAATAATAAAGATTGAATGAAGAAACAAAAGAAAGGTCATAGAGTGTACGAAAGACTATATGAACCATGGGATCAAATCAACGAGCGTAGCTTGTGCGTACTGCTAGTATTATATTAAGACGAATGTCTTGGAGTTCTTAGATTAAGGTGGAGTGCATTATTTCTTTTGAGTACAGAGCAGGGTCTACATAGTTTGTTGTATCTTAGACGGGAAAGTCTCTCCAAAACAGGGCTCCACAGCCATATGAAAAAGTGTTCGAGATGAACCATAGTCTCTCTACGAATGAAGGAGGCTAATAATAATAATAATAATAGTAATAATAAGACTTAGATCCCCCCGGCGCCAATTCAGTGCAGCTTATAATGCAATGAGGCTTAGAGTACAATGATACGTGATCAGTGAGGCTTAGAGATCAATGATGCTCATGATCATTTAGGCCAAGAGGTATGGAGCTTATGATAAGTGACCAGTGAGGTCTAGAGTTATGTGATGTTCATGATCATGGCTGCCTTTAGGTAATTTGAGTCCCTAAGTAAAATTAATTTTGTGGCCCCAAAATTAAATAAAAAAAATTAACACCGATAAAATAAATTACGCAATTCATAATAACCCCCCTTCACACACACACAAAACAACCATCATCTAAAATAATTAGTCTAAATAGATGTATGATTTGTTAAACATTAGAGTTAGGCGCAAAGCCCTAGTGCTCTGCTATATTTGCATCAGTTTATCTTAAAAGTGGATGACCTGAAGCTCTCCTGTCTTCTTTTAAATCTCCATATAAAATTATCCCTCTGTAAAGTCGGCACTTTGGCATTCATTTTACTTTTCCATTGTACTTTTCCATTGTACTTTTTCATTGTACTTTTCCTTTGTACTTTTTTTAAGCCAGCCAAAGCGACGTCTGCTAATAACGGTATGGATGTCCTGGTCTTAAGGATTAAATTATCTTGCCTCATTGTTTTCAGAATGTGTCTGAAATATCAGGGAGTTGCTTGTAAAAATGTTTAACATGTTTCGGATGTTCCTTCAGAGTTGAAGATAGTTATTTCCTAGTCCAAACCTCCCGCAGGACGACGGGGGATGGGAGAGGGCAGGGTTTGAACCCTGGACCATCGATAAATTCAAACAACAGTCCAGCGTGCAAACCGCACGACCAGGCAGCCATCCTACAGAAGACACTGTATTCTTACCAAATAGAAAAGTACTTTAGAGATTAGTACCAGGATACCTAAGACTATGGGCGCCATTTCACGGCTGCAGAAAATAGTCTGAGACAATGGTTTGCTGACAATGACCAGAAGGAACCAAAGTACTGACGACATACCACAGGAAGTTTCAACATCTTGACAACTCTTTACTGCATTGAAAACAAGAAACTTAAGAGATGAACAGAACATCAACAGAGCAAAGTCAGATTCTTGGACTTCTCAGAAAAAAAACACAGAAAAAAAAAGTTACACATACTCTAATATTCTACCGTCTCGACATTAGACTGCGCGCATGCGTACAGGCTATCTAATTAATTTACACCACATCGCCATGTCACTGACATAGATTCATGTACACAAAATCACCAATCTATTTTAAGGTCTTCATCCTCCAAAGTTTGTCAACTCATTCCGTGATTGGACTAAACCAGTGGTCTTCAACCGGGGCGTTTTTGTGACATTGGGGGGGGGGGGCACTGGGAGCCAAAAAGGTGGTAGAGGCGCTGGGCATAAAGGGGGGACGCAGAGATAAAAGAAGAGGGGCACTAAACAACAAATAAATAAAAAAATGTCTTCAAAATTAACGCTGCCAATCTATAGTTAACTTTCTTCTAATTGTACACCATTACATTTTGAGTTGGGGAACCCCCTACTCTTATTCTTGTTTAAATTCTGATAATTGCTGTAATTGTAGAGCATCTATTACAGTTCTGTCTTGCGCGCGTAAACGTTTATGATTTGATTAACAAACTGGGTTTGTTTTATATTATAGTTTTTAGTTATATGCATAATTAAAAAACGTTAAAGCTAGCATCCAAATAGAATAATTTAATTTAACCTTTTTTTAAACAATGAAAACTTTGACTAAGTCGGTCGTGAGGAAAACTCACTAGTATAAGACATACTGTCGCTAAAAGTTTTATTGAATTGCCATCAGATAAAAATTTGTCCAATGTTCTACTTTGAATCACAACATTTTCAATTAAGCATGCTAAAATTAAAAGAAAGTCATGACTATGAGATTAATTTATATATGTAATTACTGCGAGTTATTTGACATAGTTTTTTTTGTATGTTATAAAATTAACGATCTGTTATTGACAGCAAGAAAAATCAATCAATAAATGACAATTTATTCCACTTTGCCTTCTCACACTTCTTTATTAGTATTTTTTATTAGAGGGGGATGCAGCCGTATTTTTTAAAAGAATAAATACGAAAGGAGGGGGGCGGTCTTGGGAGAGGTCGAAATGGCCCAAATAAAAAATAGAATATAAGCCAGAAGTAAAATCACTATTGGATCCTGAAATGTAAGATCACGAAAAGAGAGCCTAAAAGAATGGATGGACCTGTCATTATTCTATTCAAGGCAAAGACATAGGCACGGAGAAAGATGGCTGTGTGGTGCCCCAACTCTTCAACACACACGGACACATGTACATTAAGGTATTAAGAGTTCAAGTTTGAATTGGCGTAATATTGGATGTAAGTATTTTTACAAAGCGTATATCAGCTCATTCTGTCTGTGTGGTGAAAAATGTGTACACGCTATTTCTCCCACACCCACTCTCGGATCAAATTGAAACTTTGCATAATTATTCATTGACTTAGTCAAGAGATGAATCAATACAAAAAAGTAACCAATTACACAATTAATTACTGGTTATTCATTGATTTGTTTAATAGTAACAAGGGAATCTAATACTTCAGCATTCACATTTATGGCTTAATTTGCTTGGTTTAGTCCCCTTAAATAATTGTTAAGGCAATTTCTCCCTATCCCATTCACCAATTAAGTTTAAACAATTATTTTTGGTTTGGAATGAAATATGAATCTATAAACAAAAAGTCTAAATTAATCAATTAATCATTGGTAACTAATTGTATTGTTTGATATTAAATAAGGGAAAAAACCAGTACATTAGAGGTAGATAACGTTTTAAGGACTGAGTTCTTCTAATTCAAGCTTTGTTTTTTTGTAAAAGTATTTTAAAAAAATATTTTGCTTGTTCTTACTAACAGTTGTGGATAATAGGATTGTCCAGGTTTTATCTACGATTGAACATTGTGAATCTTATGGGATAAAATAAACTGTGCTTTATTAATGTACTATTAGTAGGCGTTATTTATAGGTCCGTTAAACTAGTGAGTTATTAAGTGTCTCATAGGGAAGTCTTATGAATGATACGTTTAGTACAAGTAAAAGCCTGCAAACTAAGAATGCTTATCACGAGTTCCGTTCATATAATGGTGTCAGAAGTGGGAGAACCGGTGACTAGCGAAGTCAACTAGGGTTGTCAATGCACAAGACAAAGATTTGATGAGAAATAGAAACAAAGGAAAGAAACGAAATTGTTAGAGATAAAGATAGAGACACAGATTAAAGGGAGACATGGACAGTGAGATAAAGAGAGACAGGTAAGAGATAAAGAAAGGCAAAGACAGAGAGAGAGGGAGAAAGGGAGAAAAAGACTGACAAGACAGGCACACCGATAGAACTGATAGCTGATAGATTAATAGATCTATAAAGTGAAAGAGAGAGATAAAGAGAGAATGAGAGCGCGCAATCTTTTTCTTCCTGTGGCCATGACTGTATATCTCTAAACCCTTCTAGTTTCAAATCAGCCGGTCCATTCAGACTAAATTGGAAGTTCACACATTGATTTCCTTCCTTCCTACCGCAACCCTAATTTTCCTTTTCCTCAACCCAAGACGTTAACAATGACTCTCGCTCTTACCAGGAAAGTACATTCTTAAGTTCAAGCCAGACAAATCTGGTCAATAGATCGAAGAGAAAGTGACATAGTTCTGAGGTGTTGATATTTTGTTCAACTCTTTGTATCTAACTAACATGTGTCTCTATATGTTTGTATGTTAACGTTTTACTACAAAGCTTATATAAAAAGTTTGTACACGTTATTTCTCCCACACCGGACCAAGCTGAAATTTTGCACAATTATTTCTTTTACAGGACAACACAAGGATCAATAAAAAAAATAGCCAATTAGTTGACTATCTATTGGTAATTATTATTTTGATTTTTGATTGGCATCTCAAACAAGGGAAAGAAATTGTATTTGATTAAAGTAGTTGTATAAGCTGAATTAGTCCCCTTTACAGGTCGTCGTCTGAGGCTTAGTGAACACAAACATGAGCAGTAGAAACAATAGATATCTATACATCTTCCATATGTATTACCAGTGGCGTAGCTAGAGTATATGAGGCCTGGTGCGGTACCTCATCTTGATGCCCCCCCCCCCGAAAAAAAACACACACTAAATAATAACATTGCAAAACCTTATTTTTTGTTCAAAATAATATGTATTCATTAATCAAATATTGTTAATTTAAAAAAAATCACTTTTACATAAACATACTTCAAGTGAATTTTACGCGCTTTCTTGCTGGCAAGAGGGCGCGGTGGCTGAGCGGTAAAGCGCTTGGCTTACGTCTTGGAGGTCCCGGGTTTGAATCGTGGTGAAGACTGGGATTTTTATTTCGGGATTTTCGGGCGCCCTTGAGTCCACCCAGCTTAATGGGTACCTGACATTAGTTGGGGAAACGTAATGGCGGTGGTCGTTGTGCTGGCCATATGACACCCCCGTTACCCTTGGGCAACAGAATCAGATGACCTTTACATCATCTGCCCTATAGAACACAAGGTCTGAAAGGGGAACTTTTTACTTTTACTTGCTGGCAAAAGTTTCAATAGTTTTATCGAAATCAATTTTTTCCACCAGCTCTTTGTTCAATGGACAAAATGGCCAAAATAGTGAATCGTACGTTTGTCATCGTTGATCGCAAGTAATTCTTGATCCGTTTAAGTTTGGAAAAACTTGCTTGTAGCGACGCTTACCGCAATAGTCATAAATATGCGAATCATGATGACGATATTCGGGACTGAATCATTAAGCTGATTTTTTTAAATTCAAGAGCTCAACGAGTCCTTTTTTTGTAAGTTTGGAGGCTTCTGATGAAGCTTCCTTTCGTAACTCTTCTTTGTGTGTAAATACAGAGTCGTCACTTTTCTCATCAGGTATCTTCTTCTTATGGCCAATAAGTTTTTGAGGTTCTGTACTGATTCTCTGATCTGAGCACACGCTTTCGGTAAAGGTAATGCTGGCTTCAGCGATGTCCTCTCGATTACTACTTAAGAATGACTCTGTTTTTAGTTTGAGTGAGCCGTCTCGAATAGATAAGCCTTGTTTTTCAATGTAGACTTGCATATCATTAATTTCAGTTAATACAGGAGCCAAAAATACAAGATAGGTGAGCAAATTAAAAGACTGAATAGCAACTAATAATCCACCTGCTTCAGATCTAGTCATCTCTGCTAGTTAATGTGTCCAGTTTCCATAATTGTAGAAAATGTATCCCTAACCATCTTGACGGCTTCTCCTCTGGCGCTCACGCGGGTCTCAACTAAACGTTTAAGGCTAGTTCCGGTTATTTTGATAAGGAAATCTCAGGGGTGTGTTGAAGTTGAGAAAAATGCGTGTAAACGTTCCAGAGTAAAATAAAAATATTACCGAATGGACTTCAGCAGCTCGAATTCCTGCTAAATTAAGAGAATGGTTTGAGCAGGCAATGAATATTACTTTGGGATTGACTTCTAGAATACGTTTTTGGACATCGTAAATTTGACCTTTCATGACCGCGGCATTATCATAGCCTTTACCCCTGCAGTCTATTATATCTAAGCCATCCGAACGCAGTTTCTATAGAATCATCTCAGCGATTCCAGCAGCTTGCTTGTGTCGATGAAGTCAATAAAAGACTCACGAACCTGCACAACGTCATTATCCATGACAACATACCGTAAAATTTGGGAAGTTTGATCTAGCTTTGAGATATCAGCTGTACTGTCAAAAATAATAGAGAAATACTTGGCTTGTTTTACTTGATGTATGATTTGTTTTTTAACGTGATCCCCCAATATTGTAATAAATTCATTTTGTATTTGTGGAGACATGTATGTATTCGGTCTGGAACAAAGCTTAGTTCGAAGCACATGCTCACTCAAGAGTGGATTGTACTTTGATAGTAATTTTACTAACTCCAAGAAATTGCATTGATTTTGCCATTCCAACACTTCTTCAGCTCGCTCGCGATGCCCACGAAGTTCCAGATTTTGCTTTGAGAAAAAAGAATGATATCCAAGATTCTCTTCAGGTAGTCTCTCCAGGTTTTCGTCTCTTGTATAATCAAATCTTGGGCCTTGTGTCCAATACTTTTCCCTATTCTCAGGCGAACTTCAAGTTTCCTCCAAGCGAATGTGAGCTCTGATGGTCTCATGTTTTTCAATTTTCGGTGATAACCTCCACCACTCATTGAATCCATCTTTTGATTTAAATGAAGATTTGGTACTTGATCTTGTTGAGAAGAGGGGAAGCAAAATAAGGATTCTTTTTTTGGCGAATAACACATCCACTTTCTAAGTACTTTCTCGCCGTTTGACATTTGCCGGAAAAATCAAGCCTTTGATGCTTTCTGGCCATTCCTTTAGCTGATTCTTGATGTCTATACACCTCTCTGAATTGACTGTTCATACGATGAACTGCTTCAGATCCGTGAGTGACAAGGTGTATGCGAATATTATTTGTGATGACATCAGGCCTATCTCCAATGTCGTCCAGTCTAGAGTTATTATCCTGCTTTCTGTATTGTTTACTGTCTGATGATTCAGCTTCTTCAGTATGAATTTTTGGGGAGTGTACTAAAGACATGCTTGTGTGCTATCCTTTAGTCTCTAGATCTAGAACCTGCGGTATTGAAGTCTTTTCTTTTTTTTTTCATCATTCAGGATGTCGGCCTCATTATTTTTTTCTGAATTCAATGATAACCGTCAAGGAGTTGAAACAAAATAGAGACATGATTAGTTTATAAATCGTTAGTTCATGTTTAAAATACAGTAGTTTATGTTTGTTCGTGTCCATACACTTAGTCGTTTTTACTGAAAGGCTCAGGGAAATAGAAAATTAATACACACTGGGTGGATTTTGGGGCCCCTCTCCACTTGGTGCGATGTGCGGCCCGCACCACCCGCACATTGGTAGCTACGCCACTGTGTATTACCCAAACTAAGGCCAGCAGGCCGCGGGTCACATCTGTATATATTTATATATATATCTATATATATCTAATATATAAAAGGAAAACAAAGGCGTATGTATGTATGTATGTATGTATGTATGTCCCCGTATAGAAATCAAAACCATTTCACCGATCTTGACAAAACTTGACAGAAATGTTCCTTGGGTACTAACTTAGACTTGTATGTATGAATTGTAGCCCTAAAGCAAACTTAAAACCCTAAAAAAAAAAAAAAATTTCCCAAGTCTATTACAGCTATACTATTTTATGAACTAGGCTTTGTTTACAAATGTTGACATGAGAAAAAGATCGAAAGGATTTAGATCTAGATTATTCTAGATCTAATTTTAAGAAATACACTTTGCACTTATAGATTTTAACTTTGACGCATGAAAATACAAAATATAGTCTAATGATTTAATTATTTAACAAAATTAACCTTCGAATTTGTGTTTCAAAAGGATTTTTACATAAATTCGTTCTTTGTATCTGCGAATATAAAAATCCTGTTGAACATAGTTGCATTAGACATTACCGAAAGGTTACAAATCTCTCTATTCCTAGATCTAGATCTAGGTCTAGAACTAAAGATGATAGAACTTCTCTTCGCAAAGATAGTTTAAAGCTTTAACACTTGAACATACTAATTATAGTCCATTCATTTCATATTTTAATCAAATTAACATTGAAATTTGTTTTCTAAAGCATTTTTACATGATTGCAACTATTATCCTATTATCGCGTAAAATAAGGTCAAGTTTCTATTTATAGCTCCATTAATGATTTCTTTTTTAACGTGAATTCGCGCATTCGCTTTACTTTAAACATTATTATTTTCTTTGTTTCTAATGCACAATATCACTGACTACATCAGCATTACGCAAATTAAGACCCGCGGACAGCGGGTAATATCTGTCTAGTATATATATATATATATATATATATATATATATATAAATATATATATATATATAAAGTTATTGAAATCGTAACTTTAAAGTACATATTGATTCTATTGTTGTGTTAAAATATTTTTTTTTTAAATCCTTAGATGGTCTGCACGAGTCCATTAGGTCTTTGTTGTAGTTTTAATCACGGCAATTTATTTTTCCTGTCAGGTTTGAGAAAAGTTCTTTTGTTATTGAAGTAAGACTGTTCAAGATATATTTAGCTTATTGAAGCATTATTTCAGTAATTTGAATTGTAGCTCTCAAAGAGATTCTGGCACAAGAGAAAAATAAAATATGACTATTTCAAGACGTCCACCTATTTATGTCTCCATTAATTATTCTCCGTTCGTGACTCTGTTAAGTGTTCCCTTTCACTGGAGTAATAATGGTGGCGTTTATATTTTAAGTGAAACATCTCTCTGTCACATTCTTGTTTGACATTATTATGATATGTTCACCTATTTTAGACTGAGAAAAGACACGTGTAACTCCTGATGTAGAAAACAGGAAGTGGTATGAAAAATCAGCTCTGAGTTCAGTCAGTCACCTTAAGTTGTTTGTGAAGTCATGTATCTGAGAGACTGCAGTATTATTTTATCATCAATAAACTTTATATTTTGTCTGCCTAATTCGGATTGATTCTTTATTTACATTTACATTTTCATGTCCTTGAAATCTAATTTTACACATCTCTTATGATGCTGGAGCGATTCAATTAAAATGAATTAATTAATTTAGTTTGGGTATCGTTAAGTCTTGGGGTTCTAACCACACCATAGATCATTCATCATCTCATCTCATCTCAGCCTGTGGTCCCTACTAGGGCATAGGCCACCAACAAGCTTTCTCCAGGCATCTCGGTTCTGGGCGAGTCTCTCCAACTGTCCCCATGTCTTGCCCATCTGCTTGGCTTCTGTTTCCAGATCGCGGCGCCATGTGTTCCTGGGCCGTCCTCTATTCCTCTTTCCTTGGGGGTTCCAGGTTAGGGCTTGCATTGTTATGCTGGATGCCGGCTTGCGCAGGGTGTGACCTATCCATCTCCAGCGTCTCTGAAGGATATCTATTTCAATGGGCTGCTGTTTTGTTCTTTGCCACAGTTCCTCATTCGAGATCTTGTCTGGCCAGCGGATCATAAGAATCTTCCTCAGGCAGGTGTTGATGAATACCTGGATTTTTTTGATGGTGGTGACGGTGGTTCTCCAGGTCTCTGCTCCATAAAGTAGTATCGGCTTAACAATGGTGTTAAATAGCCTTATCTTGGTGGTGGTGCTTAATTCCCTAGATCCCCAGGTGTTCTTTAGCTGATGGAAGGCTGCTCAAGCTTTACCAATGCGGGTTTTGACATCTGCATCTGTTCCGCCATGGTGATCTATAATGCTACCTAGATAGGTGAAGCTTTCCACCTCTTCCAGCGCCTCACCTTGGACTATAATGATGCCTTTATTTTGAACACTTTGCTCTTTCCTCTGTTTATGGTAAGACCCATTCTAGCGGATGTGTCTGCAACAATATTTTATCTTTTCCTGCATCTGCTGCTGCGTGTGAGAAAGAAGAGCTAAGTCATCTGCAAAGTCGAGATAATCTGTTTCCACAGTGTCCACTGTATACCGTTTCGCTTCTGGTCTGTTGCTGTCTTTATGACCCAATCTATGCCTAGTAGGAATAAGAAGGGAGAGAGTAAACAGACTTGTCTCACTCCTGTTTGGATTTCAAATGCCTCTGTCAGTTGTCTGCCATGCACTACTCTGCAAGTCATCCCTTCATATGACTTCTTGATGATATTAGTAATTTTTTCAGGCACTCCATAGTGTCTTAACAGTCTCCAGAAGGTCTGTCTGTCCACACTGTCAAATGCCTTTTCATAATCTATAAAACTGACGTAGAGAGGGGAGTTCCATTCCATAGACTGTTCCAAAATTATGCGCAGTGTTATAGTTTGGCTAACTGAACACACGAGTAACATAACATTTCTAACAAAATGATTCCTTTAGTGCAAGAGATAAACTATTTGTAGAAAACAAAATGTAAAATGGGAAGGAATAACAAAGGTAGGAGGGTAAAACCCAAAGTAACCTAAATATATATGAAGATACGTTTAAATATTGAGTCATCATAGGAAAAGGTTTGATACTGCTGTTATTTATGTTGGAAGAGTGGTCGAGAGACTAAGTACGCTAGAACTTGGCTTGGCTTAAGGGGGCCCGACTCCCTGGGTCCCCTCTCACCGGTCCACAAATGAGATTGGACCATAGCACTCTGAGCATTCTATAAACATTAAAGCGTTGTTTAAAAGCTTGTTTATAATATCCCAGCATTCAGCTGCTGTCCTCTCGGGTGATGTAGACTGTTATAGATCGTTAGCATATATATGTTAGGAGGTGTCAGCTCACAGCTGAAAGCTACAGTTGAGAGTCAAATGGGCTGGTCGCTGGTGTACGCCCTGTAGGGATGCAGCAGTGACCTGGCAAAAATCTAACAATGTATAGGCAGGCTGCGGAGGCTGACAATAGACTCCAGTTGTACACATGTGGTATCTCCTTGTATATTGCTATTATTAGCTGACGTTGACAGGAACTGAAACAAAAGTTTATGGATCTGGAATCGGTAACAGAAACATGAATACCTAAGAATTTTGGGTGCAGTAACAGGAATAATAATAACAGGAACAGGACTCAGTCGGTGTCTCTAGCCGCCATCAGACAGTGTCCAGAGAAATAGAATAAGGAATATGGGAGAACATCAAATCTGTGAATGAACATGTGATAAAACGCTAAACGCTAATTAAAACAAAAATTTTTTAAAATCTTAAATAATAAAATATTGACCTTCATTTTAACCCAGTTTCAAATTACTGTTTTTATGTTTAATACTTCATCTGACTTGCACACATTGCTACTAATGAATGTCATCTGACTTGCACACATTGCTACTAATGAATGTCATCTGGCTTGCACACATTG
>JADKLZ010000167.1:17103416-17113796 GCA_021533235.1 Biomphalaria straminea
GTATGTATGTATGTATGTATTTATATATATATGTATGTATGTATATATATATATATATATGTATGTGTGTCTGTATGTATGGGAAAAGAAAAGCGCAAGAGAAGAAAAGCAAGGCCAATGACTCTAGCTCCAGCTGGAATAACCGCTGGATAGTCATAAATGCTGAGCCGAAGGCTCTTCGAGCACTAAGTTTGAAAAAAAACCTGTCTGACCTCACTGCCCGAAAATCAAACAGTAAAAAAAAACAAACCAGCGGACCAACAGGCCTGTTTGGGAGCGACCCGAGTCAATGCTTATAGAGCATTGCTGTTTCCAATACCACTCGGTGGCACCGGGGGCCTCCACCATTTACCTTCGTTGTACCAAGCTAACTGTGCAGAATCCGCCATTGATGAGACGGTCCCTTGAGGAACAGCGCATGGATTTGTTGACTGGAATAACCTGCCCAGTGTGCAGCCGAACATTCTGGGCTCACACATGTCTCACCAGTCACACGAGAAGGCACAAAACCCCAGTGCAAAGCCCTCATCCCACGTGTATGACAAAAGTGGTCATCATCGAACCACGATGGACAAACAATATATACGAGATAAGCTTAATTGTGGCTCAATAAAAATGGCTAAGACGGATTTTAGGAGTCAGTTACAGAGATCGGGTTCTAAAGAAAGAAATCCTGTGCCAAAGTGTCACTTAATGAGGTCTGCTGGACATGTCTTCCGACAGAATAAACTACGCATCCCAAGAGTTGCGATGACATGGTGGCCAATACGAGGAAAGCGCAAATAGGGACGTCCTCGTATAACTTGGAGCCAAGCGTGTCATCCAAAGTGTTGCGCCGTTTGGACATTCTTGTAACAAGAGCATCAATAGCTATACTCTCGACTCTGCCTTGTCTGGACGAACATTTTTTAATTTTTAAAAGATAACGAGGCTTCAACAGCTCCTCAGAACATTGGATACCAGGTAGGAAGAGGTTCTAAGTCTAAGTAATATGCCGAATAAAAAAAAACAACATGTTCAATGCATATTTTTACACGAAAATAATTGACTACAGGGATGTGTAGGCCTATCTTCGTTTTATTCTGCACCTACCTATATTGTTTTTCAAAAGTACAGTTTTTCATTTACTTTGATACTTTAAAATTTAAATTTTTTCTTTAATTTTCTGCGGGAGGTTTGGACTAGGAAGTAAATCATTTTCAACTCTGAAATAAAATACACAACTTTTTGGCAACCAACATTTAAATCTTTGTATGTGTGTGTGTGTGTGTAGGCCTTAAAAGTTTAGATCATGAGATAAATTAGCTCGCGATCTTTTGATTCGCGAAGACTAGATATAATTGTAAGATCTAATTTTCGCAAATATAATATTTAAAAAGCTTATATTAACTAACTCTGTCTGGTAAAAAAAATGTGTATGTTATTTCTTCCACACCCAATCTTGGATCAAGCTGAAATTTAGCACAATTATTTCTTTTACCTGACAACACAATATTCCAAAAAAAAAAACCAACAAAAAAACAACCAATTAGTTAATTAACTATTGGTAATTAATTACTTTGTTTGGTATTTCGAACAAGGGATAGAAATGGTACTTGACTGAGGTGGTGGTATAAGCTGAATTAGTCCTCATTATAGGTTGCCGCTTTAAAATAGGTTTGTAACAAACAACAGATAACTTTACAATCTTCTGTTTTCATAGACACCTCACTAGAAGAGTGGTTAGATTATTGGCTTGAGGATGTTTGAGTTCGACTTCAGGTCGTTAAATCTTTTTTTTTTAATAAATCATTTTAAAAAAATGATTAAGGTAAAATTTTCTCAAATATCCAATTGTCCATTCCCCCCCCCCCCATTGTCCCAACTGGCGCCGATAAGTGATAGGATCAAAAAGCGTGTTAAGAATGCAAAAAAAACAACAACAACAAAACAACATGAAATAGCTCTAAACAAAAAAACAAAACAAAAACAAATTGGTGTAAATATTTCTAATCACACAGATTTATTGTTGCTGGTCTAGATATATTATATGACTTATCCAAACTAATTGTTGCGGTCTAATTGTTGCAAAAACTGTTACAGTCACTCACCCCTGTTAAGATCAACCGAATTATAAATTCGGACGAGGCGTACTGACCTTTGACGTGCTGGTTATGAAACAGGACAAGCAATCTCTGCCAGAAGGGACATCATCACTGACGTGTCACCGCTGCCACTAGGGCGACTGCGTGAGAGAGGATATGTTAAGAGTATATGTGTTTGTGTTGGTGAAGCTTTGTGGGTAAGAAAGAGTTGGA
Source organism: Biomphalaria straminea (assembly GCA_021533235.1). Classification (NCBI taxonomy): domain Eukaryota; kingdom Metazoa; phylum Mollusca; class Gastropoda; family Planorbidae; genus Biomphalaria; species Biomphalaria straminea. Next base: position 17,105,714 of record JADKLZ010000167.1, read on the forward strand.
GTGAGTGGGTGGGTCCCAGTCCATGTGACGTCAAGAAAGTCACCGAGTCAAATCGATAAACATTAAAGCGTGTGTGTATGTGCGTGTGTGTGTGAGTGTTGCTGTGATTTACAGATTTAGCAGAAAGCTCAAACGTCATAGTCTGTGCTTCACAGACTTCTGTAATAGCAGTTATTTCACCTCGGACAAAAACTTGAAAGGTTTTTTTCTGTCTTTTCAAATAACCCGTTAATTTTTTTTTCTTGACACCTTCGTTGAACAACAGCAGTACCAACAAATCTACAATAAATCTATTACAAATAATAACAACTCTATAAAAAAAAATCTATAGCAAATCTGTAACAAAACAATAACTAATCTATTAAAAAATCTATAACAAGACCATAGCTAATCTATAACAAATCTATATCAAAATATCTTACAAATCTATAAAAAATCTATATCAAACCTATAACTAATGAATATCAAATATATATAATAAATATATAACAAAACTATAACTAATCAATATCAAATCTATGACAAAACAATGCGAAGGTTGTCTTATTAAAATGATTCTATGTTAATTATTTAAATGCAGTATGATACATGTACAGCTTATATAAAGACATTTGAACTATGTAGAACCATCTGCTGGATTTTCAAAGCCTCGCGAGATTTTCAAATCTTGTGAGATGGTCAAGTTAACTCTTTCTCTCCGTTATTATTTAACACGTTCTGATGGAATCAACGTTGGTATCGTCAGTTAGGAGAGAAAGAGTTAAAACATAAGTAAAAAAATGTCAGTCTCTTTTACTAATAACCAGATCAATAGCCATACAAGAGCATCAATAGCCATACATGAGCATCAATAGCCATACAAGAGCATCAATAGCCATACATGAGCATCAATAGCCATACAAGAGCATCAATAGCCATACTCTCGACTCTGGCTTACCTAGACGAACATTTTTAAAAAGATAATGAGACTTCAATGGATTAGAAAAAAAATGTGCTAGTGACATCCACAGTCCACTAGTGACATCTAGTGACATCTATTTTAGAATAACTCTCTTACAGTCATTGACTGTCTCCAGCAGAGGCAGAGGAGGACTTTCTGGACATCGGCTATCCACGGAAAGCTGTCCACGCAGCTGTTCAATGGAACGAGAAAAAAATCAGATACAGTTCAGAATATATTTTAAAAAAAATATTTACAAAAAACAACAACTCTTGTGCTTTTCTTAGTTGTATCGATTAGTTTGGATCAGTCATGTAATTAAAGTTGTAATAGATCTAGACTAACAATAAAAAAAAGCATTTATACAAATAAATAAAAAAACGGCATGAATTCGAGCTCATGGCTAGAGAGAGAGTCCACCTCTTGCACGGCGCGGTGTAGCACGAAAGCTTCCACAGCACAGTCACGAATCCATGCGCTGTTCCTCAAGGGACCGTCTCATCAATGGCGGATCCTGCACAGCTAACTTGGTACAATGAAGGTAAATGGTGGAGGCCTCCGGTACCACCCATTGGTATTGGAAACAGCAATGCCCTATAGACATTGACTCGGGTCGCTCCCAGACAGGCCTGTGGTCCGCAGGTTTTGTTTTTTTTTACTGTTTGTTTTTTGTTCTCGGACGGATTCAGACAGGTTTTTTTTCAAACTTAGAGCTCGAAGAGCCTACGGCTCAGCTCTTAGACTATCCACACGTCTCCTCTTAGTTTTCAGGTTGTGTCCACTAAGACTCAGACGACGGCCTATAAAGGGAACTAAATCAGCTTATACCACCTCAGTCAAGTAAAAATTCTTTCCCTTGTTCGAGATATCAAACAAAATAGTTAATTACCAATAGTTGATTGATTATTTTTTAAAATTGATTCTTATATTGTCAGGTACAAGAAATAATTATGCAAAATTTCAGCTTGATCCGAAATTGGATGTGGGAGAAATAACGTGTACAAACTTTTTACCAGAGACAGAGTGAGTTGATATAAGCTTTGTAGATTAGCAACGTGTCTGGGTCTGTAAGAGGGCTACACGTTGCATAAGGGTAACTGTGTCCTGATTTTTTCCTCAAGGTTGTCTCATGAAACTCTTCTACATTAGATCGTCTCTAAAAAGGTGAATTCTATTCTCCTTCCAAACTGAATTATAGAGATGTTTCAAGACTAAGAAAATTGAACAAGTTGAAAGTTTCTGTGTTTTTGTCGTAGTCTCTAAATGATTTCTTCGCTCTTTAATTGAGTATTTCTGTAGAAAATTTTGTTTTCAGATTTAAAAAAGTGTTTATGTAATAATATCACTTTCCAGTTTTGTTTTCACTAAAAACACACAAAAAGAAGATTACGAGTTCATTAGTAGAGGAAAAATGAAATCCTATACTATTAAGCGAGCAATTCTTGTATTTATATATATATATCTTCTATTTCGAAAACGGCTCTAATGATTTTCTTTAAAATTTCAACGTTAGTTGAATGTTGCATGTTAGTGAGAAAAAAATTCTCAACTCATTGGCCACATCTGGAAAACTCGACTTCGACCGTTATTTTGATATGAAAATGTCTCAATGTTGAAAAATTAATTTTGGTTAGAATAATTTATAAATGAAAGTTTTCCATGACGTAAACAGGAAAACCGCTGCTTACGTCACTAGGCTTACCGTAGTACACTAAAATATTTCTTTGCAAACAAGAACACGTTTAGAGATATGAATAAAGGGATGTGTAAAACTAAAAGCAGACCACGGGCTGTAGTACCACTGGGATGGATGGATGGCAAGCCGGTAAGAACTTCCGACAGTCAGGCTGGGCAGGGCATTTACTTATCCGAGCAAGACTTGGCCACCTGATATTAACTATAAAGAGAGAAAGTTGGAATGTTTTTAGAGGATATACATACCCTCGCTTTCTTACAATACCGCTTATTGTTTTGTAAGGCTTAACTTCTCAATAGTATCACAGATTGACTTGGTGTAAACATATTTCTGAAAAGATGGCCAAAGATAGATACGCAATATATATGAGTTATGAAGATTATCGCATTTCACTCAATGTTGTTAACACTTACATCTTGAATATATACTTTATGACCCCAGACCTTAGCGTTTTGTTCATTATCGTATCTCATTTACGCTTTCCATTAAATGAATGGATGACCAGGTCAGTTACTCTGATCAAGCTCTTCATCCTCGCTGTGAGTCAAAGTGTGAAAGACCAAAATAAGAAAGAGAAGATATATTCGTTTTGCAGTCTTAGAATTATGAATGCCATAGCAAACCAACAGTTAAGGTCATAGCTGACCAACAGTTGAAATGTCATAGCTTACAAACAGTTGAAATGTCAAAACTGGCCAGTAGTTGAATGACATGATAATCAAAATGTTATAGCTTATTAAATATAAAGAGAACGTTATGTGTTCAAAATATAAAGAAAATATCATGTGTCAAAATATATAAAGAGAATTTCATGTGTTCAATTAAATAGAAAATGCTCTGCTACTAAAATATAACTAAAATGTTTTGAGACCAAAGGTTAAAGAAGGTGACAAAACGCCCATGTTTTTAGCGAGTGTCATAGGACCAGCACAAGACAACGTATTACAAAAGTAGTTCAAGTTTCCATTGCAGTATTTGACTAGTGACTTGAGTTTTGTCTGGGTGGACTCAAAGGCGTTTGATATCCGAAAACAAAAATCCGATTCTAATCGTTCATTGAGTTTGGAAGTCGGTTGAGAAGCCGAAAGTGAAGCCCTAGAGAAACCAAAAAAAGAAAAGAAGCCAGAAGAGAAGCAATATCCGAAAGAGAAACCAAATAAAAAGCTGAAAGAGAAGACACAGAGAAACTAAAAGAGAAGCCTAACTCCTAATGATTCATCCAACTCTTAATATTCATGAATCACATTTACCTAATCTTATCAACACTATTGAAGACTCCTTAGCCCACCAGGGAGGGCAAACACCACCCACTGTACAGGCTCAAGTCTTCATCATGCTTTGGCTGTAATAAATAAAAAACAGAAATGGAAAAGTGGTTTAAGTGTTGAGACAAGTCCCAAAAAAGCCCTTGGAATCTGGGAGCACATGTCCAGGCCTGAGAAAGCTATTATAGCACAGTGCAGGACAGACCATTGTCCTGTTGGCTCATATTTCTTACGGCTATGGTCAAATTTTAATTCACGTGCCCCCGCTGCGGGGAAGAAGAGGAAATCGTGCCTCATATTCTATTTGATTGCTCCAGACTTGCTGATCTCCGTCTCGACAGGTCTGGGAAACCAAAATTTCTCGACCTGTTTGGTGACATATTTGCACTAGGCGAGACAGAAGGGTCAAGGGTTTTTGCAAGAGAGGATTTAAGCCTCTCAAGCCCTCACTCAAATGGTGTTTGATGATGATGATTTTTTTTTCACTTGTGTTCAAAAAATAAAGTATCTGGAAATTCACAAAAAACGTAGCATGGCTCTCCTGACGTCCAAAATGTCAAACTTCTGACATCAGGTCAGGGTGAATACTTTAGCAAAACAATCCAGATCTATTAAATTATTTCTAAACCGTCACTTGAGTGATAAAAACCTCAAAACTCGCTTAATGTCCATTTGTATTTAATTGTTCATAAAGTGCATAAGCCATTATCTTCTTGGTATTCACTCACAGCAGCTTGAGTCCCAACTGGTGACCGGAAGATGATGTAAAGCGGAAGTAATCAGTACCACAGAAGTACACTCAAACAACCCGAAACCTGGCGAAGCCAATCAATATTTCCTTATTATTCCCTCCCGCTGGGTTCAATCCAAATCTTCCCGCGGTTTTATTTAAATTCTTTCATATACAGCACTCTTCCTACAAGTTATGTCCCCTGACAATAATTCATCGCTACTAGAACACTTTTGAGTAAAAGTAAGAGACACAGTATAAGTAAGAGACACAGTAAAAGTAAGAGACTCATTAAAAGTAAGAGACACAGTAAAAGTAAAGACATGTAATAAAAGTAAGAGACACAGTTAAAAGTAAGATACATGAAAAAGTAACAGCCACAGTAAAAATAAGAGACATGAAAAAGTAAGAGACATTTAAAAGTAAGAGACATTTAAAAGTAAGAGGCACAGTAAAAAGTAAGAGACATTTAAAAGTAAGAGACACAGTAAAAGTAAGATACGCAGTAAAAAGTAAAGTAAATTAAGAGACATGTAAAAGTTAGAGACACAGTGAGAGTAAGACACGACACGATAAGAGTAAGACACGCGGTAAGATACAAAGTAAAAATAAGACACACATTAAGAGTCTGACTCATTGCTAATTATAGAGAATAAGCAGGTGGAAAAAATAATATTTCATTGATGCCATTGGTAACTTTACGAGTGCCAAATTACGAAAAGCACTTCCCTATGAAAATGTCGCTACAGACAGTTGGTTCTTTAACTTCGTCAACATTATATGTTTTCATACTGATGACTGCTCTGGTACACTACGGCTAACAGCAGAGTTTCTCGCCAGGGCTCTACGGGAGGATTGATCCTTTCAGCCCTGATTTTCATTTTGGAGTTCATCTCAGGTACAAATGTAAGTATGGAATTAGTACACCAAAGTACAAATAACACCAAATTACATCAAATTACACCAACGTTTCCAACGTCTTATCCACGGCCTAGCAAGAGAGGGGGAGGAGCCGGTAATTTATTTTTCATGGGACCAAAACTGTATTTCCAAAGAAGAAATAAATTGAAGTTTTAATAGAAACCAATTAAAATGACTAGGATAGCAATGTTTCAAAAATGTATCTTCACAGTAGGTCATTTTATACTGTATACCGTTTTTTGTGAGAGACATCTTCAATACTATTATATCAAATTTTCCCACAGAAGAAATTTCAAAACGTCTCCGCTAAAGCAATTCTAATAGACTTTCTATTGTCTGAACTTTTGGACGATCAGCGTTACGTTGACAACTTGTGTAAGACTAAGACAAAAATAAAGAAAAAAAAAACTACGTACTTTATTAGGAGGTGGGACAAGAGAGGGGGCGGAGCCTAGCACCCTCGGTACCCTCTTGAGTGTTTGAGAGTCTTCTTGTTTAAAAACTAGAAAAACATAAAATACTTTAACAAAACAAAGCTAATACAAAGTGTAATTGTATTATTTAGTTTGGATCAGGCTTGAAATAGACCTTGACCTACAACAATAAATCTGTGTGATTAGAAATATTGTTACCAATTGTTTTTGTTTAGCGCTATTTTATGCTTTTAGTTTTCTCAAAGCACTATGATCCTATCACTTGTCTGGACTTGTTGGGCAACTGGAGGTGGGGCGGGGCAGGAAAGAGAGGGATATCTGGGTGGATTTTTAAGACATTTGTTTGTTTTTTTTAAAGGATTTAAAAAAGAAAGGGAATGACCTAAATTTGAGCTTGTGGCTCACGCCTTCTGGAGCCGACATGCTAACCACTCCGCTAGTGAGGTACTTAAGACGACTAAAGAAGATAGTTTGTTTCAGTTTAGAGCGGCGACCTGTAAGAGGCCTGATTCAGTTTATACCACCACTTAAGTACAGTTTTGTTAGAGATAGCAAACAAAATCATGAATAACCAAGAGTTGATCAACTGGAGGCGCGGTGGCTGAGAGGTAAAGAGCTTGGCTTATGAATTGGGAGTCCCGGGTTCGAATCCTGGTTAAGACTGGGATTTTTATTTTGAGATCCTTGGGCGCCTTTAAGCACACCTAACTCTAATGGGTACCTGACATAAGTTGGGGAAATGTAAAAGCGGTTTGTCGTTGTGCTGGCCACATGACACCCTCGTTAACTGTAGGCCACAGATTCAGATGACTTTTACATCACATGCCCTATAGACCACAAGGTCTGAAAGGGAAACTTTACTTTTTTCTTGTGTTGTCATGCAAAGGAAAAGATTATGCAAAATTTCAGCTTTATCTAAGATGTCGGAGAAATAACATTTTACCAGACAGACAGAGTAAGTTGATATAAGCTTTGTACAAATTCACTATAAACAAAGGAGGTTAGAAACGGTTTAGAATAGCGGGACATTTTTTTTCCTGAATCTACCCAAAAATTTGTCGTTGGCGTTTAATGGACATTTCCTAAAATAGAATCTCGTCAACTCTTAGATACGGTTTCAGGTTGATGGTGGTAAAAAAATGATGAACAAAATAGGGGGGGGGGGGGTTAGGTCACAATTATTTTACAGTTATTTTGAGTGAAACAAGCAGAAAACATTTCGATGAAGCCATGGCGTAGCCAGGAATTTCTTTCAACGGGAGGTGGGTTAAAAAAGGGGAAGGGATTTTTTCTTTTTTTTCCCTTTGCACGCAAACACAGACATCCACATATATATGTTAATCTACATCTAAAGAGATATATCTGACTGTTCATAAATCTATCCAGTGGCGTCAGTAAGGTAGGTGTCACACGGTGCGGTTAGCTCAGGGTGTCAAATCAAATTTCTCCAAACTTTTCCCAGTAAACATTTTCGCGACTTAGTTCTTGGTGTTTAACCAATACAGTGAGCTGATGACTTTCATTGTGGGGTAAACACATGTGCCAATTCTAATACAAAACTAAATCCCAACAGCACGTGAGACATGGAAGTCATTTGCCAAAATTGAAAAAAAAAAAAAGACTAAATGTGCCTAAAAATTGGCTAAAGGTTCTCTCTCAGTTCAGTAAGTCACTCTGGGAAAGATCTTGGTTAATAAAGCTCTTCGACTCCGTCAAGTGTTTTCCTCCATTCCGAGCCTCATAAACTATTTCTCTGGCGTCTTCAGCGCATGTTTCTTACCGTAGTAAGAATAGCCCATGTCAATATGAAAGTACAACGGACTGGGACAAGTTAAGATAATCTTCGCAGGGGGAGAATTTGACCATTCGGACCATTCGAGAAAAATCATGCACGCACCAAGTTTTGAAATGTCTTCATCAAAAAGTTTTGAATTGATATTGTTGCTAATGCCACTCACAATAAAACGTTAGACACTTTAAAAGATCCTTAGATAAAGTCTTAAACTTACAACATTATAAGTTTATAAATATTGATAACAATGTCATTTTGCTGGGTTTTTATCTTGATAACAATGTCATTTTACTGGGTTTTTATCT
>JADKLZ010000167.1:17113806-17127636 GCA_021533235.1 Biomphalaria straminea
TTTACTGGGTTTTTATCTTGATAACAATGTCATTTTACTGGGTTTTTTGTTGATAACAATGTCATTTTACTGGGTTTTTATCCGAACGTTGATTGATAACCAAAATGATAATACAACTTTTTAATTTCAGCTTTGTAAAATAATTTGAACGGCTTCGACCCTCCCCTATGGTCATGACGTGGCACTTCCACTCCCCCCAAGAGGTGGACTTCTCTGTTAACGCAATAGTACGATGGTAAGTTACTCGGGACACAAGGATCCGTTCTGCTGTAAAAAGGAGGTAGACTAATAGAGGCATTAAAAAGAAACTTTTGAATCGATCGTTTTGTTAAGGTAGAAATGTTCTACTTTGAAGATGAAACGATGTTCATAAAAATTAATAATTAATTAATTATATTTTCTAAAATTTGGTAACAATGTCGTTTTTACCTGAATAATACTAAAATATAAAATAAATAAAATGCGAATACAACCGATTTTTTATTTAAAAAAACAAAGAACATTTTTGCACCCCCTAGTAATCTATCTATCCTTTACTAAAGGAGTCCGCCACTGGTAAGAAGACAGATTCATATGTAAAATATTTTTATTACGGGGGAGGTGAATTTAAAACCCATTCCGTTCAATACGATCAAGTAATTTGGCAATTGTACTTTTGCTTTTATTTGGGGAGGGGGGTGGAGTGGAGCGGAGTTGATGGGGTTAAACCTCAACTCCGGCTAATATTCTGGTGACTGTAGTTAAGGGGGGGGGGGTATCTAACCTCATCCTCTCCATGACTACGAGCACAGAATTTGGTGTTGGCGAAGATTTTTTTTCTGATAGTTAATTTCCTGACATGAGTAAAATAAGGTAAGCTCCCCTTTTAGTCTGTCTTCAAAGTTGTTTTTTTTAAAGAGTTTCTCAAAACTGATTATAAGGTCATCTGTTGGTCAAGTGTATCGTCTGTTGGCCTGTTGCTCTAACGTGACAGTATTGGAAACAAACTCATCAGATATACAAACCTAACAAAGTAATCGTCGTGACAAGGAAAACATTTCAGAGCTTCCGGCTCTCTTCACTTTGACGTAATCGTTGCAGTGACGAGGCTTTTTACAAAGCTTTTATCAATTCACTCCGTCTGTCTGTCTGTCTGACTGCTAGAAATGTGTACGCTATTTCTCGTACCTCCCATTGTCGGATCAAGTTTAAAATTCCCACAATTGCCTCTAACAAAACAAGTTAACCAATCAATTAATTAGGGGTAATTAATTTTTTTTATATAAAAAGGGAAACAATCTTACAGTATTTAGATCCATGGCTGTAAATGTGCAGTTTTCCCCTTGTATAAGCCTTGTTTTTAAAGTACTTTTTTACGTTGTACTTGTGTTATATGACCAATATTAGCTCTAATTTCATTATCTGAACATGTTTGTTACCATGCACAAGCGGATCAGGAATTTTTGAGGAAGGAGGGCATTTTTTTTTTTTTGCAAACTATAACCCTAAGAGAAAATAAAAAATGGACTATATTACAATGAGAACAGTGTTTCTATAAACCTTCAGTCTAAAGTTAAGGTCAAATGACGCTAACTTGTTCGATATAAGAGTTATTTCATACAGTTACTTCAGCGGTATCGGTATCTACAATAATATATATGTAGTTTATTTATTAATTGTGACTTTTTGGCAACTGTAGTTTGCTTGAAAATTAGCATCATCTTCCTTTTCCGACTGCTAAATATTGAGTTGCATTTTCGTTTAGAAGGCGCTTTAGTTCAGCTGATACACGCGAAATCAAAATTTGTTTTACTTGTCGTCTGGTGTTGAGCTTATTTAGATCTGATGTGTGTCTGCTCAAAAATGCCAAGTCCCAAATCCACGAGGGGGCGTAACGTTACGCTTTCATTTCTCATCATTAAAAATGATTCTTAATGTCTCATATCAAAAAATGATTTCAATACCTTTTCTCTTCTTAACCAGTGTTTTTTAGATTTGTGCTCTATTTCTGTCAGAAAAGGTTTTGTGGTTCAACGCTTGTCATGTTTTAAAATTTACAGTGCTAAGCAGATCGTCACAGAGTAGTCATTTAAAACTTTGCCAGAGAGGTTCCGTCTGACTTGAACTTTTCTTAATAACTCTTTACTGCCTGTTCGCTATGAAATCCAGTCATACTTCTGGAGGTATCAGTAGTCACTTCCACTTATTTCTTCCAAAGAATAGAAACATCGTCCATGATATCTATAACTTCTTTGAACAGGTCTTTGCTAGAGGTGGTCCAATACAAGCTTCTCATAACTTATAGTTCTTCTGTGATTTAGAAAGTCGTTTTTCGTACCGCGAAAAAGTACCAAAAGTGTAGCGGTATCAGATATGTCAGCGGCACTCGAAATTATTTCAAACTCAATCTCTTAGTTTTATAAGATTTCTAATTTTCATGCGAAAATGTGTGGTGGCTTATACTGCATTCTCTGCCATCATATTTCTTTCATCACTGATAGAACGATCCCCCTTTTTGTTTTACGATTTGTCTTGGAAAAATGGTTTGATTTCAAAACTTCAAATGTGAGCCACTCTGGAGCTTGCTCCTACTGCCGGCTCATTTTTTTGGGCCCTTATTGTTAAATAATCTCGTCAATCTTCTCATTTTTATGCGTAACTTAGAAATCTTATTTTGGTGGTTCATTCTAATAATGCCGCCATATTTGTTTATGTTTTTTAAATTTCATAATGCTGTTTAGCTTTTGTTTAAACCTTGTTTGGAAGATTTCCTTTTCCAATGAGTTTCTTTACATGGAAATGTGCAGTTGAAGTTTTATTTTACGCTTCATTCTATTCCTAGCTAATAGGCTAATAGGCTCTTGTTTCAGTATGGGCTTTGATTTAATATCGAAAGTTGGGACACTCTTTTTTTCTCCTAATTGACTACTATGATGAGCGCCCACACAGTTCAAATGATATTTTTAAAATCTCCACCAAGACAACACGATGATATTTGAGATGTGAGGGGAGAAGATTGTTGACGACAAGGAGAGTATCGAAAGAAAGGAAGCAGGGGGAAAGTGAACAGCGAGAGGATGACATAGACCAGGGGCGTAGCTATAATTTTACTTCGTTTGCGGGCTGGGGGGGGGCTTATCTCTTTTGGGGCCCCTGCATTTCGCGTGATATTTCATTTTTAATCTACAAAACTTTCATTAGGGGGCCCCTTCAAGTGGGGGCCCCGGTGAATTTTCAAATGTTACCTCCTCCTTCTAGCTACGCCACTGACATAGATATAGAATATGTGTCTAGACGAGAGAGAGAGAGAGAGTGAAAGAAAGGGAGAGCGAGAGAGCGATACAGAAAGAACGAACGATGGAGATCAAGTGAGAGAGAGAGAGGTAAGGAGAAAGACAGAAAGAATGAGAGAGAAAAGAGAGAAGGAGAGCGAGAGATGAAGTGGGACATAGAGAGGGGAGAGGGGGAAATGATGGGGAGAGCTAGTGAGTGATAATTTATGGAGATCGAGTGAGGTAGAGATAGGGCGGAGAAGAGGGGGGAGGGGAGAGAGGGGATAGGAGTGAGAGAGAGAGGAAGAGGAAAAAACGGCTGGCAGAGAAGGAGAGGGAAAGAGAAATAGGCAGGGAGAGGAGAACTAGAGACGAAGAGTGGGCAGAAGAAAAAGAGTCAAACAGAGAGACAACTCTGTAAAAGAGAAGCCAAACAAAGATCTACAACTGTTACATTCATGTCAAGCCGAGGTTGTCTCTAAATTTAGATGAATGACTTTAGTTCCTGCCAGGATCATGACGCAAACATTCAAAAGCCGAATCATTAAACTACAAGGATGATACACGCTGATAGCTCACGGACTTGGACATGGTTGCCATTTATAAAGTTTCCTTGACCTGTAGGTGAGATAAATTGGGTCATTTTCGACTGCAAAAGATCAGACAAATTATAATTACATTCCCTTTAATGTTATCTACATTTTAACTTTGGATGGAAACATCTATTCTCAATTGTAGTTACCATACAATTTTTATAATTGACATGGTTGAACTCCTTTTTTTTATATCAAGGAAGACAACGTATCAATTAAAAACATTTGAGAAAATGTGTAATGCAATAATGTACATTATTGTGTTTTAATGTTAAATATATCTGTATATTTACAATGAATGAAACACTGACTCATCTTTAACTATCTTATCTTATATGAAACAGACTAAAGAAAATGATAATATCCTAAACAAAAACAATTTGTTATATATATTCTAATAGCACACATTTATTATTGTTAGTCTAGATCTGTTACGTATTTAATTACTTGGCTGATCTAATTGATACAATTCACTTGCTTTTAGCCTTATTACTCTTGAGAAACACATTTTGTATATTTTCTTGTTCGTTTCAATATAACCTTAGATTGATGAACTAACAGGGGAGTAAATGTTTTCTATAACATTTGCTTAGATGTCAACATTCATGTATCAATGCAGCGCAAACTAAGCAGTTTTAAAAATGGCTTATTGGTCATTGTCTTGTCAATGGATCATTTGTAATGTTAGTGTATTCTCAATGAAATGTTCATCTGGTCAGTCTTTTTTCAATGAAATGTTTATCTGATCAGTCTACTGTCAATTCAAATTTCATATCCTCAGTCTTTTGTCAATGAAATGTTCATCTGTTCAGTCTATTGTCAATGAAATGTTAATCTGTTCAGTCTACTGTCAATGAAATGTTCATCTGGTCAGTCTTTTGTTAATAAACTGTTCATCTGGTCAGTCTACTGTCAATGAAATGTTCATCTGATCAGTCTACTGTCAATGAAATGTTCATTGTCAATGAAATGTTCACCTGGTCAGTCTATTGTCAATGAAATGCTCATCTGGTCAGTCTTTTGGCAATGAAATGTTCATGTGGTCAGTCTATTGTCATTGAAATGTTCATCTTGTCAGTCTATTGTCAATGAAATGTTCATTTGGTCGTTGATTGACAAAGAAACGAAAATGATTAGAACTAAGGAAACCTTTTAAGCTGAGAAATGTTTGTTCCTGGGACTCAATATGAAAGAAAAGATCCATACAATGTTTTCCCTAAATGAAAGTCTTTTCTAAGGTCCACTATTTACTTCATGTATCCATCTAAGATTTCTTTTGTTCTAATTTCTCTCCGCCTCTGACGTCTGTTTAGTAAGAAAGGAAACATTCAAAAAGTAGTCTTCAAGTGAAATTAAGAAAGCGTACAAGTGTCAACGACTGCCAAAGTCAGTTTCCAAGAGAGTCTGTAAATCAACATGATATGTATTTAATTATTCCGAGAAGTCTTTTGAATGCAAAATATCTGCATGGTTTGTTTTCTGTTTTTCAAACGTTATTTGAACTTTAAAAGCAAGATTTTATGCAATGAATAGCTTGTTATACAGTTAACGGCCTATTTATTTCAATTTAATTCCAAAAGTAGACGTAATCACTTCGAAAGGTACATCAATATTTTCATGTCATTGGCAATTATTTTACGAGTAAAATAAAATTCATTAGCATTATCAGGGCCGAGTTTATTATGCAGAGTGATAGGAAATGTCGACAGATGGAAACTTATTTGGAAAATGTTGAAAAAAGAACTTTTCTTGATACTTCAAAGAGGTTGTTTTCTGATTTAGAGCAGCGGGAAACCTCATCCTAAGATCACTAACAGGACTTTAACAAATACAAGCAATAGAAAAATAAAACACTTTTTAAAAACAAAGTACATAACACCATGAAATTAAAGGAATTTTACAAAGTTTAAATCAACTCAATCAACCTGTGTATCTGGTAAAATGTTTATGCAAGTTATTTCTCCAACACCCAATCTCGGGTCAAGCTGACATTTTGCACAATTATTTCTTGTCTTTATATGAGAAATGATTGCTTGTAATCACATTTACGTAAGGATCAAGAGAGCAGTCTTGGTCTTAGTCTTTTACCTGGCAAAACAAGAATCGATAAAAAAAAAATTAGTTAGTTAACTGTTGGTAATTAATTATTTTGTTTCGTATTTCGAGCAAAGGAAAGAAATTGTACTTGACTGATGTGGTGGTATAAGCTGAATTAGCCACCTTTATTTTATTTATAGGTCGCCGCTTGTAAGTTTGAAGCTAACAATACATAACTATAAAACTTTCTATTTTCGTTAGCGATTCGCTGGCATAGTGGTTAGTGGGACAGCTTGAGTAGGCGGAAGAAGAGGCTTTAGAATAAAAATATTTCTAATCGTACAGATTTATTATTTTTAGTCTAGAATAGAGTCCAAATCTAGTCCAAATCTAGTCCAAATCTATTAAAATGTAATGACATGGCTGATCCAACTAATTAATACAACTACGTTTAATATAAGCATAGTGAATAGTTAAGTGAAAAAATATACAAAAAGAAGTCCCTTCAGCTTTGATGCACTATGCGTTAGTACACTCTGCCTACCTGGCCTGCAGGAAACATCTGATCCCAAAAGTAAAATAAAATGATGATAAATTTTTAACCTTTGACCGAAGACAGAGAAGAGATTTTCTTTCTTGGTAATCCTCTGTCAATGTAATAGACTAGACTTGAAGTTCTGTATCACATTCAAACAAGACAAGAGTCTAAACATTCGCTGAATGAATGACTCTCTATTCGAGACATAATTTTTATTATCCCAACTCGATATAATGGCTAGATAAAAAGGATACAATGTATCACAATCTTTACATTGCAACATTATACGTTTTTAGTTTAAAAGTCAGAACTTCTTGAAGGGTGGTCGGGCGTAGGGTAGAAGGCGGAACCTGGGTTTTGGGATATGAGATCGTTGTAACAATTTTTCTTGAAATTTAAAAGTTGATGTATATTGAAAGGAATTACTAGTTCGTTCGTTGGACACAAGGGGAAAAATCCAATTTAACGGTTATCATTTTTCAAGGAAAAAAAAAATAAAATTAATTTAAATTTGGTAAGAGAACTAGATCTAGGTCTCGATCTAACATCGCGTTCTTTGAAGGACTAACGCATTCGTAAAGCATTATTGATTCAAGAGTTTGATAAATAAATAAAAATAGAAGGAAATTTGTGCGCATCGTCTTGTATGTCTGTCTAGGCCTGTCGTTAGAATATACTATCTAGTAGATCTATATATAATCTATACATTCGCTTTACAAGGAATTTTTTCTTATCTTATACTAGATAGATATTACCCGCTGTCCGCGGGTCTTAATTTGCGTAATGCTGATGTAATCAGTGATATTGTGCATTAGAAACAAAGAAAATAATAATGTTTAAAGTAAAGCGAATGCGCGAATTCACGTTAAAAAAGAAATCATTAATGGAGCTATAAATAGAAACTTGACCTTATTTTACGCGATAATAGGATAATAGTTGCAATCATGTAAAAATGCTTTAGAAAACAAATTTCAATGTTAATTTGATTAAAATATGAAATGAATGGACTATAATTAATATGTTCAAGTGTTAAAGCTTTAAACTATCTTTGCGAAGAGAAGTTCTATCATCTTTAGTTCTAGACCTAGATCTAGGAATAGAGAGATTTGTAACCTTTCGGTAATGTCTAATGCAACTAGTTCAACAGGATTTTTATATTCGCAGATACAAAGAACGAATTTATGTAAAAATCCTTTTGAAACACAAATTCGAAGGTTAATTTTGTTAAATAATTAAATCATTAGACTATATTTTTTATTTTCATGCGTCAAAGTTAAAATCTATAAGTGCAAAGTGTATTTCTTAAAATTAGATCTAGAATAATCTAGATCTAAATCCTTTCGATTTTTTTCTCATGTCAACATTTGTAAACAAAGCCTAGTTCATAAAATAGTATAGCTGTAATAGACTTGGGAAACTTTATTTTTTTTTAGGGTTTTAAGTTTGTTTTAGGGCTACAATTCATACATACAGGTCTAAGTTAGTACCCAAGGAACATTTCTGTCAAGTTTTGTCAAGATCGGTGAAATGGTTTTGATTTCTATACGGGGACATACATACATACATACATAGGCCTACATACATACATACATACATACGCCTTTGTTTTCCTTTTATATATTAGATGTTTAAGTCGTTACTTCAAAAAAGAAGATGATTGCGTGACTTGCGTCCTACGCGTTGTACATTTAGTCATGCATATCAACCAATGACTAAGATTCTGCCAAGTCACTGGTTTTGTTGTGTTGTTGTAGCTTCGACCCCAAAGTAATTCGCCGTGTTGACATCATTTCATTGAGGTAAAAGTTTTTTTTTTAAATATAATATTTATTAGTTATTAAGAGAAAATAGTATTTTAATGTTTTTCTTGTTTATGCTCAAATTTACTGCAAGGTTTAAAAAAATAAGGTTAAAGAAGCCAGAGAAAATATCATTCGTTGAATCAAAAAAAATTATGAATACAACATGAAAGCTAATAATCCCAGTTTGATCTGTCAGTAAGGGTAGAGCCTGGCTGAACTAGAAGTTCTGTCTGATGAGGGTCGAAACCGATGTTTAAATGATCACTATGGCTATGTCCAGATGTCTGGACATTGCTGATTCAAGGGTTAGTGCGTGATCGAAGTCACCGGCGACTAAACTTTGCCAAGCTGACCGTGTCCCTTCAGGAACAACGCATGCACTAGTGACACGGGAGCTCAATGGGAATTCTCTCGAGATTATTAGGCACCAGCAAGGGAGTTTTGTTTTGCTACCATTTGGCCTAGTCGTTTGCTCTTGTGACCGTCTCCAACCGGGCGCCAAATTGTGGGAGGGTAACTTGCCCAGTGTCTATAATATCTGCGTCTTTGTTTTGTTTCGGACATTACGGTGTTACGTTCTAACTCGAAACTCTTGCAGATGGGCAGGGAACAGCAGCGGCAAGGGTTCAAACCCAGGCACATCGTGATGGCGGCCCGAGCCCAAAACCACGTCAACAAGTATCCACTGAGCGAAACGTACTGCTAGCATCGAGGTCACACAACAGAATGAGATCCCAGACATTAACCAGTCAGACAAACAAACTTTTGTATCTTGGTCATTTTTCTACTCACTGCTAAGGCAAGAGAAAGACCACGCCCATCGCTTGAAATGATGTCAACACTGCGAATTACTTTGGGGTCAAAGGTACAACAACAAATACCGGAAAACATGGAAAAATACAAATGGGGGGAAGAAAATAGCTCTAATTTGCCAGACATTTGCCGGAAGAGAGTCGAGCTCTCCCAGACTGAAGTGCGGCTAAGTACTCACTCTTCCGTACCAATGGATGAAAATCTATTAGACAGACGTATTACTTATAGATTTCCCGCCAGAGGTCACTGAGGTTTTCCACTCCCATAGTTCTTAAGACTTACATTGAAAAAAAAGGTGGTGATAATATTTGTTTCACTTCGTCAACAGTTGAGAGTGACTGGCCCTCAATTGAGCCATTATTAGCATCCTCCGAACGCGGTATAGCCGCAATTAGTTTTCTGTAGTCTGTCCGTCCGTCCTGTTTAGACCTCAAAAGCTAGAAAAGAAAATGAAAAAACGGACATCATAATATTTTAGACCTTTCTAAGTTTTGATGAAAGTACTACTTTTTATTTTTCGAAATGAACAATTTAATTTTTTTAAAATTAACTATGCAAGCAGATTTTTCATAAAATACATCACTTTTGAAAGAAAAATTTCAGGTAAGTTGTTTAAAAAGATCACAGACTTCTTGAATCGTAACATCTACCGCTTCATAATGGGTCCCTCACGTTCTCATGTTTCAGGCTCGTTTAATTTGTTTACACCTCAGCTCCCTTCCCACGCCAACAACCAAAAGTGAATACTTCGTCCACATTCCCGTTCCACTTTTTACATTTCTCTTAGTCTTTTGTTCTCTCTAGATTTAAATAAATATCTATTTGGTTTTATTAATTATCATCTTGTAATTGTCTCTCGCGAAAAAAAAAAGACTATATCTATCTTATTAATGCTATTAAGATAGTGTGTTTTTTTTAAAATTTAGACCGCCTCTTAAAGAAAGCGGAAATGACGTATGGCATTTAAAAAATATCTAAACTTAGGGCAAATGAGAAAAAAATCGCTTTAAAAATACGGAATTTGTGATATTTTAAATATAGTTCGTCCATCGTGGTTCGATGATGACCACTTTTGTCATCCAGGGGGCTGATGGCTTTCCGCTGGGGTTTTGTGCCTCCTCGTGTGGCTGGTGAGACCTATGTGAGCCCGGAATGTTCGGCTGCACACTGGTCAAGTTATTCCAGCTGGAGCTATAGTCATGGCCTTGCTTTTCTTCTCTGGCACTTTTTTTTTTCTGCCAGCATTGTTCTCTTTTACTCAGCAATTTGTGCACCAGTTTTCACAGCGCGACGTCATGATGCTCTGTCATGTGCCTCTGTCTCCCAGGTGGCTGGGTCTATGCTGAACGCCTTCAGAGAAGCTTTGAGGGTGTCCCTGAAGCGTTTTCTTTGTCTGCTTTGCGAGCGCTTTTCTTCCCTTAATTGGCCATACAAGAGTCGTTTAGGGATGCGGCGGGTCTTACATTCTGTAGACGTGTCCTGCCCATCGCAGCTGGGACTGCATTAAGATTGTGTGGATGTTTTTCAGATCCGCTCTTCGGGAGACTTCAGCATCTTGCCATTTGACATTCAGTTTATTTCTTCGACATGTAATGTGGAAGTGGTTCAGTTTCTTTGCATGTTTTCTGTACACTTTCCACGTTTCTGAAGCACAGAGCGATGTTGGGAGGATGACATCCCGATAGATCCCTAGCTTTGTATTTGTTGTAATATCTCGTCTGTTCCTGAAAGACTTCATAAGATTTTATTACTTATGTGGAAACAAATGCCACAATTGTCCATCTATACCAAAAGGAAACCGCCAAATTTGCGACTACTATTGCTGGGAAAATTCTCGCACGCACCCTACTAAATTGGCTAATGCAACACCTAGACTACTGTATACTACCAGAAAGCCAGTGCGGCTTGAAAAAAGAGCGTGGAACCATTGACATGATCTTTGCGATAATACAGATTCACGATATTTGAAATATCCTTTGTATGTAGAATGCGGTTTTTTTTAATACCGAAAATAAACTAAAAAGGTTTGCTAGAAACCTTTTTTTTTATTATTATAGCTTTTATACAGCGCTACTTTCATGTTAATAGCATGCTCATGCTATGGTCCAATCTCATTTGTGGACCATTGGGGGGAGGGGGTTATCTATGAGTTGGTTTTTCTTGCTGCCTTTAGGCGCCCAGTAAACACAACTCTGACGGAGTCGGGTTAGGAAGCTCGAGCCCACTTCTAGGTAGCAGGCCAAGCCAAGTTCCAGCGCACTTAGTCTCTCGACCACGCTTGCGTTTTTTTCACGAACAACAGTCGTCATGTTGTCAAATCCGGTTCTTAGTAATCACCTTGGAGGTAAAAAGGAACCTGTGCAAGAAATTTCATGCGGACTATAGGACAGTTTAAGAGATCTCTTCAAAAATGAGTCAGTGAGTGGTCAGTGAGGGGTATTTTTTAAATATATTAGATATTCAAGTCATTCCTAAAGACGAAGGGGCTTGTACGCGTAGAGTGCTGTAATTCCCGCCTCAAAAATACAGATATAAATTCAAATTTGAGATTTGAAATATGTATTAAAAAATTCAACCTTTAATACTTCATCTTTATAAAGAAGGTTAACCCATCCCATGGCTATGATAGCTACGTGGCCGCTAAAATTTCCATTTTTCCTATTCCTAGGAGTGAAATAAATTTTTCTTGTGTTTTTTCCTCAGCAGTATTTTTTTTTCTCCCTCTAACCGTCTGGTTTTTATGACAGGTCTGAAAATGAGCTCTTTGGTGAAGGGAGATAACGTATTGTCTATCTGCTGGTGTATCGGAGATAGTCGAGGAGAAAATTTGAGTTATGAGATTGTAGACAAGTGCAAGAGATTGGAGGGTCAAAGAAAAAGGCATCGTCTTCTGAGAAACTTGAGAAATTGATGAATTCTGGAGAAAAAACAAACATGAAATATGTGTCTTACTAGTTATTGATTGAACATAGCACCTAATATGGATGGAAATTTTAGCGGCCACGTAGCTATCATAGCCATGGGATGGGTTAACCTTCTTTATAAAGATGAAGTATTAAAGGTTGAATTTTTTAATACATATTTCAAATCCAATGATATATCTGGAATAGATGCTTATAATTACATTATCTACCATTTCGATATTAATATGATGAATAGAACAGTAAGTCTGCTGTAACGAGTTGAAAGAGAGAGTAACAAAAAGATCGACAAAGAAAGAAAGAAAAGAAAAAGAGAGAAAGAAAGAAAGATAGAGAAAGTTGGAAGAAAAAGGTAGTGGGATAGAAATTGAGAAAAAAAGAGAAATGAAGAGTAAAAAAAGGCCAAAAAGAGAAAAAAAAGAAAGATAGAGAGAGAAAAAAGAGTGAGAGAGATAAAGAGAAACTGAAAGAAAGAGAAAAAGACAAATGAGAGATACAAAGAACGGACTAAAAAAAATAAAGCGAGAAAGAAATAAGGAGAATAGGAGTGAAAGAGAGAAAGCAAATAAAAAAGAAAGATGGAGAGAGAAAGAAAAAGTAGGAGTGTTGAGTTGGGCTGGGATGTAACTCCAGACAGCTAATCCATCCAGCCCCGTGGGCCTATTAGTTCAGTTAGAATAGACATTGGAATAAGTACAAGCTCCTCAATTTAAACTCAATTAACGCTACTTGTGTTCTTATTTCCTTTATATTTCATTTATCAATCTATAATAAAATAATAATAAATAAAATTATAATGATAAAGAGTTAAAAGTTCCCACACACTTCCTTTGGACATCTAATTTTAGTAATTAGTACGTTTAATTATAATGGACCTCCACCCCTTTTTAAAATTTGTAACACTATAATGATATGAAGTTAAAAGCTTCTCCGTATCTATAACAACAACGTAGTTTAAATATCTATTAAGTTGAATTTATCCAGCCTGTAGATCCTAGTATCCCATTCTCTCTTCCTCCTTTTTTTCTGGCACTTTCAAGAACTCCGCGTTTGTCCAGTGTATTCTAGTATGTGTTACTTTTAATTGGAAGGACCCGCTTTAAAATCGCCCTCCCAAGCACGATCTCTTATGGCCTGTTGAACTCTATATAGCTTCCCCCCCTTTCTTTTTCGTACCGACCCTCAAAACGCTTGAATTTTAGTATTTGTTACCATTCCCCTGTTTTGTAACGCTATTCTTCCCAAAAACTTCTTTTTTTTGTGCCAGATAATTCAATTACAAATAGAACTTATTCAGCTCTTCATCCACCCACTCTACGTCTTATAAAATAGTCATATATAAAGTAATTCTTCAACCCTCCGTCTGCACACAGCCTTCACAGATTAAATACATATATGCATTCAGTTGTTTAGCATTACATTGCAATAAATTGACACACAAGACGCCAAAGAATTTTATGAAAATATATTAACATTTTACAATCCAATAGTCACCCGTGTTTTAGTCTCTCCTCTGTCATCGTCCATTAACCATTTTTTACTACATGTCCCATGCAGTCTATGCCTTACACACGCTCCTTAGCAAAGATTAACACAGCAGAATATTGAAAGAAAGAGAAATTAGCGTAGGAGTAAAAAAGATAGAGAGAAGGTTGGAAGATAGATGAAAAAGTGAGTGAGAGAGATAGAAAAAGAGAGAAATAAAGAGTCTAAGAATCAGAAACAGCCTCATGTGGCGTATGATCGATTGTGAACAGTTAAGAAAAACGAGAAAAGATGATTTTGGGAGGGGAGAATCGCAGAGAGAGAGAGAGAGAGAGATAGAGATAGAGAGAGAGAGAGAGAGAGAGAGAGGGAGAGAGAGAGAGAGAGAGA
>JADKLZ010000167.1:17147104-17157119 GCA_021533235.1 Biomphalaria straminea
TGCAATTCATGGTCAGCTTATCTTATTTGTCTCTTGACTCTCGTTGTGGGAGTGATGTGACAGCGTAACAAATACCCATGCAATTCATGGTCAGCAGTTGTTCTTAGCAGGATAGCAAGAAAGAGGCTTGTCCATTCTTGTATGTTATCCAGCTTTTCTTTGGGTGACACTTTCTTCATGATCCCTTCACTGTACATTGAAGGATGACTTTTGATAGTGAGTCATATCTTACACTATGACCAAACCAGCTCAGATTTAGTCTCTTTACGCTATTGAGGAGTTCTTCCATTTTGCCATCCAGTTTTGACTTCAAAAATACAACTCAACTGTTTTCTTTTCCTGAACTATGATCCTCAGCATTTTTCTGTTCATTTACTCTCAAAAACTTTTTCTTTCATCCTCAACATCCAGTGTCTAACTTTCACAATCATATAGAAGTACATAGATCACTAGGGAAGAATACAGTTTTAATTTGACTGGGAAGCTGATGTTACAGATTTTCCAAAGTTTTCTCGTGGCAGCAGATTCCAAGCTTAAACAGATTTGATCTCTTTTATTGATCTGCCATCTTTTTTATGCTTGACCCTTAGTATTTAAATGAAATAACTTCTAATATTTGAACATTCAAGTGTATGCAACATCTCAAACTATCTCCACCACAAAGTAGTTTGCGCTTTTCTGTAGTGATTTCCAAGCCAACTGCTGTAGCTGCAGATTCGCTATCTTTTTTAAGGTAAGATCTTGTACCTGGTCTGCCTTTTCTCCAATGAGGTATATATAATCTGTAAACCTGAGATTGGAATTAGGCTCTACAGTGCTCCCCAAACACCCTAGCTGGCTAAGATTGGCGAGATAATATTTTTGGCGGGGATGGGAACACTAGTACAAGTTTGAGAAACACTGTCACAAAACATGAAATTTGAGACTTTAAAAAAAATTATAAATTGTTCTCATGTGTTAAGATCAAACATCATTAAACGAGTCAATAACCATCTATCCATCTCATACCTCCCTATTATCGTCATTCTGTCTGTCTGATTTTTTTCCTGTCTGTTTCTTTCTATCCATGTCTCTCTATAGAAACCCTCTAACTCAATGTTACGTGAAATTGTTCTGGCTTCTTGTTAAACATTTTAATTATTTTATTGAACAAGACCTGCTAATGTATTTCTCTTGACGTCAGCCTAAACAAAATGTCAAAAAGCTAGATCTAGGCTTTAAAATGTGGATTAAATCTACGAATTTGAATCTACATCAGGTCTATGTATATCTAAACTAAAAGTTAAATCTAGGCTATATGATTTGTAGTAGGTCTAAGAAATACTTGAAAAAAGTGCTAGATCTTTATAACATAGGTTTGGTCTAAAATAGTCTAAATATTATTGAATAAAGTGTTCTCAATGTACATTATGTATGTGTGGTCCATAAACTACTTC
Source organism: Biomphalaria straminea (assembly GCA_021533235.1). Taxonomy (NCBI): domain Eukaryota; kingdom Metazoa; phylum Mollusca; class Gastropoda; family Planorbidae; genus Biomphalaria; species Biomphalaria straminea. The sequence continues at coordinate 17,148,541 of JADKLZ010000167.1, forward strand.
AAACTATCTATAGAGCTTACTGTAGATCAGGCATATGAATGAGTCAGTTTGAAACAACCAGACATAGTGGCTCTCTACTTTTTTTTCTCATTAAAATTAAAGAGTTAAATTATACGTTATATGAACTAAAGACTTAAAGAACGCTTTTATTTTACAACAACTGTATTTATAGTTAGAAAAAAGACCATATAATTGTAAACAAAACAAACAAAAACAAAGCGTATATGATCGATATGAAGTGTAATTTCATAGTTTGGATCAGTATTGTACATATATTTTCGGTTGACCTAGACGCAATAAATCATAAAAATCACAATAAATTAAAAATATTTTTACCAACAGTTTTTGTTTAGATTTTAGATTTACTCAATTAGCTATGATCATATCTCTGGACCAGTTGTGAATGGGGGAGGGAAGAAGTGGGTATCTTGTCAATGTTTACATGATCGATTTTTTCAATGCATAAAAAAAAATGTGTACTCAGTACTCAAGAGTACTCATGGGAAATAATTCAATTTAGACCACTACATCTGTCAAATACAATTTCTTTACCTTGTTCAAGATACCAAACAAAAAAAATAATTACCAATAGTTATTTTTTTATCATTCTTGTGTTGTCAGGAAAAATAAATAATTGTGTAAAATTTCAGAATATTCCGAGATTGGATGTGGGAGAAATAACATGTACAAACATTTTACCTGACAGACAGACTGACAGTTGAGTTGATATAAGCTTTGTAAAAAAAAAGAAGTAGTCAAAATTTTGTGTATAGAAACTTTAATTTGTACGGATAATTGTCCTCGAATCTTAGAGTCAAACAGAGATTATTGGGTTGACAACCTGTCCTTCATAAATCACATTCAACTTCCGGTTTTCAGTTCATTAAGGTATTTACTTGGATGTGAGTTCAGGAAACAATTTAGATGTTCGAAAAAAGAAATTGAGTTAATGAGACTAGTTAGGATGACATAAATAGACAAGGGCACTAGCATTTTAAACTCAATAATGAGCTGAGAAATCTTTGCTCAGTGGTAAGAAATCTCTCAGTGACGGAAAGCGATTGCCAGAACACTATATTTAAAGAGTCAACAATGAAATCTGGGTAGTGACAAATTATTGCCACGAGTATAATTATAAAGTATAATTATAAATACTTTATGGCCAATAAGACGGGCACCATTGTACTGGTCACCACATCTCCTTGTCTACATATCTCATACATCAGGGATGCTCAAAATAATGCGCTTAGAGTAACATTTCAATTTCCCACAGTCGTGTCAAAGTTAAAAAAGGAAATAGACAATACTTGAAAGTCGGAGTACTGAATCTAGATTTCTAGATGTTTGTCCATGAAACCATTAGGTAACATGGATAAAGAAAAATTTCAAACTTTTTTTGCAAAGAGGGCATATCTACACTTTGCCAGCGGGCCGCATTTTGGGCCGCATTTCGGGCATCATTTCTATAGTTTTAGACTTGTCTACATATCCCGTAGAAAAACAAACCTATCCAATAATGTCCAATATAATATAACGTATCTAATATCGTATAAAATAACACATATTCTCATGATCTATTTACACTCATTTATGTATTTCCCTGAATTCGACTAGTCTATAACTTCCACTGGAGGGACTAATTCAGCCAAAGTTTAACATTCCAGTCCGTTGAAATGGTCGTCAACGTAGACATGTTGTCCCTAAATTTCGATAATCTTTTTTTTTAAACACAATCATTGAAAAACATTTTGTCAACCTTCATTAGCATCCCTATGAATTATTGACAATCATTTATATATGTCAGCCTTACCAATGACAACCCTATAATTGACAGCCCTTTCAATGACAACCCTATAATTGACAGCCCTATCAATGACAACCCTATAATTGACCTCCTATCTATAAATGACAGCACTTGTATTGAAAATCTATTTTTGACAATCCTATTAAAGACTACATTACAAATGACAACCCTATCTGTTTTTCAGAACAGCACCTATTATTGTCACGACAAATCTTTTATTGACAACTTTTTCATTGACAACCCTATCATGTCATTGACATCGTGTTTTTTTTTTAGAGTTTCTTCAAGAAAAAATAATTAAACTGTTATGATAGTCAGTAGAATTATTTTTCTTTGTCACTTAATGTGTTGTTTTGTGTTGGTCACAGCTCAACAGGTCAACGCTGGAGTCTTTATACAAACACATCGTCAACGGAAGTGACGCTCACGTCAGCAATGACCACACCATGAGGGATATGTTCCAGCCTCCAACACACCTGCTGGCCATATGCACGATACTTTACATTGCCATCTTCATCCTGGGATTGGTGGGCAACATAGCTGTCATACTGGTCGTCTTACAATACAGGTACTGTAGCTGTTTGGTAGTCTTACAATACAGGTACTTTACCTGTTTGGTCGTCTTACAATACAGGTACTTTAGCTGTTTGATGGTCTTACAATACAGGTACTTAAGCTGTTTGGTCGTCTTACACTATAGGTACCTTAGCTGTTTGGTCGTCTTACACTATAGGTACTTTTAACTGTTTGGTCGTCTTACACTATAGGTACTTTAACTGTTTGGTCGTCTTACAATACAGGTACCTTAACTGTTTGGTCGTCTTACAATACAGGTACTTTAACTATTTGGTCGTCTTACAATACGGGTACCTTAACTGTTTGGTCGTCTTACAATACAAGTAACTTAGCTGTTTGGTCGTCTTACAATACAGGTACCTTAACTGTTTGGTCGTCTTACAATACAGGTACCTTAGCTGTTTGGTCGTCTTACAATACAGGTACCTTAGCTGTGTGCTAGTGTTACAATAATTTACTTTAGGTTAATGCTAGTCTTAAAATGCAGGTACGTTAGCTGTATTCTAGTGCTACAATAGATGTGTAAGTAATGTTAGGTGTATATTTCGTTAGCAAATGTTAATGTCATAATACAGGGAATCAATCCAATGATACTAGCATGTATTCTACTAAGCTTAATTATCAGGTTAGCATTAAGACTAATTAAAAGTAATCACACCTAGTAGAAAATTATCTCATTATATCTGCCTAAGAGTACCTGTTTACATGTTGTCTATTAGACATTGACCACTATATCACGTAGGGTAGACTTGTAGATTAATTGAAAAAAAAAAAGATCGACTTCATCAAATGTTCGCTAGGTTGTAACTGAACTGTCGAGAAAACACGGAATGATGTAATTTTATTACATGACCAAAAATTTGTCATTAAATTCAGACATAGCTAGAGACGTTACGACCAGTGGCGTAGCGAGGTTACCATGGGCCCGGGTTCAAGAATATGTTGATGGGCCCCTCCCTCCCCCCATAAGACACATTTTTTTGTGACAAAGTTATCCAGTAGTTTGTATGTATCATACATTTACTAAAAGACATTCCAATGTAAGTTCAATAACACAGCTGACAGAATCATTAAAAACCATGTCTAAGTACAATTTAGCAAAGTAAACCTAATGTGCAAGTGCAAGTGCTTTTGTTGAAACAATATATTATATGTAGGCTATACAGTGGCGTATCTAGGGTGAAGCTACTGACGCTATTGTACTGTTCGCTCATATTGAAAAATCATCGTCGCCTTGGCATCGTAAGTAATTTAAAGAAAGTTGGTGATATTTTATTATTAAAGAGTATTTGTTCAGTCAATCCCACAGACTTCTGATTCTCACAAATATGAGATGTTACAAATGATTTGCTGCAATTTCTTTGGGCGGTTCTTCATCGGAGTTCACAAAACAATTTCAGAAAGTAATGCAAATGTAAACAAATTTTAATTCTTTTTGAGTGTTGTCAACCATGATAGAGAAAAATAGCACAGATTTGGATCTCTTCAGATGTTTTGCTAATAATGCATTGCCCAAGTCTATTATCTCGTTTTGAATTTGTGGGTCGAGCTAAGGGGTTATGTTTTTGTTTTCTTAAGAATTTATGTACTGCTAAGACATTGTTGTTGTTACTTGTGTCATCTAAACGATACACTTTGCAATGACCACTAAATGAAAGGTTCTTGCATTTTAAAGTTACAACTATCAATTACTATGCAATGAATTACTTTCAGTCAGTAAATGTCAACTTTTTCTATGTGCTCTTTGTTTAAATCATCCACCGATTTCAGCCATTCAGGTTGTCTGTATGTTGGGCAAGCTTGTTGTGAGATAATTAGGCCTATCTTTTTTTGACGATTCGGTTGGAAAACAACGTTGGTGCTGTGTCTGGGTATAAATCCGAGACCATTCTTACGACTTTCCAGTGCACGTAACAGTCGACAAAGCAGCCATGCAAATGAAAGAAACTATCCCACGATAAATTTATTTTCGCTATATATATATGTGTGTTAGGCCTTTAAACCTCCTCCCCACTACAGTCACAATAAGTAGCTAAAAAGTCAACATTCTTAATGTTTTCTCCATGGTGATCTATGATACTGCCGAGATAGATGAAGCTTTCCGCCTTGAAGAAAAAGAAGCAGATGTAAGAACCCGCATTGGTAAGGCTCGAGCAGCCTTCCATCAGAGGAAGAACACCTGGTAATCAAGAGAAATAAGCACCACCACCAAGATTAGGCTTTTTAACACCGTTGTTAAGCCGATACTACTTAATGGAGCAGAGACCTGGAGAACCACCATCACCACTGTCAAAAAAAAATCCATGTATTCGTCCATAACTGCCTAAGGAAGATTCTTATGATCCGCTGGTCAGACAAAATCTCGAATGAGGAACTGTGGCAAAGAAAAAAAAACAGCAGCATATTGATGGATAGTTAACACCCTATGCAAGCCTGCATCCAACATAACAAGGCAAGCCCTAACCTAGAACCCCCGAGGAAAGAGGAAGAGAGGACGGCCCAGGAATATATGGCACCGCGATCTGGAAACAGACGCCAAGCAGATGGGCAAAGACATGGGGACAGTTGGAGAGACTCGCGCAGAACCGAGATGCCTGGAGGAAGCTGGTTGGTGGCCTATACCCCAGTAGGGAACACATGCAGTGATGAGATGCGATTTAATGTTTCCCAAAGTAACAAACAGAATAAGTTGTTGTTGTTTTTTTTGTTATGGTAGTGGAAAAAAAAAAGATTCTTATTTTTTAAAAAAAGTACTAGTACTATCAACGTCTTCAATAATGTAGATGGAAAGAAATATAGGGCCCCATGTAAGTCCAGATATTGTATGTAACTACTAAGTATTTTATGGAGGCCCTAAGCTAGAGCTTATGTTGCATAGAGGGGCCTGGACCCATGTTTGTTTCACCATCAGGTGTGGGCTCCTAAATGGTTGTGGGCCCGGGTTCATTGAACCCTTTCGCGCCATGGATGCTACGCCACTGGATACGACATTGTAACTAAACAGCACATGATGATGAAGAGATCATTAATATGTATTTGTTGGGGGAGGGGGGGGTAAAAAACCCAGCAATGTGGATTACGTCAGGAGTGTCTAACACTCATTATTGGACAACAACATCATCAGCATTACGTAACTGTCTGGCCATATCAATGATGTTTTTATGGACATGAAGTATGACATCCAGACTAACGGAATGACCTTAAAATGAGTCTCTGTCATGTTGACCAAAAGGTGAAAGTAGTCGATAAAATTGATAGGCCTAATGATGGTATCATTCACGTTGATACAATATTCAGTAAGAGACAAAGATAAGAGACATTTCTTATTCCAGATGCTGGGACAAATTGCTATAAGTGCTCTTTCTTCTAAAGTGTCAGAGCCTGGAATGGTCTGCTCTTGAATAAGACAGGAAAATGAATGACTTAACAGAGTCTCAGATTTAACAAGCACTACAAAATTAGCATAAGAATACGCGGAGGACGTAATGATCTTTTGTTTAAATGTTTGATGGAACGTCTTTAATGTACAAGATAAAACAAGACATTTTACTGATAAGAAAAACAACCTTCTATTATCGGGTGTTTTGGAGTTGTAGTTTGCAGTTTGAAAAAAAAAAAAAAACAACTTTTGTCATCAACTTTCCGAAATTTCATGTTTTCAAGAAAAACTATCTTCTTTGTTCCTTTATTTCTTCTAACATTGTTACCACTACTGAGAAATACAATGCCAGGATATTCTTCTAATGCTATTACTTCACCAGTTCTGTGGGACACGTCTAAACGGAGGCCTGAGTCATCAATAATTTCGGTTGCAGACGACAACGTGGGCTATGTGTCTCTTTCAGATAGAGTTTAAAATGTGGAGAAAATAAAGTCCATGTTAGTGAAGGTATCAAGGAGAGATACGAGACAAATTGTTTAAAGAACTCATTTGCAATTCTGCAAAATAATAACAAATTGCTTTTTTTTTAAATTGCAAATATTTTGGAAAATATATAGTGAATTACGTTTTATATTATCAATACATTTTTAAAGGCCCATTGTTGAAAAAATGCCTATATTGTTTTTGTGGTTTGTCTGTCGGTCGCGTTTAGATCTTAATAACTAAATGTACTTATAAATACCTGATTCTACCATCACCTTGATCGTGTTCAAAGAAAAGTGCATTGCCTACTTTTAGATATCTAACGGCTTACCATTTGTTTTGAAAATTCATTTCTTTTTTAAAAACAACAGTTCGCGCTAATCAATAATTTCAAATTAATATTCTTCAGATCCTCATATAAGTTAGTTGTTAAACTCTGAGCTCCTCGGAGTTTACGTTGCGATTCTTATGATTTTGAACCAAGTTTCTATCAACTCACTCTGACTGTTTGATACATATTTGATTATTTTGAACCAAGCTTCTATCAACTCACTCTGCCTGTTTGATACATATTTGATACACCTTATTTCTCCTGCTACCCATTCTAGGACCAAATTGACACTTTCCACAATTATCTATTGTCGATGACAAAAATGAATTAATAAAAAAAAATAGCTAAGTAATTAATGGTAATTAATTAATTAATTAATTAATTGTGTTTTAATTAAGAAAAGTTGAATAAGTCTTGCAGTATTGAGAGTAATGGCAGTGATTATGCGGTTCTTTTCCTTACAACATTTTTAGCGGCCCCCGTAAGGGGAAAAAGCCGCTATTAGGTTTGTGCAAAATGACGTCTGTCCGTCTGTCACACTCAGGGCGCCAAAACTAGAAGAGATACGAAAAATATTTTTTCACCATTAAATGCGGCTTGAAAAGTTTAGGTGCAACGGCTACTTTTAGTTTTCTAAAAGCAAACCGTTTAATTTATAAAATTAATTATGCAAGCGATTTTTTTAATAACAAAACACCAATTCTAAAACAATTACGTAAATGTAAGGGAGGAAATGTTACTAGAAAAAATGCTCTTAACATATAGATATCACGCCCATGTTTTAAAATGAAATTCTGTCTGTCTGTCCCTCTGTCCGTCTGTCAGACTCAGAGCGCCAAAACTAGGAGAGATACGAAAAATATTATTTCACCATTAAATGCGGCTTGTAAAGTTTAGGTGCAACGGCTACTTTTAGTTTTCTAAAAGCAAACCGTTTAATTTATAACATTAATTATGCAAGCGGTTTTTTAATAACAAAATACCAATTCTAAAACAATTTCGTAAATGTAAGAGAGGAAATATTATTATAAGAAATGCATCTGCAAATGGATATCACTCACATTTTCTAAAATGAACTTTTAGCAGCGGCTTTCGTGTACTTGCGTAAAGCCCGGAAATGACATGATTCTAAACTAATTTCTTAAATTTAAAAAAAAATCAGATTAAAAAAAATTGTTTAGTGCACCCATTAGAATGAAAGAAGCATATTTTTGTGCGTTTTGTCTGTTGGTTGGTCTGTCAGTCACGGTTAGAAAAAAACACTAAAGGCTTTTGAAAATATTATTTAACCTTCACTGTTCTTTCAGAAATATTGCGATAGTTTAAGGATGGGAGCATACAGGAATTGAGCCAGGGACCAACGATAAATCCGAACTAAAGTCTAGTGCGCAAACATCAAGATAAGGCAGGTTTATACCCTGCTCGCCATCCTCCGTCGTCCAGCGAGAAGTTAATTATTTTCAACTTAGAAGGAACATCCGAAACATCTTGCGAATAGGCGGATCTGACAGGGATCCGACTCCGACGGGGGCCGCCTCTGAGTTTGTGTATCACACAAACTCTTTGTAATCTTATTTTATAATTAGTTTGGTTCAAATTGTAATAACAGAATGCAATCAATTACATGACACAAACTCAGGCGTATTTCAAATTGATACTGACTCGATAGTGTCCAACCCGATATGTGTGTGTGTGTGTGTACATACAATTTTTTTGTGGAAGAAAAAAAAATGCAAACAATACTATGTCCTTGTCGTGAACAAGTCCAGAAAGAATCTGTATTACAATGTACTTTGTTTCATTCGGCCTCTTTTTTTTTTTTTTGTTAATAAAATCGATCTTTCGTTCCGAGTTTAAAACCCAAAATATAAGTTAGTTTAATATCCAAACTCCAAAGGCAGATAAATGTGATAATCTAATTATTAAAAGTGCTTTCAAATATAGTCTTTCTAGTTTTTAAACTATACTCTTTAAAAGAAAGATACGTTCACCATTAACCCTTC
>JADKLZ010000167.1:17164758-17175100 GCA_021533235.1 Biomphalaria straminea
GGGGATATCTGTGTGAAGGTTACTGTGATCACTTTTCAAGTGCATTAAAAAGAACTAAAGCCTGCCAAAGGGGTCTCATTCAACGTTTCAACTAATTCTGTGAAGTAGGCCTACGATTTCTTTTCCTTATTCGATACCAAACATACCAAACAAACACAATTAATTACCAGTAGTTACTAATTTGAATTTTGTTTTATTGATTATTGTTTTGGCAGGTACAAAAGATAATTCTGCAAAATTTCAACTTGATCCGCGATTGGGTGTGGGAGAAATAACGTGAACAAACTTTTTACCTGACAGACGGACAGAGTTAATTTAAACTTTCGTAAAAATGAAATGAAATACTGATGTAGTGATTTGAGCTAAATCTAATGACAGCAGTGAAACAAAACCATCCAAGCCTCACGTTGAGTTTCTTTGAAAGTACAACAACTTCCTGGTGGGATGACGACCCATATCATCGTCGCCATTTTTACAGTTTACTTTAGAGCTTTACTTTAGAGCTCGTGTTCTCTCCTTCTGTATGTGTGTGTGTGTGTACCCCTTCTCGCAGACATACGTGAGAGTCTGCGTGGTGTGTTCTATTTTGAGTGAATGAGACTTGAGACAGGTCACCTGCAGAGACCTGGCCAGTGTGGATGGTTGTTGCCAGTTTGAATTTAAGTCTCTTCTCAAAAAACTAAAGTACGTCTGTGACGTCATTAACAGGGTGTGCCACATTTGGTCATATTTAGACTTTGTGGCAAAGAAAATATTTGATAAAGACAGTGTTATCAAGAGAAAAGCGCTGCCTTTGAAAAGTTATGTGTTGAGAAAATTAGTACTTTTAGAACCGTTAAAAGTGATATATATATATATGGTTGTAGCCAGGGAAGCTACATCAGTCCATTTTACGTAGCCAGGGAGTTTTTTTTAGGCTCAACCTATTCCCCAAAACAAAATAAAAGTAAGCATAGGACAAAATTTAAACAACAACTTGAGGTAAAGCAAGCTACAATCATTTCACTCTAAGGCAGCGGTTCTCAACCTTTTATGCTCGGCGACCCCTTTTTACAATCCCCCACTCTGCCGCCCCCCCCCCCCATATTTTCGTTGGTCTTAGGCGACCCCTGTCAAATCGTCAATCGACTCCCAAGGTGGTCGCGACCCACAGGTTGAGAACTACTCTAAGGTAAGGTGCTAAGTCTCACCACAACTTAATAAATATTCGACCATTATAAGAGTTACCACATTGGATGAAATTAGTTAGGTGTTGAAAATAAATGATTAGCCCACAACAAAGACTAAAGACTACAATTACCAAATTCTTCGAACGTTAAGTTTTGACCTTCCCTCTCCAGCCTAAAAAATAGTCGCTCTAAAGGTTCAAACCCATCTCCAATTCACAAATATAGTGCTTGCACACACAGCCTACCAGTCACTGGGCTGAAACAAAGAAAGTACATTGATTAGCAGTGTTGATATTTGACCCGTCTCTATCTTAAAAACAAAAGTACATTTTTTTTTCAATAAATAATAAGTAACTAAGTAAAAAAAAGCAACAAACATAAACTTCATTTTGTTAAGGCTGCCACGATACATTCAATCATTAATAATGGTAAATCTGGGGACATCCATTATCTTTCTAGAAAGAAGGAGTATTTAATGTAACAAAAATGAACTTTGTGATACTAACTACTTATTTAGTGTAATATAGTTTGAGTACTTTGAGTTCTGTACTTCACTTTGTGTACTTTAGTTTGTGTACTTTACTTTGTGTACTTCCCTTTGTGTACTTTTCTTTGTGTACTTCACATTGTGTACTTTTCTTTGTGCACTTTACTTTGTGTATTTTACTTTGTGTACTTTACTTTGTGTACTTCACTTTGTGTACTTCACTTTGTGTACTTTACTTTGTGTACTTTTCTTTGTGTACTTTTCTTTGATTACTTCTTTTTTGAGTACTTTACGTTCTGTACTTTACGTTCTGTCTTTTACTTTGTGTACTTTACTTTGTGTACTTTATTTTGTGTACTTCACTTTGTGTACTTCACTATGTGAACTTTGTGTACTTCACTTTGTGTACTTTACTTTGTGTACTTTACTATGTGTACTTTACTTTGAGTACTTTTCATTGAATACTTCATTTTTGAGTACTTTACGTTCTGTACTTTACGTTCTGTCTTTTACTTTGTGTACTTTACTTTTGGAACTTTATTTTGTGTAGATTACTTTGAGTACTTTACTTTGTTTACTTTATTTTGTGTGCTTTACTTTGTGTAATTTACTTTTTGACACTTCCCGCTTTAACCCCTTTTTTTCCCGACGTACACACAAACTTTTCGACTGTAAATTCTAGTATCGCTTTTACTATACCACTTTCTCCCGGCCCTTTATTTCCTACGTACAATCTCTCAAATTTTCCAAGCTTCTCAATTTAATTTTGAAATATAAAGTATGTTCTATATTGATTTTCGGCTGGAGCCCTCCACCAGCTGCGCGTTGGCACTTTTTGGCCCTTTAATTAATTACAATGACACCTCCTTGCTTTTTTTAAAAACACTTTTCAATGGATCGACCCCTCACCACATACAATTTTACCTAGTTGGCTTGAGAAACCGTTTGATCGTCTAAGGCTGAACCGAAGGCTCTTCGAGCTTTAAGTTTGAATACAAACCTGTTTGGACGCCAAACAGGAAAGAAAAACAAGCCTGCGTGAACTGCCGTTATGTCTGGCAGAGACCAGAGTCAATGCCTATATGAGGCATTGCTGTATCCGATATAACTGACACTCCGCATACATGGACTAGAAATCATGGCCAAAGGCCAAGTTGATGTCGGGGTCGCCGCCATTTTCCCATTTTCCAAGCTAACTGTGTGACTCGCCATTGATGTAACGGTCCCTTGAGGACCTTGAGGAACGGCGCATGGATTCGTGACAGGGCCGTGGGAGCTTTCTTTCAACTCCGCACCGTGAAGGGGTAGACTCTCGCCCACCGTGGGCACCCCCACAGCAATTATGTGTGTTACTTTTTCGCCTAGCCACTTCCTCTGGTAGCCGTTTCCACGCGGGCGCCACGTTGAGGCAAAGTAACGTGCCCGCGGCTTGAGAAACTTGAGAAAGCCTTTGCCCATTTTTGCAAAATACATTTAAAAAGCGATCTCCCAGATATCCCTTTCTTTCTCCTCCTGTCTGAGTGGTCCTAACAAGTGATAGGATCATAGCGTATTGAGAACGTTAAAAGCATGAAATTACGATAAACAAAACAATTGGTAAAAAAATAATTGTAATCGCACAGATTTATTATGGTCTAGATCTATGACAAATTTAATTACATGACTGATCCAAACTAGTTAATACACATTAATATAGGCCTACGCTTTTTTTTTAAGTATATTTTTTTGTACTTTGCTTGTTGTAAGCTCCTGTTTGTACTCTCCTGTTTGTAATTTTATTTTTGTACTTCCCTGTTTGCATTCTAATTAATGTATTCCTTATTTTACTCTATTAATGCTATTCTACTTTTTCTAGTCATTTGTTTGTACTTTAATCTTTGTACTCTCTGGTTTGGACTCCTTAGTACTCTTCTCTTTGTACCCCCCCCCTTTTTGTATTCTCTGTTTGCACTTTTCTGTTGGCATTAACTTGTGATCTTGCGAATGTGTTTTAAATTTTGTGAGGGTGTAAACTGTGTGTTAGTGTGTGTGTGTGTGTTATTAGTTGGAAAGTTGTTTCTGTATGATTAGACCGCCATATTGCTTGTCGTCTGCAGCAAATAATGAGAAACCAAACAACTGATATTCTTGATACTACATTTCCTTGCCCTGCGGTCAGTTCGTCCATTACTTACCAAACTGTTTCGCCAACTAACGAAATTTCAACAAATTTAATTGACAAGCACATAAATCTCGCAGCGCTTAGGTTTAACTAGGTCGTAGAACAAAAAAGCAAGCAGAAGTGGGGAGTAATCATTGTACAGCTTCATGTGTGAACAAATAAAGTAACGCTTTAGGCTGACGAGGTGTCTTGGTGTACTGGAAGTAATCATCTATCATTTCTTATAAGATTTATGAATCTTTCTCTTACATAAACATGTCTCATCTATTATCAATCTTAATTTTAAGTCCAACGCAAGAACGAACTTTGAAACAAATCTTGACATATATTGATTTAATAGATTCCAAGTACGCCTTCTTCTACCTTAACAAATAGATCTACATTTTGGAATGTCCACACAAAATAAAAACATTCACTAATAAATTAGCTTCAAATAGAATTGTAAAAAATCTGATATGTATTGGCCATAGACATCAATAAATATCAGGGGCGGACTGGCTATATGGGCATTTGGGCAAATGCCCGGTTGGCCGGTACCCAAATGGGCCGATATGACCACATTAATCTTTTTTTAAATGAAGTATTTATAAGCTAAATGCAGCATGTGACTAATGCACGCAATAACTCGTTGAAGATTTTCTAGTATTCTCTTACCAAAGGGAGCCTCAGAGCGAAATATTTATATTCACTGCATGCATGTGTACAGCTATCGATACATTAACAATGATTTTGAGGACAGGTAGACCTAGAATTAGATACTCATCCTATAATATACTATTTATGGGCCGGATGAAATAGAAATACCTGGGCCGATTTTGACACCCAGTCCGCCCCTGATAAATATAGACTGGAAAAACGAAACAACTTCATGTAACTTGAAAACATGTATATCTATTGTATTCGGATTTCCGAATTCTGAAAAATTGCATGATGTTCAGTGTAAGACATTAAACAAAATTCATAGACATAATAAATAAAGTACTTACAATTGCAAGTCACAAATTTTCGTTTTATTAAGCTCTTTTATCTGCCAGTATATATTTATTGATGTCTATGGTATTGGCCTCATGGCATTCCAGTTGTGAATGCATTTGTCCTAATTAAATACGACTTTTGTAAAAGATCTAAATTATAAGGTTCTTCTTTACCGTGCAGTGTATACCATGAAGCGAAAGCGTACAAGGTCATTTTGGATTACAATTTATTGTTCTTTAATTGGTTGAATGGTGGATCATAATATCTTTGCGGTATATTGTTGACGGGATCTCCATCAGCTTTAATATACAAGGAATAGTTAGATCAAAGCACTCGGGAGAAGCTTGGTGAGGTTTTAAAAAAAAAGCGGGAAAAGGGATTTTTAGAATTATTTAAAGAGATACATGGTTAATTTGAGAGCTTGAACGATGACGGGAAATGTGTTGAATTAAATTGTTTTGTACAATGTGTATATTATTAAAGTGATTCCTAGTTCCAGATTAAAAGCTTTGCATTTATTTTTTAAGGATCTCAATTTTGAATTGACAGTTTACATTTGCATCCCTGGCATCAATATTTGAGTGTTTAGTAATTGCGAAAAGGAGAAGTCTATACAAAATTAGAATATCCGATTAGCATTGTTTGATCACAACAATCTCATCACAATAGAGAGACACTGTCATCTGAACAAAAACATTCACAAGAGAGGGGAGAAATGAAGTAGACCAATTAGATTCAACTTTAAATGTCGTGTATTTTTTGTGATTCAAGTATTAGTTGTGAGGTTAAGTCACAAAGTTATACAAAAGAAATGGTTGAGTAAAGGTTTGGAAAAGGCGAATAGAAAAAAAAATATATTTGGGTTTTGAACTCATCTCTATTACTCTTGTGCTTAAAAGTTTCTCATCAATTCTAAATTTTCCTAAACAAAAGTTTTCCTTTAAATAATTATGACAAACTGATGCCAGAGAATAAAAATTGTCTAGCATGTTCAATTTCATAGAATGTCACCATATTTGACTATTCAGTCTTACAGGCATGTTTTTGTCTAGCAAGGGAAGGAGCGGGTGAACACGAGTAATCAAGAGTCCTCTCTCCATTGTATAATTATTGCCAATATGATTGTATTGGATATTAGAGAATAGGTGTTTGGGCGACTCTATATAAGAATTTAATATATAGCCTATACAAGTTTCACCCTCAGACTATCTATACGGCAGATGATGTAAAGGCCAACTGTTTCTATGACCAACAGTTAACGAGGACCTCATGCGGCCAGCACAACGACCAACCGTCTTCACTTTCCCCAGATAATGATAGATCTGGGTGGACCAAAAATCCTGAGATTAAAAATCGCAGTCTTCAAATGGATTAGAACCCGGGACCCCGGTTCGAAAAACAAGCGCTTCACCGCTCAGCTACCACTCCTCCATATGGCATATACACCTCATATAAATGGCAGATCAAAAACAATGGTGTGAGTTGTCCACTAAAATACGATGGCATCGCCCTCCCCATGGTCCCACCTGGTACCAACCTCCTTCTTTCATTTCATGTTTACTAATAATTTAATTTTATATTTTGATTGTGGTGCGACATAAACAATGGGTTAAAAAATTAATAAGTACGGCACTCATGAGCTCTCTGATATCTGGTTTTACTTCGAACAGATACGAGTCTAATCTTCATCTTCGTCTAGCAAGGCTTGTCCTTCTAAGAGTTTCCTTGTCTCTTTCAAAGCATTTCAGTCCACGACACAGAAGCTCTTGTTTCAATTCTTTTAAATCCAGTCCACCATGCAGTTTCACGGAAGCCATAAGAAATACCATATCTGACACCAGTGTTATGATCTTCTCTATAAGGCCGTTTGCATACACTGCTAAACACAACAGCACTTCTAATACCTCGGAGATATTGTCTCGGATGAGGGAACAAAACCCGAACTACTGGTCCGAATAGCACAGTCCACATAAGCCCTTTCAAAACTTAAAATATAATGGAAAGACAAAGGCTTAGCCCTCGGCACCAAATTCAGACTGATGCGCTCCCTGGTCATGGCCAAATTTTTATATGATTATGAGTCTTGGACGCTGACTGCAGAGCTAGAGAGGATCCTAGCAATGGAATTGAGATGCTACAGAAGGATCCTAGGCATCACATTTATAGACCGCATCACAAACCAAGAGATTACAGACAGGGTTACTGCAGCGACCGGACCCCATTATGACCTACAAACTACTGTGAAAAAACGCAAGCTTAAAATCTATGGCCATATTACAAGATCTTCGGGACTCGCAAAGACCTTCCTTCAGGGAACAGTACCAGGAAAAAGAAGAAGATTCAGAGAGAGAAAGCGGTGAGAGGACAACATAACAGAATGGACGGTTGAAAGAGGTTCTAAACAGGGCAAAGGATAGAGAGGAATGGAAAAAGACGGTCGACAAGTCTTGCTTGGTGCCCCAACGGTCCAACAGACTAAGGGATAGGTACAGGTAAAGGTATATTAAAATTCGACTAAGTGACTTCACACACTATAATTTTTACTTAAATAGTGGATCGCCTCCCCACTCGAAGGGTTGAGGAGTGCAGTAGATGCTATGGCTTCCCCACTCCATCAAATCGGCCTTCATATATAATCTTTAAATGGCACACCCCCACACCCCCCGCCCTTTAGGCCAGTGCCTCAAAGTTGCTCAACTAGCGAAGGTGACCCTGACCTGAAAATAAAGAATACGTGTACAATTGGAATCTTCAGAAAGCCAGACATTAAAAGTTTTTGGAGCATGCAGAGAAAGGAAATGTGATTCTGGTGAGACAAGCGAAGTGGAAGGCCGGGAGACTAAGTAAGTACAGTATATTCAGAAGTAACAGGCCAGGTGACTAAGTAAGTACAGTATATTCAGGTAGAAGAAAGTTATTTCTGGTGAAAACTCATCCCTGAAATATTCATATAATAACGACTGTACTATTTTCTACTTGCTCATGCTTATTGCTACCATTTTAAGGTCAAAGGTCATCGGCTAGACATAGGTGGATCACGTGACTTTAATAGACTATTCGGAGCTGTTAATGCCGGAGGAAGGCTCCCGTCGCATCAGCGTGGCGCCTCCGTGGAAACGTCCGCCGGAGAGAGTGGATAAATGAAGAACGGTAGCAAACATAGCTCTCAGTGGGCTACCACACGTATCATCTAGCGAGGATGCATTACATATGGTAGGGATGTAAAAACGGCTCGCTAACCAGTGCGAAAACCCCATTAGGCCGTTTCCCAAAGGGGCTCATACGCGTGGTGATGGGCCTTTCACGGGCATGATGGGACAGTATAGGCATAAGGGTGGCCTCAACGTGAAGCTTGAGCTCCCAGCCACACATGAAAGGAGGAATTCAGGAAGAGGTTATGGATAACGTGCAACATGCCAAGACGGGTGTGAATAAATGATCACTTAGTCGTGGGGGGGGGGGGGCGCTCCTGACAGAGAGATCGGTGAAGAGCCAATTTCTCATCCTGGCCACGAGATAAAAGCATTTCTCGGGTCACATGGTTCATAAAAGGGGCGAGCAGCCTCGAACCATTTTGGACATCTGTAAAAGCTGTTAATGAAACTGCTGGAATAAACAGAAAATACGTCTTTTGCTTACATTCTTGTAGATGTGACCATCCAAATAAACTGTATATCATGATCGAAGCAGTTGTCTGAATTGTAAAAGAAATATACACAATTGGTTCTACTGTATTTAGACACTAGGTCAGTACTTTGAATTGAACACCTATTTTTATATTGGTTTTTTGAAACAAACTTATACTTACAACATTTAGTGTTATTGCAATTCGTCTATTAAATTCATAACTTCAAGTAAACAAATATCTTAAAATCTGGGAGAAAACTTCCGGGTGGGTGAGGCAATTCTCGAAAACGGCTTTAATGATTTCCCTAGAAAATTGACGCTTACTGTTTCTCGTTGGGAAAAGATGTATTAGCTCGTTAGTCAAAATGGTAAAACTATTTCTGCATTTCATTATTCAAGAGTTCTATAAAATATTTTATGTACATGTCAGGAACATTTTTCAAAGTCTAGATCTTAATGGCTATCATTAGAATATTATAAAGTAAAGTAGATTTATACATTCGCTTATCAAGAATATTTTTTCTAGCGTCGAGCAAGGGTAAAAAATATTATTTTTTTAAAATTTATTATTCATTAGTAATCAAGGGCAAAATAATAGCTCTGTAAGTTGTAGAAACGAGGTAGGCCTATTATTTTTTTAATAGTATTATCGTATGTATTTTTTTTAGTCTACTAGAAAACACATCGAAACTGTTCGCGCCTATGTTCAATAATGCAAAGCATTTATAGCATAGACATAAATAAATACAGACTGGCCAATAAAAGAGTTTTATGAGATAAAAATTTGTGAATTGCGTTTGTGTGTACATTATTTTTGTCAATGAGTTTTGTTTAATCTCTAAGACTGAAGATCTAGCAATTTTTAGATTTTTCATAATTCGGAAATCCGAATTCAATAGATATAAATGTTTTCAAGTTACATAAAGTTACTAAGTTACTTCCTTTTCCAGTCTACATTTATTTATGTGTATGAGTTCTCTAATGTGAAGGCAATCCCAAGTCACAATAGGTCGGGTTTCACTAAAAGAATGTCAAAGAAAAATGGGATTTGTTTCTTTATGTATTCATAATGTATTTTGTTTTAAACACCAAAGTAGATATGTAGATATAATTAAATACGTTCAACTAATAGGGTCTACTAGAGGGCTAAGAACTTTCTTTTTTTTCTTTCTCCCTTCTTTCTATCTTTTCTTTCTTTCTTTGTCAATGTCGTCTGTCTTCCTTCTTTCCTTTTTATCCTTCATTCTTTCTTTTTTTTCTTTCTTTTTTCATCTCGATTATTTTTTTAGTAAAGCTTTTTGAAGTAACGTCTGTATTATATAAGATAAGATAAGATCAACTCACTCCGTCGGTCTCTCTTGGGTATAAAATGTATACGTTATTTCTCCCACGGCAATGGTTGGATCAAGTTGAAATTTCGCCAACTATTTCTTTTACCTGACAACACAAGAGTCTATAACAAATAACCAATTAGTTAATTAACTCTTGGTTATACATTTTTGTTTGGTATCTCGGTTAAGGGAAAGAAATTAGAATTGACTGAAGTGGTGGCGCACGCTGACTTAGTTCCCTTATAGGTCGTCGTCTGAGTCTTAGAGAACACAAACTTTAAAATTAGGACGAAACTATAGAAACAATAGATAACTCTACAATCTTTGATACTCATGAGCTCTCTACTAGCAGAGTGGTTACCGTGTTGGCCTAAGAATGCTTTAGACATGAGTTCAGGTCGTCCCCTACTTTTTAATATGTTAAAAATGCTTTTATTTTTATTGTTAGTCTAAATCTATGACAAATTTAATACATGACTGATCCAGACTAATAGATACAAGTATACTTAACAGAAGCTTTTTTTTAATATTTCAAAAATATTTTTCTTATGTTGTTGTTGTTAGTTCTTTAAAACCTTATGTTGTTGTTGTT
>JADKLZ010000167.1:17222013-17232221 GCA_021533235.1 Biomphalaria straminea
TCGGCAGGGCCTACTGCTAAGGAGGAGTTTCAACAGGTATACGCCGAAAGATCTTTTCATTCTGTGTATATGTGTGTGCGCTCACGAAAAGGGGAGGAGGGGGGTCGCTTTTGTTGTTCAAGGCAAGGATGATTGTGTTTCTATATTCTGTCTGTACAGCTGTATAGATATATATAGACTACACCTTTCCTGTCTTTGTAACTTGAGTCTGGAAACAATACACTGAATTAATTTGCACAGTTCCTGACTTCTGACTCCTTTTGGGATAGACTCTTGTTTTCTTTTTATTCATTGTTGGATTGCGAAGTAGGGTGCAGTTATCTTTCCTTTGGGATCAAAGACTGGACTTAGTTGATGAAAAGTGTTCTCTTGTGGATGCATTTCTCTTAAGTACATAATTAACCATGGTGAGTAGAGTTTATATCAAATTTTGATCAATAGTTACTTTGTAACTACATAAGATTTGAGAAGATGAACTGACTCTATTGTATTACAGAGATAGTATAAATAACTGAATGACTGTATAATTCAATGACTGTGACCGAGTAGTAGGATGACTGATTGACTGAGAGACTGGATCACCAGCCACATTCGAATAATTGTGTACCAGGTACAAAAGAACTGCCTGGCTGTGTGGCATGTGCTCGGGACTGTCATTCTGTGGATTTGGTGGTCCCTGGTCGGAACCCTTTCCGCTGCCATCCCCCGTCGTCCTGCGGGAGGTTTGGACTAGGATGTAATTATCTTCAAATCTTCACATTCGAAACTAAAAACTAACAAGTAGTCTAATTTTACAACCTTATAAAACTATTTAAAAAGACATTTGAAGATTGTGATCAGGTACTATAGTGTTACCAAAGCAACCCTTTGTCCCTAAGCAGTAGATCTGTGCGTGTGTGTGTGTGTGTGTGTGTGTGTGTGTTTTAATTCTACCGGTAAGAAGTTGTTAGTTATTACCAATATATATATATGAGCAATATTTTAATTAAGGAAAACTGGAAACACTAGAATCCACAACGCTGCCTAAGCTGGAAATTCTATTAGACATTTCAATCTGAATTGTTTATTTGTCTGGAACCTGTGCAAAAAAACAACTGTTTATCTAGACCTATATAAATTTGTCATATTTGGACGCCATCTGTTACACGCCCAGTCTAAATACGTATCATTCATTACATAACCAGTCTACAGCTAGCTGATATCGCTTTATTTATGACACTAATGCAAAACTCTCGTCTGCGCATTTCTAATGAAAAAGATTACTTTTAGCCAATCGCCTGCCTTTCTCCTATTTGTTCTTTTTCTTTTAAATATTTTTTTTGAATATTATATTAATGGTCTTACTATTTCTTCAGCAAAACAACATTTGCAGCTCTTCCAAAAGAAAATATAAGGTGGCTGAGAGGAAGTCCGTGTGTGGCCCAACCCAAAGTCTTGTGTTCAAACTCTTTTACTTGAACTTTTAAGAAATTCTAAATAGCTTTGAGTTGAGGTGAAGTTAGGGAAGAGATTCATAGTCTTCGACAAGCAATACTCTCGTACTATGGGGTCAGCCTGTTTACAAGCAATACTCTCGTACTATGGGGTCAGCCTGTTTGCAAGCAATACTCTCGTACTATGGGGTCAGCCTGTTTACAAGCAATACTCTCGTCCTATGGGGTCAGCCTGTTTGCATGTCTTCTTCAATTTTCATCATAGGTTTCATCTATATCTACATTTATAGTCCACGTCTATTGTCTCATTTATAATCATATTAATAATAAGGCTTGTCTTCGAGTCCGAAGATCAATGAGGAATGCAGTACGGTATTTCCCATGGCTAAACAGCCCACATCCAGGGCAAGCATAACCATTGGTGGTACATTAAGATTATTAGCGACTATTAAAATATATATATATATATATATATATTTATAGTCTAAATTTATTGTCTATTTTTATAATCTCCATCATTAGTCACTACATCTGTAGACCTGTAGTGTTTATCTTAATTTAATACAGACGTTAGTTTAAAAAGAAAGAAGATAATTACGTCCTACGGACTTCATGTGTCAGTTTAGTCCTGCATGTTGTGTATGTTTATGTGTATGTTTAAGTCGTTGGTCTTCCTGTCTGATTGCATTCTCTAGGGAAGAAGTTGCATTTGTGTCCTAGCAGATAGATAGATAGATAGATAGATAGATAGATAGATAGATAGATAGATAGCAAAGGAAAATTTTTACTTAAAAAATGGCCCCCTCTCTAACTAGATCTTAGAGGGAAGGAACTGTTGGTTGATTAGCAGGAAATTAACGTTGAAAAGTGTTGTTGTTTTTTTTCCTCAACCTTTTTTTTTTATTTTACCTGGTGAGCTTTTGTACGAGCCTGGTTCTGGAGGCCTGAAATCTTGGCAGAAGTGCCTCCTGACCTAGTTTGCCAAGCTTCTCTTTCGTTTCCTGACATGACCGCATTTAAAGTTGTGTTTGTTTACCTCTAGCAGTAGATCTGTGTATGTGTGTGTGTGTGTTTAAATTCTACCGGTAAGATGTTAGTTATTACCAATATATATATAGAGAGAAATAGCGTAGGCTACTGCGGTGTATAAAGTCTCCAAATAATTATGTGGAATGTGTAGTTTCCTTCAGCCATTGTATTAAAGAAATGAAATATTTATGTAACTTTTATCTGTACTATTTTATGGCAAGAGATCTCCTGGATATTTTCAATAAAAGGAAACAAATCAATAAATAAATAAGCTTTTGGTGTATCCAGAGAACAGAATAAGAAATCTATTTTTAAAACCATGTTATACATTTTGGCATATTTAGCACTGTACAATTAAATTGCTGTTTGATCTTAAGAATCTATATATATATTCCTCTAAGTAAGAGGTCAAACAACAACAACAACATGCAAGCGGCAAGTAAATAGGGAAGATCCCATGGCGCACGCACGCGGTGTGCATGGACCCAATCCGCACTATTTCATTCACAAAATAACATAGACATAAATAAATATAGACTGGAAAAAGGAAGTAACTTCGTGTAACTTGAAAACACATGTATATATATCTACTATTGAATTATGATTTCTAAATTATGACAAATTTAAAAATTGCATGATCTTCTGTCATAGAGATTAAACACAATTTATAGATTCTAGACATAAATGAAGTACAATGCACAAATATTTGTTTCATAAAACTCTCTTATGAATTTGTGTAGTGAATGGAAGGGAGGTTAAAAAAGTGGAAGCCGGAAGAGATTATATTGTGTCGTAAGACTCTTGAAACTAATCTAGATCGACATTTAATAATTTCCGGAGATTTCCAGGACTTTTTCGTAGGCCTATATTTAATAACATTTCATGAGATTTCCAGGGGCTTCTGGTAAATCAAGTCCAAGAGGCCACGGGAAATCTGTTATATGCTATAAAATGGTTTAATTTAATAATTTATACACCTAAAAATTAGCACGGGTCCATAGACATAAATAAATATAGACTGGAAAAAGGAATTAACTTTGTGTAACTTAATTTAATGATTTACACACCTAAAAATTAGCACGGGTCCAAAGAAAGTGCGGGACCCACTGTGGTCGCATATGTTGCAGTGCCTAAGGCCTGCCCTGGAAAATAGCGGCGTATGCTATGCCGCAGGTCGACTAGTAAATAATAATAGGCTAATGCTTGCTAATAAATGTAATCTTATTAGACATATCTTGTCCTTTTAAAACTTTGTACAAAGCTTATAACAACTCACTTTGTCTTACGCATAATTTCTAAAAATTCGCATTCTCGAATCAAGTTAAAACTTTGCACAATTCTTCGTTATCGATGACATGAAGCAATAATGTAATGAGTATTTAATCAATTATTCGTCATTTTTCTTTGTATACAAAGTGTACGTAGCTAAGAGGAGATAAGCCTTGTGTAGAGTATTAGTTTTGCTAAAACTCTGAAACTAGCCATAGAATATGAAGCCTTCTATTTTCATAAGTTCTTAAATAGCTCTGTAATTTCTTCATGTATCATAAAGATTATTATTATTAAAGACCTTGACCTTCCATCATGAACGCTCTAGACGTCAAGTTCGAATTCAGACGACACTCGATTAACTTTTAAAAAAAATAGCTTTTTAAACAAAAAACTAGCAGAGAAACGTTCTTCAAAATAATACCACCCCCAACTGGTCGACAAAAATGATTGGACCAAAGTGCTATGAGCGTTATAGAAGTATGAAAGTTACGCTTTAAAAAATAGTAAAAATATTTCCAATCGTACAAGTTTATTTTTTTATTAGATCTATTAAAAATTAACTATGTTATAGATTCAAAATAATTTATGCAATTTCACTCTATATAATCTTTGTTTAAAAAAAGTATTTAAAATATTTTACTAGTTTAAAATTTCAACAGCGACTCTGATTGAGTTTTGTACTGAGTGTAGGCTTACTTGGTTGGCTTGTGGCTTGAGTCATGATCTCTAGGCTAGTTCCTCTACTTCTTTTGGCAGTCATTTTAAGAGTCTGTTTTTACAAAACTTATATCAACTAAGAGTCTGATTTTACAAAACTTATATCAACTAAGAGTCTGTTTTTACAAAACTTTTATCAACTAAGAGTCTTTTTTTACAAAACTAATATCAACTAAGAGTCTTTTTTTACAAAGCTTTATCAACTCACCTTGTCGGCCTAGTACAAAGTTTGAACACGTTATTTCTCCCACACCCATTCTCGGATCAATGTGAATCTTTGCATAACTATTCATTGGCGAATATAAAACATGTATTAATAAAAGAAATTAACACAATAGATAATTAATTACTGGTAACTAATTATTTTGTTTGATACCAACAAGGGAAAATAATCCTTCAGTATCCTAAAATAAGGCTAAATATGTAGGATTTGATTCCCATTTTATAATTGTTCAGTGTTCCCAGCATTTCTGTCACACCCATCCCCTGTTCAAATTGAAATTTCAAACCATTATACAGTGTAGGCCTACATTAACAAAACGTGAATCAATTTCAAAATCTAGCAATTAGTCAATGAATCATTGATAATTAATGATTTCATTTATATCCAATAACGGAAATGACTTCTACATTATCGAGAGATATAGTTGTAAGTGCGGTGTTCTTCCCCTTAAATCCGCTTTTTTTGTTTTAAGTATACGATATTTGTGTATTTTACTCGTTTTAGTGCAATACATTTGTTTTACTCTTTTGTGTATAAATAGTAGGTAGTATAAATTAAAACATTGACTAATTCAACTCCAGTCAACAAAGCTCATTTGGTTGTCAGTAGAAATAAAAAAAAAAACATGCGCATTTTTTATGCCCATTTTATGCTAGCATCATTGTAGCAAAGGCGGCTTTATGATAGTCGATAAAAGGAATACATTATCTATAGCTCAATACTTAGATCGAACGACTGACCGTTGACTGCTGATGGAGATAGCCAAACACTAAAACCCCAACCCACGCACTGCACGTGTAGGAGAGAAGGAAAGGACGGCACAGGTGACGTAGATTTGTTACAAACATACAAACAAACTGAAAGAAAAAATTCTTTAAGCTGGACTTTATAATTATTGCTGTATCTCAGCCTCTTTAGTTTTTACCTGGAGGACTGACATTTAGCGGTGCACTCCCAACACGCACGCACACACACACAACCTCCCCGGATTCGTTTCAGTAGCTTTCTCTTTAATCGTTTAACCTCTCTCTCTCTCTCTCTCTCTCTTTTATAAAGATAACATCTAGACAACTAAAAAAGACGGAAGTTTAAAAAAAAACTAGGGAGTAAAATGGTATCCAATCAGAATGAAGCTATTAAAAGTGCAGGAAAAAAGGTTTGCGAGTGTGTGTGTTTGGGGCGGTGGAGAGTGAGTGATGAGAAGAACAAACAATCAAAAACAAATAATAAAATAAGAGGAGGTTTAAAGAGAGTTCAGAGGAATATATTTCTTTTCGTGGAAAAATGGAGGTGGAAATGAAGGAGGAGGGGGAAAAGTCTAAACAAATATTAGAAGGATGAAAGATAATAAATGACTATGAAGAATACTAAATAAAGTAATCTATGAAGATTGAGTTCAATATAGTTTAATAAATGCAGGTTATTGTAAGGATAGCTGTCTGGCCGTGTGGTATGCACTCTGGCCAATAGTCTCAATGGTCCCGTGTTCAAAACCCTGACAGCCGCCATCCCCCCCCCCAATTCTGTGGAAGATTTGGGCTAGGATGTAATAAACTTCCAGTCTGAAGGAACATCCTGGAAATGTAGAACAAAGCAAACTGTCTTTAGTCTGTTGAGGTAAACAGAGCTGTGTTTGTGAGTTGCTACTAGTGTTTATGCATGCACAGACAGACAGACAGACTGATATATAGATAGACACATAGGTATTGATTTAGATATAAACATAATTATTAAGTTGATTTCGTGTTGGTAGAGAGAGAAGATTATTTTCTCCCACTATATCCTAAGACTTCAGAGACTTCAGTTTGCTAGTAGTATTGTCACCAATAAACTAAAGAATCGTGGAAGCTAGAGACGTTTAGCACCTGCTCTTCAAACTTAAAAAAAAGGGGGATTAAATCGTGATAAATAAAATCCTTTATTCCCTCCCCTCTTTCATCTTTAGCTCCGTCATATCACTTTTAATTAATCTTTCATTCCGAATTTACGCATTCTAGTATATCATCTTACGCAGTGAATTTTCCCAGACCTCTGTCTCTCTCTCTTCTCTCTTTCGGCTATCTTCCTACTCTCTCTATTTTGATATCGTTCACTTCTCTTTTTTCTGTCTTGCTGTCTTTCTTTCACTTACACACATACTCGCTCTATTTTTCCCCTCTTTTACACACCCTCTCTCTCTCTCTTTCTCTCTCTCACCTACGAATGAAACTAGATGCCTTACTAACTAGAGGAAACAATTCTGATGCTTTAGAAGTATGCTAATCAAAACATGATGTAATAAAGCTATTTTTTTTTTTATTCTAATTTAACATTTAAAGAAATACGGGCCAAATTTAAATTTGCAAAAAAAATTGAAAAAAAACTAATAATTATTTTTGTTTCTTTCTGTTTCAGCTGTACGACATGGGTACAGGTAAAAACTACACCCCGTCCTCTTCGTATACGCCGTCCTCTCGTGCGTACACCCCTGCCGCCTCACGACCGTCCTACACACGTACCTCCAGCTACGACCCACCAAAGTACCGGAGCGCCAACGTTAGCGACGCTATTAAAAAGTTCGGTACATCAGACACTAAGTACTCAACACCGGCCTACGGAACTGATAGGTACCAGTCAGACAAATACCCAAGCCTGGATAGGTATTCAAACAGAAGCGGTTACATGTCCGATTACGGTGGTGGTAGTCCGTACGGCTCTTGGGACAGAGCGTCGACCAAAAGTTCGAACAGCCGTTACGGCGGGGGCAGTCGAGAGGCGTCCCCTGTCAGCACGAGGTCTTCCCGCTATGACTACAGCAGTAGCGCCTCAGGGCCTTACTCTACATACTCATCATACAAAAGCGGCTCCGACGCCTCTCCCGTCCCCAAAACGTCAGCAAGATCATACGAGCGACAATCTTCTCGAAATTACGAAACGCCAGGTAACGGGGATGCGAAAACGTCTCCCGTGGGCGGAGGGGGTGGAACAGGTGCTGGGAGAGTGCCTGGATTACCTGCAGGTAGGCAGGAAGCCAGCAGCAAGCGGGGTAGGCGAGGGGTCTCTGTGGCGAGCAGTGAGTCAGACGACAGCGCACCGGAGGCTGAGAAACGAGATCAGACCGTTCGGTATCTTATCTGCAGAGGAACGTCGCCGATACCAGAGGGAGAACCTAAAGAGGCCAAAGTCAAGGACAGAGCCAGTATTTCGAGAACAAGAAGAATCAGAGTCCCAGACCAGAGTCCTGCTGGTATAGACAAACATAGCGGCAAAAAAAATATCACGGATAAGGGCACAGTGGACTGTGCAATACAGACCAATTTGGACCAACCACAGTCTCGAAGACAGAGGACTTCGTCCAACTCCAGTTTCGCTCCAGGCGGAGGTGGAACCGGTTCAGGAAATTCAAACCAGCCGGGAGAGACGTTTTACAAGTACAGAGACAAGGTGTTAGGCGGGCCCGCCCCCGGACATGGCTATGGTAAAGGGAGCGGGCCGGCAGCACCTTCCTACAGCAAGCCTTCTTCTTCAGCGCCTCTATCGCGCACCAGTTCAAGGTCAACAGCTAAGGATGAGCCTAGGCGAGGCTACGGTGACGAAGGGGTGAGCACTCCGCCCAACGAACGCTCGTGGAGGCAGTCAGTGTATGGAGAACCTCCCTCGCGTGGTAGTACGCGCCGAGAGGATGACCTAGAGAACGAAGAGGACGATACGGACGACAGAAGCAGTCGCCACGGGCGCCGTCGCAAGGAGGGACCACGCACCAGCACGCCTAGCACACTTCGAGACAGAGAAGCGGAAATCGGCAGCGCTACGGACGACAAGAGATCCTCACGCAAGTCGAAGACTTCCAGGTCAAGCTCCAGGGAGGACATGCTCGATGAGCGCCCACGCAGAAAGAGACACTCAAGCAAAGAGCTTCTCGATGAACCTGAAGGAGGGGAGAATGCACCCTTGACTCCAGAAACTCTTTCTTTAAGAGACAGCATTGAGAAAGTGCATCAATGGAAACAAAACCTTCCACCCCCAGAACCGCTTTCACCTGAAGCCAGGCACACAAAACGACACCCAGGTGTCGGGGCCGAGGTTAAAAAAGAAGTTTACGAGGAAGCACCCAGAGACGGGCGCTCACGCCTGTCAAGGCAGTACAGCAACCGAGACGAATCTCCACCACACTCCAGAGATAACTCTCCCTCCAGACGATCAAGGCATCGTGTTTCCCGCCACGCCTCTCATGACAGCATTCTAGATGACGAGGACGAAGAGGAAATAGACCCACGACTTCCGAATAAAGACTTCAGAAAGTCAGAGTTGAATAAAGCCGAACATTTCTACGAAGATCCCGATAATTTCGAGAGAGATGTTTCGCCTACAGACTACAAGAGAAAACAGCGTCGTAGCGACGGCTACGACTACAGCCAAAAGGTGAAAAAATCGGGAAGCTCCTCAGAAGCTTTTTCGAAAGAAGACTCCCCAAGCCGACACCGTCACAGTGGCATCCCGAGACAGGCAACGGAAGACCACAAGCGTTTAAACAGAGATAACTCTCGCGAAAATTTAGACGACAGGCGCCGCTCTCGGCGCGAACAACACGACAACGAGGTGAGCGACAGCAATGGATCGCAGTTCGGATTTAACAGGGAGGAATCTCCCAACAGAAGAAACAGCAAGCATGGGAAGAGTAGCCGCCCAGGTTCTAGAGAGGATGTGCTGGATGAAAGGGGACAAAACTCGGCCAGACAAAGACCAAGTCAGCTTGGAGTAAGCGGCGATGCCGGAAGGGTTCCGCAGTCAGTTTCTCAGCAATCCTTGCCCGACATTGTTCCCAGCCCAGGGAACGAGTGGGTTGACCAGAAGCAGAAGAGGCAGTACAAAGGACAAAAGTCTGGCATGATCGGAGATGTTGATGACATTGACAACGTGTTGAACAGCAGAAACAGATCTACGAGAGGGGGCCAGAACATCATGGACGAACCAGTGCCTCACACCTCTCACTACCCCCTGAAGCCAGCCCCGGCTTCTCCTTTGAGCCCCGGGCAGGACGGCGACAGGAGGGCCCGGCCAAACAGCTACGCCTTTGAAAAGGACAAGAAGCACGGTGGAAACAATATCAAGCAATCCAAGTCCCACGGGGACAAGCTCATCGACCTCGACGATGACGTCATGGAAGCGCAGCGCGCCGGAAACCTATCGGCCCCGCCTAACTCGAACCAGACCAACAGCAAGCAGCCCAGGGGCCCAAAGCAAGTCTCAGCCACTGCCAAACAGATGTGGGGCATCCTCCAGGCCAAGAAGGGCCTGGTGACCATCACAGATTTCCTCAGCCTTTGCGAAAAGCCTCCCCCACAGAGGAAGCTCATCACTGTGCCAGTGGCGGATGAGAATGACTTCTCTGGATACAAGAACGCTGAGGATTTGTTGGAGAACATGGGCGTCGATGTCAGGAAGGTAAGTTTGATAATAGGTAATAGTTTTATTACGGTATTATTACCAATTTACTCAATAGGCCATCGGTATGTAAAGTTTTGTCAGTAGTATTTGACCAGTTTATGTTACAT
>JADKLZ010000167.1:17264677-17288912 GCA_021533235.1 Biomphalaria straminea
ATTTCAAAAATTTCCTAAAATTTTTGTAGAGTCTGTTCCCATCACTGCTCAGTACACTTTAGGCTTTTAGCAATATCATTTATTGATGTGAGTTATTCAGTACACTTTAGTTTCTTACTTTGATAGCAATATCATTTGTTGATGTGAGTTATTCAGTACAATTTAGGTTCTTACTTTGAAAGCAATATTATTTGTTGATGTGAGTACTCAGTACAATTTAGGTTCTTACTTTGAAAGCAATATCATTTATTGATTTGAGTACTCAGTACAATTTAGGTTCTTACTTTGAAAGCAATATCATTTATTGATGTGAGTACTCAGTACACTTTAGGTTCTGACTCTGATGATGAGTAGAGACAGGTTCAAATTAGGTAGAACTATTTATTGAGATCTGATAATTTTTAAAGTTTTTGCCTTTGTAAGCTAAAACTAAAAAGGTTTTTTGTTTTCTTATTAAAAATTATTAAAAAAAATGAAATTTTTTTTTGTTTCATTGAAATAAAAAAATAATAAATTTCATACGTTCTTTCATAGTATGCAGTCTTATATAACTACTCTATAATACTTACTTGTTTCACAGACGGAAAATTTTAAGGGTAAAGATGCAGCTAATGATGATGCTCTAAATGCAATTTTGAAGAATGGCTACACAAGTGCAGATGAAAGAGGTTTACCAGGACAGAAAAATCGCAGAAAACTAGGTTAATACTTTCTCTTTTTTTTTTTTTTGTATTCTTCATCAAGGTAAATAGGTCATTTGTTGTCTAGTGGTAGATATAGGTTTTATCAGTTGTAAAATGCAGTGATCTGAGAAATCAACCATTTAACCTTTTTTTGTCTTTCCATCTACTTGAAATTTCAAGTACAAGGTTTTTACTTTTTGTTTAGTGGACCTGGTGGCTGATTGCTTGGCTTCTTTTTTTCTTATATAATACAGAGGTTACTTCCAAAAAGAAGATGATTACGTCCTACGCTTCTGAACCAGAGGGCGTTTCAATTTCAGTGAAGACTGCAGTTTTGAATCTCTTTGGACCCTTCTGAGTCAAATTCAAATTCAAAATTTCTTGCCTCCATCGGGATTCAAACTCAAGTCATCACGTTAGGTATTGCAGTTGTTGCCACTGGGTCTCATGTCCGACTAATTCTTCACTAAAGTTTTTAATTTGTTGTCCTTCTTGGCATCATTTAACATGTGTTTACATCAGCCTATGTTATGTAGCCACTAATGTTCATGTTGTCACTCATCCATTGTCCAGATGCCAGGTCCATGGGCTCCACTAGAGGTGGCATGACAACAGATTCTGACATGTATGACACTGGGGATGATGAAATCTTAGAAGCTTGTGTCAGGACTGCCACTGCACCTACATCTCGACCACAGCGGGAGCGAAAGCGGTCTCGCAGTCAAAGAAAGTCTTGTAAGTATCAATTCAATCTGCTGCTCTTGACATGTTTAGACATCAATGCTCATTACTTCTTAAAATTTGATGTTTTAAACTGAATCTTTTCACAGAAATTTGTTTTCAGTCATACATACTTAAATATTTGTAGTTTTGTCATTGGTATTTACTTTTTTTGTCTTTATTGCCATCAACTCAAAGATCTTACAGTCAAACCTCAATATATAGGTCAGACTAATTGACCATTTCATTCAATTGTTCCAAATTCATGTCAGCTAATAGATGTCAGTGGCTAAAAGCTTAAATTTACTTTATCCAAAGTCCATCATGTGAGAACAAAAGATATGCTGAAGTATTGACCACTTTATGTGTATAATCTTTGAACAAACTGGAGTCCTTGTCATTTCTGAGTTTAAGATTTTACTGTGATGAATTATTTAGCACTACCCTATATAAAGATATTTGACTGTATGCTTCTACTTCAATTTTGTCTCCAATGTACAATTAATCTGTCCTCTTCTCCTCAGCTTTTTGGGACAGTGATTTCTAGGTAACAGACTGATACTGTCTTGTTTCAAACACATTTTTTTTTTATTTTAAATTTTAGTTGTTTTTTTTCTGTTGTTTGGTCCATTGCTAGACACTTTTTTTGCTGTCATTGATGCATTGAAGTTTTGTTTGATTGGAAATGTTTTTGTTTCAAACTTATGCCAACACTATCTACATTAAGGTTGGCTTTTTTACAACAGAGATGTTTTCTTTTGAACTCCAAAAATTAGTCTAGCTCAAATCTCTTCATTTTAGAGAACAGTTTAAATTTTGATTTAACAAAAAATATTTGAACTAAAGTGATATGTTGATTGCTTGAAGTTGGCAGGAGTCATGTGACCAGCATTGCAAATTAGTGTTGAACTTTCCTACAGTTGTTCAGAAAAAAAAAATTATAATCTGGCTTCTCTATTCTGCATGGCTCTAATGATGATGCTTTCATTAATCCTTAGTTTCCAACTCAATTAATTGTAATTTTTAGCTCTTAAATATATTTTCATCTTAATTAAAACATTTTTTTTGGTCTTTTTTTTATTTCTTGAACTGAATGTAAATTTGAGTTCACACAAGAGCTACATGAGATTCAAAGCTTTTCCATTCATGTTCTTAAATAATCAGTTTTGGTTAATGTTTTGTTATTTGAATTTAATCTGATTAATTAGTATTTTTGTGATCAAGTAGGCTCTGCATGTCCAATGCTCAGAGGCATGTAATGGTAGATGTACTTTTAATAACTTTACTAAAACTATTTCCTTACCTTTTTTAAAAATACAATAAAGATCCATCTAGTGCCAGTTATCTTAGTAGAAGGGATATACCCATCCTAGCAATATTCATCTGAGATTTCTGATCTTTTGTTAGATACATTTTGGACAAGGGCATTAAAAGTTAATGACAGTAATCTCCTCTTTATGGTTTGATCTTTAAGATGCTGTTTACCTTAAGCAATAGACTACAGGAAGTCAGAAAAAAAAAAGAAATCAAAATGAAGAAATGAGGCAGCAATATAATGGAAGCTAAAGGAAAATGTCAGACATTGTAAAGAGAAAGTTCTGGAAAGATTTTGAAATATTAAGACCAACTAAACAATGTCAAGGACACCAGATTCAAAGCTCAGTCTTGCCAACAAAGTAGTGTAATGTTATTAACTACAGAAGTCACTTCAAAGAAGAAGATGATTTTGTTCTACTCATGTCCCTCATCTAGTCATATATTTAATTTATGCAAAAGTCTTTTGAAATTTGATTCTACATCGCTGATAGGTGCACACACAAATTACAACCTGGTTTATTTGAAATACTTAGCTTATCAATACTTCCTTCCTTTGTACACCAGTACACTAAAAGTTTGCTGTTTTTGAAACATAAGAGATTGACTTTTTTCTCTTGCATTTCTTGTTTGAAATTGTGTGAGTTTCAGAAGCTCAAAGAAACATAAGAATCCAGAATTTAAAAAAAAATTCTTTATGAGGTTTGTGCGTGTCCATTCTGGATCCCAGCATGCAATCTTTGTTTCCATCTACTTCTGTCTTTCTGTTCTCTCTATTAAAATGCGACTAACATTTCACCTTAGTAGATCTCTCTATCTTTTCAACAACTTGTTTTTTTTTATATCATAGACTTTTTTAAAAAATTACTGTTACATTATAGGAAGATTCTTTATAATGACTCACATTAGTTACAGGATATATTACTTCTGTTAAGTTATCTATAAATAATATGTTTTATTTTTGTGCCATGTTTTGAGTTTTAAACAAATTGAATAATCCTTTAACATTGATATTACTGTCATTATAACTGTAGCTCTGCCTATTAGAATATTCAGCATCTGTCTTTCCCGTTGATCTATTTATACAGTAGCCTATAGACCTTGTAATTAGATCTTCAACAAAACTATTAATTGTAATATATCCAACTTGTAAATACTTTTTTTTTAAATTGCATTTTTCTTTAGAAGCATTTTGTTCTAGAATCTTCCTTTTTGTTTTAATTAACTTAATGTGTCATTTTGTTGTTGTTGTTCTTCTTCTGTTTGTGTTTGTCTTGATAGTTGGTCACTGGTTTATTTTGTTTTCTGTTTCAGTGAGACGAACCCTGAAGGGCGGCCTGGACTCAGAGGAAATGATGGTGATCAACTCCTATGCAGATCATGTTTGACACTATTAGGTGTTCACTAGATCAGGACAGATCTGTTTTTATAGATCTACAGAACTTTGAGCATTATACGTTTGGTTACTAATTTATCTGCATATTATTTAGTAGCTAGAGTAAAACTGGTAGGCTGACTTTGTGTTTTCTATCACAAATTACTCTGAAAAAGTGTTATACATCAGATATATATTTATACATGTATTTATAATATATAATTCCCATTGTTTCTTTAATTCATGTTTATACATTTTGTTGGTATAAACTATAAATTGTAAAGTCCCAAAAGAAAAAGACTGGATCAAATTGAATGAAGTCTTTCACAGAGTTCTTCTGTTAAATTTCAAACATTTAGCAAGATTTTGTTTTCGCCCTTAGATAGTAACAAAATAGACTTTTGTTCATTATTTTCTTTGTTTTGATGATGCAGCTATGATGATTGATCTTAAACATAACACAATGTAGCGATGTTTAGCAGAATGATAGTATCACATTATTTCATTCATTAGAAGAGATAAAGTTTTTACACTTTCTCCTAAAGCTTGGTTGCTTTGCTTGCTTATCTTCATGTACATTGAGTGTGGCATCATGGGATATATCTATCTGTATATCAGCATCCACGTCACTGACGTAGCTATTTAAATATTTATATTCAACCTATTCATGTGCAATATGGCGACTGGCCCTTAGGGCTCTTTTTTTTTTTTTGCTCTGAGCAAACAAAAAAAAACTTGTAATAAATTAGTAAATAGTTGAAATGCTTTTTGTTAATATTTTAATTGTTTGATTATGAATACACATTTTTTTGTTCATTTATTGTTGCTAAAGTGTGTAGTTGAAGTCACTGGAGAGTCACTGGAGTTAAAAGACTCTGACTGACCACCCAGTTTCTTGGTTACCATGTTTGTTGACTACTGTTCATAAACTTCCCTCTTTTGCAATGGTTTTTGTTTTGTCTTTCCACTAGACCTGTCTCATTGACCTTATTCATTTGGTTTGTTTCATTCAGCTTCTTATGCTTGCATGGAAGACTTGTACAAAAACACATAAACTAAGAAAGATATAGGTCATGTTAGGTGCACACTAAACAGGTATACCTGCATTTTTTTTATAATCTCATTTTTTGTTGACTGTTTGGTTGTGTTCTGCTGATGATACCTGGTTCAAGATATTCAACTATCTCAAGACATATCTTGAGCTCAACAAGTTTTTGCAAATCTTTAAATAGTTACATTTTGTTTTCTGAGTTTCTAGCATAATTTTTATCCCATCTGGCATCGAGTTATTTTATTAGGTTGTAAGTTTTATTAGCAGACAAGTTTAGGGAATCTCGATTTTATTGAAACAATTGTCTGGACACGTGTTCATTTTAAAATATTATTTAACCAAGTTTTATATTGCCTTATAGAATCTCCAAGAAATCAAAATACTATACATTTGTTTATAAGATGAAATCAATCAGATTTTGAGAGACAAATGAGAAATAACAGCTTTCAGTTTATCTTTGATTTTATTTGAATTTTTTAATTATCATATACAAATTCAATGAAATAGATCTTAAGTCTGGCTTTGTGTCTAAGCAGTATTTGAAGAGAAAAAAAACACATGTATTGTAAATGTTTGGATTTGCAGCCGTCCATTGCCTTGCACAGTTTTTTACTCAAGTGCTTTTCATTTGAACACAATGTGTTTTCTATGCAATAACTATTTGTAAAGTTGCACATGTGAATATTTATTAATTTCAAATACGGTAATGTGTTATAGCCAATCAAATCTATAGCAACTTTGTTGTTCGGAGAAGAGTAATTCTATAAATGGTTTCTAAAATATGAAATGTCAATAACTTTGATTAAACTTGTTCTTATATCTTATGTTTTGACAAATTAATTATGCAGAAAAACAATATCAAAATAATTGTTTAAATAGTCATAATCAAATTGTTTTCACAACAAATCTATAGGATGAACCTCCATTCTTAAAAACTTGTCACTTGATGAAGTGAATGTATTTCTAAACATGAAAACATCTACAAATAGAATGTGTATTTTTATAGAAATACACTTTTGTACAACTGATCCAAGTGCTCTTTCAGAAGTATCCTTTATTAGTATCATTTTGAGCAGCAATTGTTACTTTAACATTTATTGCAATTTAATGTTTACATTGTGATGGTAGAAGACAATAGGTCTTGAAACAAAACATAAGGTTATTAGGATTCAATCTTGTGGACAAAATCTCTGGGGGATTGA
Source organism: Biomphalaria straminea (assembly GCA_021533235.1). Classification (NCBI taxonomy): domain Eukaryota; kingdom Metazoa; phylum Mollusca; class Gastropoda; family Planorbidae; genus Biomphalaria; species Biomphalaria straminea. The sequence continues at coordinate 17,271,023 of JADKLZ010000167.1, forward strand.
ATATTTTCTACTACTTATTGTGAATGAATTCAACATTTTATTCTGAAACTGTTACCTAGCATTCTGTAGTTTTGTTTTATGTTTCACAAGATATTTTTAAAGTTGTATTTGCCATTAGTTCAAATGTAGCTTTTCATCATTTGTTTTTTTATCACATTTTTTTTTACTTTGTTTGACAACATCAAGCTTTCTTTGAATTTCTTTCCTAGTCATAATGATTCAAGTGAAAACTGGACATCTAACCATGTGTCCCAAGTCAAAGGGACATTTAACCATGTGTCTCGATTCATTGGGGCATCTAACCATGTGTCTCAAGTCAATGGGACATCTAACCATGTGTCTCAATTCAATGGGACATCTAACAATGTGTCAATGTTTCTTTGTATTGTATTCTGTAACTAGTTTTATACTGGATTGATCTGATCTAGTGTCTAGTTGTGTTTCAAGTCTACACTGTAGAGTGTTAGACAGTGAGCCTTTAGAGTTGTGTAGAGGAATAGCACAGCAGTTGACTTCCCTTAGCACTCAAGTTTTTAAAATCATTTTTTTTTCTCATGTTGAATTGTTTCATTTGTCAAAACAAATATTACAAACAATTTTTTTTTAAAACTCTGTTGACTATTTTTATATATAACATTTTGTCAAACTAAAGTTGAAATGTCATTTTCTTGAAAAGTTTTTTTTTACATATTAAAACACATATAACCATTGATCTAGGTTTTGGTTGTTCTTTTTGTATCTTTGGTCATGAGCGAGTAATAGTAGGAAGTACATGTTATCACTTCAACTTGGATAACTGACCAACCATTGAGTGCCCAGAGTGAATAAGGTTGATCATTTCACTTACTTCTCTTCTTTTTTTTTTCACACCTTCAGCAAATCTTAAAAATCAAAGTTGAAATCAAGAAAAGATGACTGTGATAGATTTCTATTACAATCACCTAGAAAACCAGAGCTGCTTTACAACAATTCATGTAATACAGATCTTACAATAAAAAAAAGTTCTCATACAATAAATCTGTAAATAGTGACTCAATAAAAGGACAAATCCATAAATAGCATGTCTTTTTCAGTACGGTATTTGATGAATTTGGGTGAAGACGAAAATATTGCTAAGCAAAATTTTGAATAAACCATATAATTTTTGAGCACATAGCACTGTAGAATAAAAGTTGTAAGCCATCTTGGATTGTATTACAAAGACATTTTAAAATTAATTTATCAGAATTGATCTTTTTTATTATGCTGTTCTGTAGCTTCAGTTATATGATATATCGCAAACTTTTTCTAGATATAACTCACTCTTTTTCTTTATTACTGTATTCTATTGCTTAAAGTACACAAACTGAAGCTCAGAAGTACCACTAAAAAGCAAATTATTGTGATTTTACATTAAGTGTGAAAATCTGCGTACACACAAAAACCAGTTTGGTCTGTTATTAAAAAAAGATTTCCTTTTGTCATTTTTCATTTGGCACATAAACTAATGAGGCGTGACAGTATATTTTATTAAAATCTCAAAAGTCATTACATAATGAATCATGTATTTTTTATTGTCAATAAATATAACTTTATGGCTCGGTATTCTGATTATATTATAAATAAAAAAAATTAAAATATAATATTAAAATTAAAATAAAATTTTAAAAAATTAAAATTTTAAAAAATTAAAATTAATATTATTTGTTTCTTGTTGCTGAGTCATAGTAATATACCATTTGGATATGTCCTCCTCCCCTCCCATGCAAAGGTGATACAAATTATGAACAATAAAATATGTTTTCTTTAGTTTACTATAGAGTTTGAACATTAAGTAGGTATTGCTATAAAAAAAAAGCAAAATCCTTTTAAAAGCAAACAAAAAAAAACAAAGCTTATCATAAGTGGAATAACTCCATCATCAAAACTATATCTACCAATAACGTACAAGCTATTCCCCTTATTCAATTTCAAACAAAAAAATTAATTACTAATAATTGATTGACTAGTTAAGTATTTTTGCTTATCGCTTCATGTTTTGTTAGGTACAATATATAATGGTTTAAAGTATCAACTAGAATGAGTGAGAGAGAAATAGCGTGAATAATCATTTAAGGGGACTAAACCCGATAAATGTAGCCTAGTATTAGTTCCCTTCGTTTCTATTAAACAAAATTAATGAATTACCAGTAATTAATTGTCTGGTTGGTTACTTTTTTTATTCACTAGTTTATATCAATGAATAATTATGCGAAGTTTCAACTTGATTAGAATGGGTGTGGGAGAAATAATGTGTACACACACAGACAGACAGAGTTGATATAAGCTATGGAAAAAACAATAATTAATAGTCACACTAAGCAGTGTACGTCTATGCATACATCAATATTGAAGATGAAAAAACATGTCAAGTTAACTGCACTGTAATTGTTTGGCATGTAGGCCACCAATCTCTATCCTACGACAGTGTTGATCTAGTTTATGTATGGTTTCTGAAAATGTTTTTGTTTATGAAAAAAAAATGTCAGTGATATTACCCGTTAGAACCAAAATCAAGGTAGTCGAGTGGAGCTGATGCGGGTATTCCATTTCAGTAGCTTCCTGAGCACTGATCTATATCTTGAACTCATTGACAGGTAAACAAAGATACTGGCTGTTGCGTTAGTGCCTTCTAAGAAGAAATCAATCCCCCACGTAATGGAGAATATCTTGTTGTATTTGCCTTCCATACTGTATCCAGGGACGCCAAGCATAGCCGCTGTTGTCAAAGCGACGGGCAGGTAACTCACTATGAAAATAACGGCGATTAAAGTTATCATCTTTATCACTTTTTGATCTCGACTGGAAGTGACGTCACTTCGCGAAGCAGACGAGGCTTCACTGCGCCATTTGGATTTTCTTTGTAGTGTGACGACAAGAAGCAACGTAGAGATAAACACCACAGCGAAAGCCAGCAACAATGCCACGTTGTTGACAGTAATAGAAATTTTCTCCATGCCCTGGCTATTCTCGTCTCTGAAGAAAAATGTAAGCACCGTCCAGTTTGTTCCGGGCATCAAGACTGATTCGATCTTTCTGGAGAAAAACGGCGGAACCATGCTGACCGTCATGCCAGCGTAAATAACAGAGACAATAGTAATCGTTCGTTTCAATGTGATGTACATTTTCACTTTCAGGGGCATCGCCACGCAGAGGTACCTCTCAAGTGTGACAAATGCCGTGAGGCAGCTGGCGACGCGGGAGAAGATCACGTGGAACCAGCTGATTAAATAAATCACAGGAACGTTGCTGGCCGCCAGCTGTGGGGCGCCGAAGCAACTGATCAGTAGGAGGACGATTGAGGCGCCCAGCTCGGACAGGGACAGTGCCAGTAGGGCGATATTGACCGAGTCTTCTTGTCCCATCTTGGCGTAAACAATGACGTTGACAGTGTTGAAGATGACCCCTAGCAAGCTGACGCTCCCTAGAAAGACTCCCCCGACTATAGTTGACCATTCGCCTATTACTACGTCTAATATAGGATCCGAGGTGTAGTCTGTATCCATCAAACTAAATCCTTCGGTAAAGTTGCTCATTCTTGAATCGATCGAGGCATGCAATGCAGACGAAACTAGATCTATGTTTATAGTAAGTTTATACCCAAATCGTTAATAATCTAATCCTAGTTTGGCAATGTCGTCAACCTACAATCGTTAGACAAAAATATGACCCTTAAACAAAACAGTAGGAGACGTATAAACATTGTCTTGTGACAGATGAATACCATAATCTTTACTCTTAGTTTCATGGCCTTTGTCTTTTCCTGCAATTAATAAGGTTATAGTAAAGTTCCCCTTTCAGACCTTGCGATCTATAGGGCAGATGATGTTAAGGTCATCCGTTTCTTTTGGGCCTACGGTTAGCGAGCAGGGTGTCATGTGGCCAGCACAACGACCCACCACCTTTATTTTCCCCCAATTATTGTGAGGTACCCATTAGATTTGGGTGAACTCAGGGTAGCCCACAAAAAATACCGAAACTCAAAATCCCAGTCTTCATCGAGATTCGAGCCCAGGACCCCAGGCTCAGAAGCCAAGCGCTAAACCATTCAGCCACCGCCCCACCAATAACGTAATAGTCGACGAATTTATTTTGTAATTGAAATGCCGTATCGTTACACTGTACTTATATTAATGAAGTCAAAGTTTTCTGTTCCATTCTCTATTCATTCTGCTCTGAAGATGTTACCCACAATACGACGAAAACGTTGTTTGCATAGTTTTATAGTCTCTTTTTTAAAGTTCAACTTATCTGAACCAAGGATCTATTTCGATTTGGGGCCATTTCATTTGAATGGAAATAAAAACTACAAGATGGAATATTGATTTTCTCATCGGAGTTTTCATATTAGCATTGGAGGTGTAAGATTTGTATATGTCATCAAAATTATAGACCTTTCCTGCCTGTCATTTCCTAAGCCATTATCAATCTTTATATTTGAATGTATGTTTTTATTTTAAATCCTACATTACGAACATATATTTCGAATTGATTTTTTTCACTTGTAATCTTAATGAAAAATATAATAGGGTATTGTCTTCTTCAATATAATTAAAATATTTTAATTGATGTCAATAACTAGAGAACTTTTGTTTTCAATCAGATCTGAAAGATCGTGATTAGAGTTCTCGGAATGTAGGTCACTACCATAGCTCATAAGTAGAACAGATCTATAGGGCGTCAATACATTCTGAGAATCTTGCTTCCGTTTGTGGACACATTACCAAATATCAATTAGATCTTGTAGAATACAATGTTCAAGTACACATATGTTTAGCCCACCATGTCTTGCTTCATTTTATAGGGCTACCTTGAAGCAAGTGATCTGTAATTATTATCATTAAGCTCAACGTTTCGTTGTATAATAGTTTGCTATATAGAAGTTCTTTGATATATAAAATAAACTGCAGATATTGTAAATGAATGTTTCACAAATTACAAATCATTATGTACACTGCATGAATCTGTCAATGTTTATTCTGCAATAAGTTTGGCGTAAATTTTAAGTCTGTTAGATATGAAAATGCTCCACTGTACCAGAGTGTGTTCAACAATGAATGCAGTATGTGAAATACTTCCCTCTTATGCTAGTACAGCTGATTAAAAAAAAAATCAAATGTTTAAAAATTGTCAGTTTAATATTTTAATAGAACAAAATTTGAATATAATAGGGGTCTACTAATAACATTTGTTTAAAAAAAATTGTCCCATGTTTAACCTAATTAGGCAATTAGTTTAACCCAAAATACCATGTAAATAGTCTGTGTGTGCAGGTTACATTGTTTGCTTTGTTTTAATGGATACCCTCGACCCTAAAAATCAATGAGTGCTTACCTTCGCCCAGCCATCCCCCGTACATAATTTGGTCTCTTCCACAATTATCTACTCACTTGCCAACTCCAAGTTCACACGTCAAATTTGTAAATATCGTCTTGGTGTTGACAATTAATGACTTCGCTCCTACTTATCATTGATCTGAACACGGTGTTTAAATGTGCTTGCGGAGAAGCATGGACAGTAAACGTAGAGAATAATGTCTTCAGTTCAATAAGAATTGATAGGTAGACGTCAAGATCTTGAGATTTATTAATGTTTCTAAAACTTTTAGCGGCGACGTCCGTTTTCGTTACAATAATGATGGAAAGTGATAACTTTTGCTGTATGATCTATTTCTAAATAATGATTATTATTTTAACCGAACTACAACCTGAATAAAATGTATTCATTTTGACTATGTTGGTGTTTAATTTTGTAGCTGAAAAGAAAATGATGCGTTTCTAATTTTTTAAATAGACTCTTTTCAGTTAACCCCTAAACCCTACATAATAATAATAATAGTAATAATAATATTAATAATGGTATGAAACTCGACCCTGTCAGCGCCAGAGAATCAATACTCGTTTGTTTGCTGACAGTAAAAATGCAAAATGTTCTTCAACTCAATAAAAACCCTTTATGGCCCTCAGCAAACTGGCTCATCCCCCATACTCAGTGCTGATGGAAACAAACTCCTAACAGACAAGGAGGACATACTTGTTCGCTGGGCTGAACACTTCAGCACAGTCCTTAACTGTCCGTCAAGCATTAGTGCCGAAGCAATCGCACGCCTGTCACAAATCCCAATAAACCACTCACTCGCCGACCCTCCCCGGCTAAATGAAGTAACGGCAGCAATATCAAATCTCTCAATGGGTAAGGCACCGGGGCCAGACTCCATCCCTGCTGAAATTTACTCACTTTGCAGCTCAGAGCTTACTGCTAAACTAACAGAAATCTACCAGATAATGTGGAAACAAAAGACTCTACCACAAGAGTTCAAAGACGCCTCCATCATTCACCTCGACAAGAGAAAGGGTAATAGGCAGTCATGCGATAATCATCGTGGCATATCCCTCCTATGCATTGCTGGCAAGATTCTGGCTAGGGTGCTTCTAAACAGATTACAACACCACATAGAAACTGGCCTGCTTCCGGAAAGTCAATGCGGCTTCAGGCAGGGTAGAGGCACATGATCTTAGCAGTCCGCCAACTCCAAGAGAAATGTAGAGAACAAAACTCAAATCTCTATACTGCTTTCATAGACCTGACTAAAGCTTTTGACAATGTCAGTCGTGAAGGCCTTTGGCAAATCATGTCCAAATTCGGCTGCCCTGACCAATTTATAACAATGGTGCGTCAATTCCATGATAACATGCAAGCAAGAGTTCAAGACAACGGAGACTACTCCAAGCCTTTTCCTGTCTCAAATGGCGTGAAGCAGGGCTGTGTGCTGGCTCCAACACTTTTCAGCTTAATGTTCACCGCCATGCCGAAAGATGCCTTTTGCAGAGAAAGCTTTGGAGTTGACATACGGTATCGCACAGATGCAAGCTTATTTAATGCTCAGAGACTCAAGGCAAGGACCAAGGTAAACTTCGACTGCATCAGAGACCTGTTATTTGCAGATGACTGTGCCCTAAACGCTGCAAACGAAGAAGACCTTCAAAAGAGCCTGTCCCTCTTCGCTAATGCCTGCACTAATTTTGGACTCACCATTAATGTAAAAAAGACAGAAGTGCTGCACCAACCTCCTCCAAATAAAGCTGTCACAGAACCAGACATTCTCATAGATGGCCAGAAACTAGCAAATGTCAAAAAATGTGTATATCTGGAAAGCACCATATCAGCAAGCGCCAACCTAGATGATGAGGTTGACTTCCGTATTGCTCGTGCCAGTGCTGCTTTTGGAAGACTTCAACAGCAAGTGTGCCAAAGGAGAGGACTCGGTTTAACCACAAAATGAAAGTTTACAGTGCTGTAGTTCTCCCGTCACTAACGTCACTACTATATGCAGCAGAGTCATGGACCTTATACTCCCGCCACACCAAAAAGCTAAACTCCTTCCATCTACGCTGTCTAAGGAGTATCCATAAGGTGCGTTGGTCTGACCACATACCACATACCAGACACAGAAATTTTAAAGCTGTCCAACATGCACAGTATTAACGCGACAGTAAAAAGGTCGCAACTACGATGGGCGGGACATGTAGTCCGCATGCCAGAAAATCGCCTTCCCAAGCGACTTCTGTATGTAGAGTTATGTACAGGAAAGCGCTCCCAAGGCGGCCAATACAAGTGCTTCAAAGACACCCTCAAGAGCTCCCTCAAGAAATCGACATTCATGGCTGGGAAGCACTAGCTCAAGATCGCTCCGCATGGCGAGAAGCTGTGAGTCTCGGAGTCTCAAGTTTTGAAGCAAGAAGAGTGGCCAGTGCGATAGAGCGCCGAATCAACAGAAAGCAGAGAGAAATAGGCAGGCCCACCTGCAACTGACAAGACTCACCCATGCCACATATGCGGCCGGCTTTTCAAAGCGAAGATTGGACTTTACAGCCATCTTCGAGTCCATAGGAAAAATAGGAATTGAGAAATGTTCTCATCTTCGAACACGAAGGAGGAGCTATATACTGTCACGGTGAGGTATGGCGAGAATGATTGTTAGTGTGCTATTTTAGTATGATAGCTTGTTGTGAATGTAAATAGTCGTTTGCACGGGTTATGACTGAACGTTTTGGTCTTAGTTGAATGTGCTAGTGAATGTTTTAGTCAGTAAGGTTTTGCTCCCGGTCCAGGAAGGTTGGATATGTGCTTCCTGGACTGGTCTTTGTATTTATATTTTATTGTGTCTTAATTTAATAAGTTAATAAATAATTCGTACTTTGGATTCATTTAAACTGGAGTTAAAGTGTTTTTATTAGTGTAACAAGTGTATGCGTAGCAAATGTCATTTAATAGTAATCTGAGCATTAAATAATTGTTATTAAAGGAGTAATCATCATACCCCTAGCGAGCCTGAGGAACCAAGAGCCAAGACAAACAAACATATATATATATATACATAATTGAATCCCTGACATCTGAGGGCTTCGTCCGGCCAGGTCTGTTGTACCTGTTGTACGTTACAGAAATAAAGTATAAGCAGCACAAGCAGAGAAAAGAATACTGACATATGAAGTACAAGCAGAGAAAAGAATATCGATATTTTAAGCTTTGTCCGGTCATGGACAGTAATTATCGCACTTAAAGATGGATTCAAAGCAATTTATGTTTTTCATCTAATAATCGTTGAAATTTTTGCGCCTCGTCAGGCCAGGAGAGTGAGACAAACACTGTTTACATTTGGAAGCACGCGTGAACACGGAGATACTATATTTTTTTTCGTCAGTAAAAGCGTCAAGTCAATCAAGTTTGTATTTCTCTCTACAAGAGTAAGTCATTAAAAGGGACTTAACTAACAGTCTAGCTCAAGCCTGAGATATTCGTCTATTATGTTCCAGTCAACACGTTATTAAGAAAAGCCTGAGATATTCATCTACTATGTTTCAGTCAACACGTTACTAAGTAAAGCCAGTCTAAAAGTCTAGACTCGGAACGTCACATAGCTCCGAAGTTTTGAATTGGTTCACGGGCTGACCTAAGTTCATCGTGACCCCAGCACATCAACACACGCAAGTTTTTCCTCATAATAAACCTGAATGAAATTTTTTTACTTGAGTATTATTTGCGTCAACATTGACAACGTATAGAGATGTGTTATATATATGTTTAATGAGCTCATCACAAGAAACAAGTTGAACATGTCGCCATTTTTAAGAGACTTCACCACTTTGAGAGACTTTACCACTTCGAGAGACTTCACCATTTTCGAGAGACTTCACCATTTTCGAGAGATTTCACCATTTTCAAGAGTCACCATTTTCGAGAGACTTCGCCATTTTCGAGAGACTTCGCCATTTTCAAGAGTTATCGCCATTTTCAAGAGTTATCGCCATTTTCAAGAGTTATCGCCATTTTCAAGAGTTATCGCCATTTTCAAGAGTTACCGCCATTTTCGAGAGATATCGCCATTTTCAAGAGTTATCGCCATTTTCAAGAGTTATCGTCATTTTCAAGAGTTATCGTCATTTTCAAGAGTTATCGTCATTTTCAAGAGTTATCGTCATTTTCAAGAGTTATCGCCATTTTCGAGAGACTTTGCCATTTTCGAGAGACTTTGCCATTTTTGAGAGACTTTGCCATTTTTGAGAGACTTCGCCATTTTTGAGAGACTTCGACATTTTTGAGAGACTTCACCATTTTCGAGAGACTTCGCCATTTTCGAGAGACTTCGTCACTTATGAATTTTGACATACCATATATTGTGGACTATTACATTATCAAGTATTAAACTAATTAGATTATTGAAGTACCTAGTATCATTTTGTATCATTGTAACAAGTATTTACGGCATTATCTACACCATTCTTATTATTGCTGTTATTTTGCAATTTAAACAAACTTTTCTTTGTATTTATTTTTTATGTATGCCGTGCGTGCTGAGGTGCTTACACAGAAGATGAACAGTGACCTGACACCCTAGAAAATTCTTCATTTTCAAAGAGACTGTTGTGCGGAAAGAGTTGTCATCTCTTCCCTGGCATCAAATAGAGCACAGATAAGTTGAGTTTTCTTTTTTGTATTGTCGGTTGTATCGGGCAGCTCAGGTCGAATTGTGCATTACCTTGTCAGTGATGGAGATAAAGGGCGAGATTACTATTTTTTTTTTCTGTTGATTTTTTTATAATCTCTTGTGAGATATAAGTAAACAGTGTTACTTTCAACTTAACCTCTGTAAGTTAATTTACATTTAAAAATTCAGTAATATTCTTTAATTGTTTACCATGGGGGACTTTTAACCGCGTTCCATAGATATACTAATAGAAGAGGCTAAGATGATAGGAATTGGGGGGAAGGAATTAATAGAACTTGTATTGAACCAGCAAAAATTAGATTTAGAGAGACTAACTATAGAACTTGAAATGGAGGCAAGGAAAGCAGAGGAAAGGAAACAAATAAGGGAGATGGAGGATAAAAAGTTGGAAAGAGAACTGGAAGTAAAACTGTCATTACAGGGGTGTGTGCCCTATATGGTAGACATGGACTATTCTGACCTAAACTGTAATACTATGAAAGATAATGAAGTTATTGAAAAGGATTTAACTATTTATGACTTAAATGACCATATTGTTAATTGTAACAGTGTTATAGAAGGTAATGAAGAAACTGAAAATGCATTATTAATGTACAATAAATAAATGATTGTCAGTATTGTCACAGCCCAGTTTTAGAACCCCTGTGACATGGAGTGACATACAGTCACATATTGTAATATCCCGTGCCTCCTGCACGAGAGTTATTAAATGAACTCTGAATAAGGAGAAAATCTAGGCAGTTGATATTGAACTCCAGTAGAGTAAGGGTTGTAGTTGTGCTCTGACTATCTTATGTACCTTGATAATTTTCCTCTGAGCGTAACATGTATTATGGACAAATGTCATGAAGTGTTAACTATTTGAGATTGACAATATTAATATCTCATTCATTGTTGGATTACTATTTCATGTGGCGAGTGTTGCCAGTATATTATTATTTATTCTACGTAAATAAACTTTCCTCGTCTGCGATAGTGGAGTTACCTTTCTTACTTGGATGTTTGTTTTACGTCATAACCTAAATACATAGTAGTGTTACGCGATGGCTGAAGTGGCCAGAGCAATCATTTGGTAATTAGGAGACCAGAAGAGGTCCATACAAGTTTCTAGACACCACAGTTAGAACCCAGAACCCACGAAGCGACAAGTATATTGCTAATGACGCACCAAATAAGAGAGAAGAAAATGAAAATTGTAACGAACTTGCTGATTGTCAGTTCAGTGACAATACAGTTGCTCAAGTTCTGAGACCATTTCACAGACTAGACAAACCATTAAAGAGATTAAACCCAACAAAATGTGTTTATTATGTTGTTGGTGGGGGGAAATTGAAGCCAGACCCCAGAAGGCTACGAATATTTTTGTACATAAAACTTCCAAGAAAGAGAAAAAAGTTTTGATGTTATTTCCCCTCTCCAATTACTGAGAAGGGAAGTGTCCACGAGGGTCATCTGAATCCCCGAGTGCGACTTAGCAATGAAGAAGATTCAGCTTTTTCTGTCCTTTTTTTTTATGTATTTTAATTTTTTATTATATCTAGCTTAATATCCTTGTATAATGTATTAATCTAAACAGAAATAGCTTGCTGAGTGTGGCAGACGCATCCGTCATACGGTATAGTAGCTCAGAACAAGGTGGTTCCCTGGAGAGGAGCATCACGTCATCTGTAGCGTCAGTGTCGAACGCCTAGACAGATACCTCTGATACTCGTGTGAATTCACAATCCAGTTTGACCAGACCTTGTCGACGAGTTGATGTACTGTCAAGACTAACCTATCAACGTAGCATAGTTGTAGTTGTAACTGTTTGTATTTTTTTTAGAAGCTAACTCGACTTAATTGTTTTTTCCTAGTATGTCATTGTTAAAACATATAAGTATTTTTTTTTCTCCTCCTTCCTCTATTTTTCTTTATCATGTTACAGTTTCTACAAATTAAATGTTAATTTCAAAACTGGTAGGTCTATGTGAATCAGTCATTTTGCTGCTCTTGCTACAATTTGTTTTCTTTATTCTTACTTTGATGTAAATATTGTTCTTCTTATTAAATGATTGCTCCAGCTAGGTATATTTTTTTGTTATGGTAATATGAGCTAATTAACATACATGTTGATACACTTTTGTATATATGTACAATAGGCACTACTAATTTCCTAGTGTGTCTTTTGTCTATTTTAATACATTTATATATGTGTAGATATATGTGTTTATATATGTATATAAGTATGTGTATGCATGTATGTTTAATTATGTATATTTTGGAATGATTGTTATCTAATAACAGTCATTATCGTGAGAGGGGGGATGTCACGGTGAGGTATGGCGAGAATGATTGTTAGTGTGCTATTTTAGTATTTTAGCTTGTTGTGAATGTAAATAGTCGTTTGCACGGGTTATGACTGAACGTTTTGGTCTTAGTTGAATGTGCTAGTGAATGTTTTAGTCAGTAAGGTTTTGCTCCCGGTCCAGGAAGGTTGGATATGTGCTTCCTGGACTGGTCTTTGTATTTATATTTTATTGTGTCTTAATTTAATAAGTTAATAAATAATTCGTACTTTGGATTCATTCAAACTGGAGTTAAAGTGTTTTTATTGGTGTAACAAGTGTATGCGTAGCAAATGTCATTTAATAGTAATCTGAGCATTAAATAATTGTTATTAAAGGAGTAATCATCATACCCCTAGCGAGCCTGAGGAACCAAGAGCCAAGACAAACAAACATATATATATATAATATAATTGAACCCTGACATATACTCGTTTGTTTCTAACATAATAATAATAATAAATGTGTATTAGCAATATAAACTATACTCTATACATATATATCAAAATTTCAACATAGGTAATGGTTTTTAATGTTTTAAATTAACAAAACCTCTAAAGTATATTTCTAGGTTAAAACCTGGATTAGATTAGATTTACATAGAGTGTATTTACTCTTTAATTTTAATAAGATTAGATAACACTGATGCTAGATAGTAGGTTGTAGATAAAATAAATACATACTTAGGAGTTATTTTCATTGAATTAAGTTTAATGACTTCTAGCTGCTAGATTGATTTCGATGGCATGAGCAATGTATGGGGCTCTTTCTGACTACGAAATATAGTTGCATTTAAACTCAGATCTGCTGCAATCTGGATCTGGCATTGACTTCTATCCCAACTGTAATGACATGCTCAGATAGAGGAATGGACTCCTCAACCATCTTGGTCTACAGGAAAGGAGAAGGAGTTGTTTTTATTATTAACACATTTATTATCTTTCTTTTTTAGAGTTAGGTTTTAATTCAAGAAAGCTTAACGCTGCTCTTCTGAGAAAGACAATAGAACACTTTTCCATGTAACTGTACAGTCCGTCTACATTCAACGCATTGGGACTTAGTTTTGGGAATAGAGAAAGCAGCCATTTTTAGAAAGCTTATATCAACTCTATCTGTCTAGTATAAAGTTTGCTCACCGTATTTCTCTATTTCTCGGATCAAGTTGACAATTTGCTCAAATATACATTGGCATAGACAAGACTAGTCACAAGATATATTTCAATTTTAAAAACCTTTTAGTTTATTTATTATTGGAAATTAATTATTTTAGTTGATATCGAAAAAGGGAAATAACTTCTGCATTATTGAGAGATAAAGTTGTAAGTGTGGCGTTCTTCCCCTTAGATAAGCCCTTTTTTTTTAATGATTTTTTTTATTTTGCTTGTTTCATTTGACTCGATTTTTCACTTATCATAGCTATCACCCTCTCCACATAGTGCGGTCTGGGGCCACGTCTTCCCAATAGCCAACATCGATGTCCACTGCTTTGTGTTGACATCCACATACCTGAGTTGCGGACGTGGTGGAGCGATCAGTTTTTCTGTGATTAAAATAAGCAAAAAAGGATTTAAAAAAAAAAACGAATTGTGGAAACGTACTTTGTCTGCGTTAGATGTATTAATGTATGTGGGTCAATGTATGTAGCGGCTGGGTCTGCTTAACCTCGAGGAGTATAGTACACTCTCTGAACCATCGGACTCAAATACTTCTTAAGATGGTTGCCTAAATACAGATTTGTTTGTTGTCACTGTTAGCGAACACCTATGATGATACTATTAACTGTATGCATCGCGCACTTCTAATGTGATCAAAACTCAAGTACAAACGGCCTCAAACAACTCCCAAACCCACTGTTACTTACAAAGCGTATAAGGTTTGGGGTATTGGTTTTTTATTCTTTCTGTAAAATTTAACTTCCACTGAAAATACTTTGATAAGAGAAAAAAATATTTTTTTCTTCAATATAAACTTATAAAAGAAACTAAGGATGATAGAGTGTAACGTGACCTTTCCATCAACCAAAGGCACAACAAAGCGCGATCGGTTCAGAGTCTTGAGCTAGAAACCATGGCTACCTATCCCCACATTAATAATAGAAAAAAAGTTTTCAAAAAGTATTGTATTTGTAAATACCTTGGATACTAAACCGAAATACTGGCCAGAATTGTACTGCAGCACTTGCAAAACTCACAACAATATTTAAAGACTAAGGCATAAACTAATACAATAAAATCAGTCTGATGCGCTCCCTGGTCATGGTCATATTCTTATAGACTTGCAAATCCTGGACGCTCTAAAGATGATGGTAGCAACGGAATTGAGATGCTACAGAAACATCCAAGGCCGGTTATAATTACGTGGATGCTCCGGGGCAGGATTCTTATTCGAAGGGTTTATTCTTAATAAAGATCCACTCATGAATGAATATACTTATATCCAAAAGCATGGTTCTGGTCAATCAGCTTTTCAATATTTGTAAAGTTTATTTTAACTCACTATGTCTTTTTGGTCAATCAGCTTTTCAATATTTGTAAAGTTTATTTTAACTCACTATGTCTTTCTGGTCAATCAGCTTTTCCATATTTGTAAAGTTTCTTTTAACTGACTCTGTCTGTCTGGACAAAAGTTTGTTCACTTATTTCTACCACTTCAAACCTCGAATCAAGCTGAAATTTGACAAAAAGTATTTGCTTGTACCTGAACAAACAAGAATCAATTTTTAAAAATTAACCAATTATATGATAAGCTGTTGGTAACTAATTAGTTTTGTTTGGTATTTCGAACAAGGAAAAGAAATTGACTGAATTGAGCTGAATGGACCTCATTCACCAATCGTAAACAAACAACATTTAGCCACGTGATTCTCTATATCTTCTAAACAAATTATGTAATCCATAAAGACTGGCACGTGATACGTATTTTTCATTGTTTTATCAATATTATCACGTGGCTAAATGTGTTTATTTACGATTGGTGAATGAGGTCTATTAGTTCCCGTTATAGGTCGCCGCTGTAAATTGAAACAAACATTAAATGTTTATATAATATTTCTAGTTATAAGTACATCACTAGCAGAGTGGTTAGCATGTCGGTCAGAAGAGGTGTGAGACACGAGTTCTTTCCCTCGTTTCTTTCTTTGTAAATGCTTTTAAAAACCGATTACGTTGAAAAAAAAATACCCAGATATCCTTTTCTTTCTCACCATCCCATTTTCCCAACTGGTCTAGATAAGCGCTAGTATCATAGCCTATTGAGAAAGCTAAAAGCATGAATTGCGCTAAACAATAATAATTGTAAAAATATTTATAATCACACAGATTTATTGAATCTATTACAAATTTAATTAAATGACTGATCGAAACTAATTGATACAATTACAGTTGAATTACACTACATTGTTTTTTTTAAAATTATTTTTTAAAAAAGTTTTTCTTGTATTTTTTTAAATAAAAAGTAAAGTGTTTTTGTATAATCTCTTCTTGCTGTCTTCTATTAAACGATAAAAAAAGTATAGTTTACTGGAATCTATTTTTGCACTCCTTGCCTTAAGACAGTAAAGTATTCAACCTTGTTCTACTTTAGCGGTTCTCAACCTTATTTTTTTTAGTTCCGCGACTCCTAAATATAATTTTCCACTACGCGCGACTCCCAGACATTTTTAATTGTGTTTAGTGTTTTACTTTAGTTTTACTTTTCTATTGTGTATTCACAATATAGAATTATAGATATTGCATAATTAATGGCTAATTGACAAATAGGGCAAAGTATGGTGAACAGCCTTTGATACAGTACACTTCATTGTTACAGAAATACTAACATTATTTACCAACACGCCGATGGTAGTGCAATGGTTGAGCTTGTTTCTGTTTCACCAGATCAAGAATTCTAGAATCCGTCTTTGAAATAGTACAACGAATGCCAGTTTCTGTATCTAGTCTACTTGTGAATCTGGAATTAATAACTAGCAAGCTGAAAAAAAAGTAATTTCGTAAAGATTTGTTCTTGAAAAAAGGAAGAAGATGCAACACGTTCTCCAACAGAACGGGATATGACTGCAAACACTTCGTCCACAAGTGTGCAAACTGATAGTGAATAGAAATTATTTTTATCGGCATCTCTATTGATGTTCAATCAACTCTACCTGTGACATCTCCGAACATCTTCAACTTAAACTGTGAATGTTCCACTCGATAACTCAAAATATCCCCTTCCCGTATCCTCTAGCAAGATCTCCGTGTTCTTAATTATATCATATCATTGACGTTTGGCGAACGTTTTATAAATTCAGATGGATCATGTTAATGTGAGTAATATAAGAGTGAGTTTATAAAAAATATTTGGAATACCAACCATGATTTACATATGCTTGTTACGGCACGTTAGAATAGATAACACACTCAAAAATACAACTTCCAAATAGTCAAAAAATCAAAATTTTCGGGGATCTTAGTCGACCCTGGAAATTAGTCATTCGAACCCCAAGGGGGTCGCGACTCAAGGGTTGAGAACCCCTGTTCAGCTGTCTTCTGCACAAACTAGAGATGAGGCAGACACAGATTCTCTTTGCATAAGATTAAAGATTCTTTAAAGGTTCCATTTGCATTCATCGAGTTCTCTTATGCTATAGAGACACTGATTACTGTTAGAGAATGGTTCTTTTTTTATAAAGTTCATATCAACTCACTCTGTCTGTCTGTCTGTCTGGTGTGTCCATGTTATTTCTCCCACACTCATTCTCGTATCAAGTTGAAACTTCGCACAGTTATTCAATGACATAAACGAAACATGGATATAGATATATACAAAAGTAACTAACTAGACAATTAATTAATATTTTTTTGTTTAATAGCAACAAGGTGAACTAATAGCCTACTTCAGTATTTACAGATGTGGATACATTTGTTGGGTTTAGTCCCCTTAAATAATTGTTAACTATTTTTCTCCGATCAAGTTGATACTTTAAACAATTATTTTTGTACCTAACAAAACACGAAACAATAAACAAAAATATTCAATTAGTCAATTCATTATTGGTAATTAATTATTTTGTTTGATATCGAATAAGGGAAATAACTTGTGAAGATATGGTTTTAAGGACGGAGCTCTTCCTATTTAGTTTTGTTGTATTTCTAAAAAAAAAAGTTTTTATTTTGCTTTTTATTTAATGTAATCTAGCCAATGCAACATCAGAGTTCTGTTTCAGCATTTTCATGAGTATAGATTCATATCTTGAACTCATCTTCAAATAGACAAATATACTGGCTGTAGCGTTGAGGCCTTCCAACAGGAAAGCGATTTCCCACGTTAGAGAGAATAGAGTACTGTATTCTCCCTCCACACTGTATCCAGGGACGCTCAACATGGCCGCGGCTCCAGCAACAACCGGCAGGTAACTCACGATAAATATTCCAGCGATCAGAGTTATCATCTTTATGACTTTCTGATCTCTGGTGGAAGAGAGGTCGCCTCGCGAGGAGGAGGTGACTTCACTGCGCCATTTAGAATTTTTCCTTAGTGTAATGACTAGAAGTACTGTGGA
>JADKLZ010000167.1:17298912-17319408 GCA_021533235.1 Biomphalaria straminea
AAAAAAAAAATCCCAAGGATAAAAATGAAAACATCCAGCCTATCAAATGATTCTCCGTAAAGGATATTAGAATTCACAGGCCACAATATGAGAGGGGAGTTTATAATGTAGGTCGTTCTCTTTAGAATTGCAAGCTAAGAAATTGAGGATGTAATTTGGTCAGAACAAACTACATGGAGCATATCTGCATTTTCACCGCAGCATGACACGAGTATTAGGAATACTAGAATTCACGGACCAAGTCTGTTGGAAAGTGTTAAAAACTAGATTTTAAACAGGATACAGTTTGAGCTTTATTTTTGGGAGGGCTTGAGAGAGATGGGCTTTTGTTCGAAATGTAAAAGAATTGATTATCAAGCATCCTGGAATGTTCAAACACTTCTTTCTAATACTTTAATGAATGACATCTGCAACTCAGGACTTTCATTTAATGCTCGCTCTTCATGTGGATCTATCCAGTGCCATTTTTTCCCAGCTGTTAGTGCCGATTTCGAAGAGCTTTATGTCGTGATTGCATACATCAGTATATTTTAGCTGTGGATGACCAGCGGATCTCTTGCATTCTGTTAAATCAACATTCAGAATGTCTTGTGAAAGTCGACCTTGTGGCATTCATAATAACTATAGCTATGTGCAAATGAAAAAAAAAATCGTAGCGACTAACATGCTTTAGACACCCTTTATAGCGCAGAGATTTCCAAGCCTATAGTAAATCTTACATGGTCGGACATGAATTACAGATTAGCCTTTTCTAGTAACAATAATAGAGTATCTTTACAAGGAAGCACTACTTGTTAAGTTACTAAATTTAACAATAGTCCAATAATAGGCCTTTAGATTTAAACTTAAAAGATGATGCGCACAATTTTCCTGAACATTAATTTATTTAACACTTGAATCAATAATGCATGGGGGTAGGGGGATACATGGAGGTGCACTTGCATCCCCATGGATTCTGACTAAATCTACATCTAGGTAATAAAAAACACATCTGGATGATTATTTCATTATCAAATATTTAACAAAAATTGGCTACGAAGTGGTTACTCACAATTTAGAGGCACGCACTTACATGATTTTCCATCCATTTCATACGCCTAGGCTAATCTACTACTACATTAATCGGTGGAAGCACTACATATTCATCTGCTACTTAGAAGTTAATTGATTTGGTGGTGCGAAAAAATTACTAAAATTTGGCTCGACAACTGATTTCCAAAGCTAAAAAAACTGAGGTTTCCTAAAAAAAAAAAGAAAAAAAAATTGTGCTACTCAGAATTCAGGGGGGTGCAAGTTGCACCCACCTGCAGACGCCCATGTAAGTGTGATAGTTAAATGCTTTCTAAAAAATAAATGAAATAGAAAGCTATTTCTTAGGTTTACAGTAGACAACATTGTCAAGCTATCAGTAACATGGTATTTGTTATCAAGTAGTTTATTTTACTTTTTTAAAAAGTACTATACATGTAATTTGAAACTTTGTTTCTTTGTTATATAAGCCTACAATTAAAACACATTACTAATTATTACAAACTATTAACCCAGAGATTTGATGAAAACTGCGCGGAATCAGGTCCAACATACAACCACATAATTGCCATAATGCCTTTTTTAGATAAGACAGACAGTTTATCATAAAATGTACATGCAAACACTACTTTAATTTAATTATTAATCTATGTATGCAGATGTTCGTAATAGTCAGGCTGCTAGTCCTGGACGTCAAACAGTTGTTAATCCTTCTTAATGTAATCTAGTCAAGCCGCCATGGGAGTTGAATTTAAACAATGTCAAAAGTATAGATTTATATCTTGAACTCATCTTCAAATAGACGAATATACTGGCGGTGGCGTTAGCACCTTCCAGGAGGAAAGTGATTCCCCACGTTAGGGTGAAAATCCTGGTGTAGACTCCCTCTACGTTGTAACCAGGGACGCTAAGCATGGCAGCAGTCGAGACGACAACGGGGAGGTAACTCACAATAAATATTACAGCTATTAGAATTATCATCTTTATGACCTTCTGATCTCTGACGGAAGTGACGTCGCCCTGCAAGGAGGAAGTGACTTCACTGCGCCATTTTGATTTTTTTCTCAGTGTGATGACTAGAAGCATTGTAGAGATGAAAACCACAGCGAAAGCCAGCAACAAAGCCACGTTGTTCACCGTCACAGACGTGTTTTCCATGTTTTTACTGCTTGCGTCCATGGAAATGAATATTAGCATAGTACTGTTCGTATCGGTGATCACCAGAGACTCAATTTTCCTAGCGAAAAACGGTGGGACCATGCAGCTAGCCATGCCCACAAATATAATGGTAACGACAGCTATCGTTCTCCCGGAAGTGATTAGAGCTTTCACCTTAAGTGGCATCGCCACGCACAAATATCTCTCGAGCGTGACGAAAGCGGTGAGGCAGCTGGAGATACGGGAGAAGATGATGTGGAGCCAACTGATCATGTAGACCGCAGGGAGATAACCAAAAGTCAGCTCTGGGACGCTAAAGCAGCTCATGAGCAGCAGGACAATGGAACCTCCGAGCTCAGCCAGAGACAGCGCCAACAGAGCGATATTGACCGAGTCACGCTGACTCATCTTGCTGTAGACAATGACATTGACAGTATTGAAAATGACTCCTAGTAAGCTGACCAGCCCGAGAAAGAATCCGTCAACGATCAGAAACCAGCTATACACCTGATCGTCTATCATAGCATCGAGCGTATTATCAGTGCCAGTCAACAGCAAGCCCCTGTCTGTAATGTTAGTCATACTGAGTTAGATTTGTGCAGAAACCAAACACGCTCTGCCAAAACTTAGTAGTTACAAAATCCAACTCTTGCTCAAAATTATCTTTAGGAGAACGAATAAAATAATATCAACTCTAAATGTAAACTCGGAAAGTTGACAAATTAATATGGTTATGGTCATTGTTAATTTCATTTTGTATAACAGGCACACAAGAAAAATAAAATTTCAAAATAAAAAACGTTTACCTTTCTAGCTGTAGAACAATGGCTAGGTCAAATGGCTAGGTCAAATAATTTAGCATCACTAACATCCGACATATTACAAAAAAAAAAGCGTTAATCATGAAATCTCATTTATAAATTATGCCGATGAATCCATTTCAAAAAGGTTTTTACAAGAAATTATATTATATTATTATATATTGTACCCTGCAGTTACAATGAATAGCTTGCATCATCATTTGCATAGTAATAGGGTTGGAAAAATCGGGCATGGATTGGTTTGAAACCACATGGAACACTAAATATCTCTCACATTTAACGCAAGATAATACTGTGTCCCTCAATGTCTCATCTGTTCAGAGAATAGTTTCAACAAGTCGCATGTGACAAAAAATTACCACTAGCCTGAAAGCTAGAAGATAAAATAAAATAAAAAGGCTTGGTTAAAAAAGCAGAAAATAATTAAAACAGTAGAAAGCCAATTCATTCAATCAGTCCAGTCAATAGAAAACTGTTTTGTCCCTACAAGTTACATGTATAGGTGATAAGATATTTTTGATGGAATCAACGTAACGTATCATTTTATCATGTCGTCTCTTGTTGTAATTCTCTTCAAAATGTTTTCATGACCCAACAATTATAGTTTTATACGTAATGTAAAATTCTTAGGGGTATATTAATGCAAGAGTCGTTTTTTTTTTTAATTCAACACTCTACCTGTCACTTTTTGAAAGCAAAGCTTTGTTAACTTAAACTATTTAGTTTTTACCAGCAGTTATGCTAATTTTCAAACGCGAAATTATTCAATTAGTGGCCACAGATAATAATGCTCATATTATGCAGACTAACATTAGGATAGTAATTTTGAAATGTGAGCCAAATATTCTTTAAATTGATTATTAATAATTTGTCGTTCACTTAGAATGGATTTTTGTCTACCATTTGTTTAAAATGATATTAACACTTTCTCTACCGTTAACAGTTTGTTTAAGAGAAATTGTTCTCCGATCTAATTAGACTTTTTAAAATATAGATTTCTAAATTTAAAAATATCAATGGGATTAGATTTTTATAATGCAACGATTACTTGACAACATCATTAACTAATGTTAATCACGGCAAGTGTCAGTCGGTGTAGAAAGATACTTTAGAATTATTGAGCCATCATAAGACATAATTCCTTCAGGGATCTCTTAAAAGTCTCTAAATGCCAACGCTTTTGTTTGCAAAGAAGTCAATTAGAAACAATCTTCCTGGTTCTTATTTTATTACGAATAGCTTACAATGATTAGCTCGAAGACTTTACGTCAATAGCGTTTACATAAAGATTATAGAAATTAACAGAAAAATCTCTTCCCTTACTTAATATAGTCTCCCCTGTTGTTCTGAGGTATAAACGGGACGAATAAAAGGACGGACAGACAGACCACACAAAACTTGTGACAAAATTAATAGCCGATAAAATTAATGTTTAAGTTAATTTGTTAAAAGAAGAATTCTAAAATTTCTTTTTCTTGGCGATGGTTTGAAAGTTTTTTCAGGATTTTGGAAGATCTAGAGTAGTTATTTACATTGGAAGAATGAGAAAAGATGCGAAATAAATAAAATATCTTTAAACTGTTTCACAGACTTCTTCAGTTTCCCCACTTGCTAAAAAATGTGTGTCAAATGGTCAAATGTATTCAAAGTATATCTATACTAACATTTAGTATTGTTAAAATTTTTAAATAAGATTTTAAAAAAATTACCATTGACTATTTATGTAGGTCTGAGAAATGTGTGAATGAGTATAAAGTGTGTGTAGGTGTGAGAAATATGTGAATGAATATAAAATGTGCGTGACTAAATGCATGAACATTGTTGGCGTTGGGGATACGTCTCGTACCCCTTGAGGGAACTAAGGATACGTAGGACTTGGAAGTATTTCTTTTCATCGGATATTCCTCTCAGGAAACAGGCTGAGAATCTCTTGCCCTATTGGCTTTGTATAATCTTCACCTCTTAACGATCTATATTTTTTCCAGACGCTCTAGTCCTAGAAGACTTTTCTTTTACAAATTTTGCAACTTATGTAGTCTTAGTGCATTTTATAGAGTTGTTGGCTATATTCAATTCATTTTCGTCTCGTGTTAATCTAAACATTTTCGTGGGTAGAATATCAGCATTGCATAAACAATTTGAATTATTTTTCATTTAATGATGATACATTACTGGTGTAGATGCTATGCTTTAATTTAGGCTCAATCTGCTAGACTTCACATGTCAATCCTTGAGCCGCAATTTTTTCCCCATATTTCTTGCAAGAGAATATGTTTGTTTTTTTGTCTTGGGTTCGTCAGATTAGAAAGATTTATTAATCTTTGTTGTGTCTTAAGGCTGTCTCAGCCTTTGTGATCTC
This sequence comes from Biomphalaria straminea, assembly GCA_021533235.1. Classification (NCBI taxonomy): domain Eukaryota; kingdom Metazoa; phylum Mollusca; class Gastropoda; family Planorbidae; genus Biomphalaria; species Biomphalaria straminea. Next base: position 17,304,280 of record JADKLZ010000167.1, read on the forward strand.
TACAAGGGTCCTAACAGTACAAATAGCATGTCTCCATGATGACCGATCTTGGGAACATTGTTACCAAATACTTTCTTGGATTACTAAAGTCATGCAGACCTAGCTGTAGAAGAGTCTTGGAAGTCTCCTGGGTCTGACGCAAGCTCAGCATAAAGATAGTCCTTGGAATTGATCAGTCTGCAATGCGGGTGTTATATACGAGCCATACGTTATGTCTCTTTGTCAAGAATTTAAATACGTAGAATCAACTATCGCATGCAACCTAAACTTAGACAATGACGTGGTGGGGAAAGGCTTCTGCAGCCACACCAAAACTCTTAAAGTAAGTCTCCAAAATACCAAATTAAATACGGCAACCAAAATGCATGTCAACAATGTGTTTCGAACACTTTATGGTAGTGACCGCTGGTCAACAAACACGCAATAAGAGTACAGTTTTCGTATGAGCTCCTTGCGACGCATTATGTGCATCTATTGGAAAGATCGTCTCTCCTAAGAGGAAATTTATAAATCGGCCAATATTGTAGATTTTCATATATGGCGTAAAAACATTGTTGACATGCATTTTGGTTGCCGTATTTCCTACTATTGGATACATACATAGCTTATTCTAATCCCAGAACATACTCCCGTTATTTTCAGAGAATAGCTTCAAAAAATGGTGCATTAGTATATTTAAAAATGGACTTTATATTTAATTTTTATTTTTTGTTTGTTTATTTTTACGAAAAAAAAAATGTACCCCTGGTAAGTAAAATAAGCAAGTTACAAAATATCCTAAAATCTTATTTTCAATCTCGTTTTTTAGTTTTTGAGATCAAAACATAAGAAACAGATCATGCTCTCCGTTTTTTGTTTTTTTTTTTGAAGCAGATAAATGGCAAAGGCTAATACTTAACATTTATCAGGAATAGGAGCTCTTGGAAGATAATTTGGAAAAAATTAATAAGATTTTATTTATATTTAGAGGTTTTTATTATAAACAATGTAGTCCAAGACAAGACATTGCTAATGATAAATATATTATTTTCCTTTTGGTTGGTTTACATATTCACTATCATAACCCTGCTCAACTTTTGTTAATATGTGCTAATAAAAAAATTAATTAAAACCTATCGATCTTTAACAAAAACTCTTAGTCTCCATAATCCCATGGAAACACATTTCGGAAAATGCATGTTAAAATATTTGTACACCATGAATTGAAAATTAAAAAAAGCCCTTCTGTTACAAAGCTTATATCATATCAATGTTTGTCATTCTGCTGGGTTAAATATTTGTACACGTTATTTTTCCCATACCCAATCTCGGATTAAGCTGAACTTGTGCACAATTAGTTCTTGTAGGCTACCTGACATTCCTCCAGTCTAATGTATATTTCAGCACAAATGTCTGCGACCATTGACGAATAAGCATGAAATGTGCATTCTTTACTTGGTTACAACTAAATGTTTAAGTCGTTTCATTAAATTTAACATAAATGGACAAACAAGCAACACTAGTTTATTATAAATGATAGCTCAGTATATAGTAGAGATAGTCAAGCTGCTATCTTTATCGTTACACCATTGTTCTGTTCTGTAATCTAGTCAAGACACTGGAGTTGAATTTCAACATTGTCATGAGTACACATTTATATCTTGAACTCATCTTCAAATAGACGAATATACTGGCGGTAGCGTTGGCGCCTTCCAGGAGGAAAGTGATCCCCCACGTTATTGAGAAAATGATGGTGTATTCTCCCTCCACGTTGTATCCAGGGACGCTTAGCATGGCCGCTGTAGAAACGACAACGGGTAGGTAACTCACAATAAATATTACAGCTATTAGAATTATCATTTTTATGACTTTCTTATCTCTGGCGGAAATGACGTCGCTTTGCGAGGAGCAGGTGACCTCACTGCGCCATTTTGATTTTTTTCTTAGTGTGACCACCAAAAGCATTGTAGAGATGGAAACCACAGCGAAAGCCAGCAACAAAGCCACGTTGTTCACCGTGACAGACATGTTCTCCATGTTTTTACTGCTTGCGTCCATGGAAATAAATATTAACATAGTTCTGTTCGTACCGGAGATCACGACAGATTCAATTTTCCTGGCAAAATATGTCGGGACTATACTGGTTGTCATAGCAACAAAGATAACGGAGACAATGGCCGTCGTTCTCCTTGAGGTGATTAAAATTTTCACCTTCAAGGGCATCGCCACGCACAAGTATCTCTCGAGCGTGACGAAAGCGGTGAGGCAGCTGGCGATGCGGGAGAAGATGATGTGAAACCAACTGATCAGGTATTCTACAGGCAGGTAATTCAAGGTCAGCTCAGGGACGCTGAAGCAGCTCATAAGCAGCAGGACAACGGAGCCGCCAAGCTCAGCAAGAGACAGCGCCAACAGAGCGATATTGACCGAGTCACCCTGACTCATCTTGCTGTAGATAATGACGTTAACAATGTTGAAGATAATACCGAGCAAGCTGATCAGGCCGAGAATGAATCCGTTAACCATAAGAAACCACTTGAACACCTCAGCATCTACCCAAGCGCTAAATGTATCATTTGTACCAGCCAACAGCAAGCCTTCTTCTGTTATATTGGCCATACTGGGTTGGAGTAGAAATATACACCTTAACTTTCTTGGACTTTCTAGATAATAATAAAAAAAAACTACTTTTGTACAAAATAAAACAAAAAGAGTGTCGACAACTGAATTTGATTAGTTGATTCATTTTTATGGCAATGGTTGTTTTTAATCTCATTCTTTACAATAAATCTACATGAAATATATTTCAAACAAGACACATCTACGTGAAATATTTCAAACAAGACAGATCTGCGTGAAATATTTCAAATAAGACACATCTACATAAAATATTTAAAACAAGTCACATCTACGTGAAATATTTTAAACTAGACAGGTCTACATGAGCCATAGAGCCACTACAGAACATGGTCATCACAATGCCCCCTTCTTATGTCTGTTCGTCGTGATAAAACATAGCCAAGGCCTTTGCGTTAACATTAAACGAGGACATTTTTTAAAGTAATCATAATCTTTGCTGCCCTTTTTTGCTGATATAATCAGTATTTACAGTAAAATTTAATTTGTTGTCTAAGATATTCCTAGTGTATTTAAAAGTTTGCACTAATTCAGAAACAGTATAATTTTCCTTTCTTTTCCTACGAAAATCGATTATCATTTCTTTGTTGTTGTTTTTTACATTTAATAGCGAAATATTATCTTTACAGTATTGTTCAATGTGTTCTATTTCTCTGAAATACCCATTAACGTCTGAGCTCTCTGAGAGCAGCGCAAGAAGAGCCGCATCATCAGCGAATTTTGTGAAGGAGCAAAAAGGACTATGGGTTTTAAAATCAATGGTGTACAAAATAAACCACAATGGCGATGTCACAGCCCCCGGAGGCGCCGCTGTGTTTAACTATGCGTGCATTTGATATTACATTGTTTACCCTAACCCTATGTACCGATGTATATTCTCACACATTAATTCTAGCAGTGCGTTTCTACACATAGTTTTGAAGATTTATTTATTTTACTCTATACTCAATCACCACAGAAATGTGTTCAAAATAGAGCAAAGTTAATTTTAAGAGGATCATAGTTAGAAAAAGTATAAGAGTTTTGTCTTGTATCAAATTTATACAAAAATCATTAATATCTTTCTCGAGATCAATATTCACCCATATAGGTATATCAATTAATAATTTGAATAAACAGCTTTCAATAATTTTAATATATAGCGTTTTAGAATGTTATTATGTTATCAATCACATATAGATCTTTACGCATTTGTCTCAATCCAGATCTACATGTATTCGGCAGAGTTCTTTCATCTTTCGACATCAAATGCTCTATAGTGGTATGTAGAAATATGTATCTTGGCTTTAAAAAAAATATTTTTGAAAATATGACAAATCTAATTTTTTGAGATAAAAACTGAAAGAAATATACATGGACGCAGGGCCGGTCCTAGCAAAACTATGCTAAACTTATTGCGCTGGGCCTAGTCTGTGAGGGAATAAGGCTAACTAGTCGACCTGCGGCATAGCATACGCCGCTATTTTCCAGGGCAGGCCTTAGGCACTGCAACATATGCGACCACAGTGGGTCCCGCACTTTCTTTGGACCCGTGCTAAATTTTAGGTGTATAAATTATTGAATTGAACCATTTTATAACATATAACAGATTTCCCGCGGCCTCTTGACGACCGGCGGCATGGCATACGCCGCTATTTTCCAGGGCAGGCCTTAGGTACTGCAAAATATGCGACCGCAGTGGGTCCCGCACTTTCATTGGACCTATGCTAATCTTTTAGGTGTGTAAATCATTAAATTAAGTTACACAAAGTTAATTCCTTTTTCCAGTCTATATTTATTTATGTCTATGGACCCGTGCTAATTTTTAGGTGTATAAATTATTAAATTAAACCATTTTATAGCATATAACAGATTTCCCGTGGCCTCTTGGACTTGATTTACCAGAAGCCCCTGGAAATCTCATGAAATGTTATTAAATATAGGCCTAGGAAAAAGTCCTGGAAATCTCCGGAAATTATTAAATGTCGATCTAGATTAGTTTCAAAGAGTCTTACGACACAATATAATCTCTTCCGGCTTCCACTTTTTTAACCTCCCTTCCATTCACTACACAAATTCATAAGAGTTTTATGAAACAAATATTTGTGCATTGTACTTCATTTAATGTCTAGAATCTATGTCTTTAAATTGTGTTTAATCTCTAAGACTGAGGATCATGCAATTTTTATTTTTTTTTCATAATTTAGAAATCATAATTCAATAGTAGATATATATACATGTGTTTTCAAGTTACAGGAAGTTACTTCCTTTTTCCGGTCTATATTTATTTATGTCTATGCTATTTTGTGAATGAAATAGTGCGGATTGGGTCCATTCACACCGTGGTGCGTACGCCATGGGATCTTACCTATTTGCTTGTTGTTGCTTGCTTGTTGTTGTTTGAACTTTTGTGTGTTTGACCTCAGACTTAGAGGAATATATATATAGATAAGTGAAAATTAAGATTTTGTAAAAGAAAAACAATTGACTTTGCTAAGTTAAAAATTGCGATCTGTACTTTACGAACCTTATAACCAATGGCCTATTTATATGCCAGTGACAATAAAAAGTAAATAAAGTATTGGGATTTCCGATTAAAGTATAAGTTCACCTCATTATAATATTTTATTACATGAAAGCTGACAATCCTTTTTTTCTTTTATGGCGCGTAGGATTGACGTTTTCCGCAATGAATGACACCCACAAATGACAATTTTGTCTATTTTTCAGGAGATTTTAAAGAGTTTTTAGGAGATTTTAATAAATTTAGGAGATTTCCAGGAGTTTTTCGTATATATTTTGCAATTTAATAATTAAACCCTGAATTAGCGAAGAGCCTTTGAAAGCGCGGGGCCCACTGCAACCGCTTGGTTGCAGTGGCCTAATTCTGGTCTTGTATGGACGGGCGACACAAAATTAGACAAATCAACCCCAAAATTTCAGGATTAAAAAAGATGTAACAAAGGAAAAAAAAATCTTTTTCTTTTCTAATTGCTAATTACCGAAGCGGGATGTTTTGGAGCATCGGATCAAGTTGAAACTATATAAAAAAATATTCATTGGTGTAGTATAGACATTGCATAATTCCACTAAAAAATTATTAGTCAATATACTAGGTATAATTACTAGTAATTATTTTGTTTGATAGCAACAGGGGAAATTAATCCTACATTATTCACATCTATCGCTAAATATTTAGGGTTTTGTCCCCTTAGATAGTTGTAAGGGTTATTTCTCCAACAGCCATTCTTGGCACAAGTTAGAACTTTAAACAATTATTTATTGTACCAAACCAAACATGAATTAATAAATAAAAAGTTAATCTATGAAACAATTAATTATTGGTAGATAATTATTTTTTATGATTTAAAATAAGGGAAATAGCCTCTATGTTATAGAGAGATATAGTTCTTAGTGCGGAGTTCTTCACTTTTTATCAGCTTTGTTTATTTTAAGTAGTGGCCTATTATTTTCCTTTATATTTATCGTATCATTTAGTTTATGTGAATAAAATGAAGTGTTGTGTCTACTTGTCTATCATACAATTACCTCAGAAAAAGAATTTTTTGTTGAAATTGACACTAAACTGTTTAAAATGACTAATTGTAATTTTTCTTTCGCTAAGTATTTGTTTTTCTCTAAAATTTATTTAAACTTTGGCTGAGACACCTTCCTTTCTTCCATTGATAGTATTACAGGAGAAATCGTTATTCGAACTAATATGTCATTCTAATGACATGTTTGGAAAAAAAACAAACAAACAAAGAAATTAGAACGATGTTTATGCAAACAAATACTTAACATCATCCTTAACTATGCAATTCACTGCACGAGAGAGACGATGGAGTTAGTTATTATAAACTGTAATGAGCCATCGCCAATGACAAGCACATTATAACAATGATAATTAACTAGTCTAGTAAATACCGAAGCTTTTATTTTGCAGAGAAATAAACAAAGGCATATCCCCGCCCCTCCCCCCCAGATATTAATTAGTCACGAAGTGCTGAAAAGTAATTAGTTCAAAGAAATTATACTAATTACCACGTGAAGGGCTGAGGTGTAGCGAGCATAGCTGGTGCTCGGGGCAGGATGCCCCCTTGCTCCTCCCAACTATGCCTCGGTCAAGGATGTCTTCGTGTATTAGTAAATCTTAAAAAACAAAAACTTCTAAAATAGCACTAAACAAAAACGATAGGTAAAAATATTTCTAATCGCAAGGACTTAATGTTGTTGGTCTACAATAGACTCTAGATCTATTAAAAAATTAATTACATGACTGATCCAAACTAATTGACAAAATTACACTTCGTATAAGCTGTTTTTTTTAAATATTTTTTTATGTTTTTCCTGTTATTTTGTTTGGCAACAGTAACTTTTGTTACTTATTAGTCTCTAGTGAAAATGTCCAATACGTTAGAGCCAATGTTTCGTACAAAAGCTTGACGTCAGCACAGCTATTTGTTCAGTTACTTCACGTGTGCTCGTGCGCTATTATATGTGCATTAAATAAGTCTTACACTGCAAACCTATGACTGCCAATGTCATTCTTTATCTGACCCGCAACCATCGAAGAATCGAAATTCATAAGAAAATAAGGAGAGTTTCGAGAATTTATCTGATAATGTTTATCTTATGTTTCTGGCTTCTAAGTGGCAAGGAATTCATCACCAAGGCTATTCACCAAATGTTGCTTTTACTGTTAAGATAATAATGGTCTGATCAGGGCCGTCGCGAGGGTCGTGGCTGCCTGCGTACAAAATGTTTATACATTTTTTTATTAAGACTGTAAGCTGAACACAATACAAAAAACTCCCTAAAATATAAATCCAATTATTTAATTTTGTTTTGAGCGCTGTGTTCAATAAAAGACATTTTGTGTTCAATCCAATTTGTTGGAAAAGTTTTTGGATGTTCGCACAATTTCAGGGATTTTATTTTCTCGTAATCAAATCATTTCAGTTTGTTTTTCGGAACCAATATAATGAGGTAAATTGTATAACTGAAATAATACGTCGAAGGAGTTCTTTCACAAACGTACCAGGTACTAAATGTTTAAATTGTCTTTATTAATTGTTTAAAAAAACTTTTTTTTTTGGTGTCAAGCAAACAATTCTAGGATCCTCTAAAAGTGAGTTACTGCCATTACAAATACTTAATTACAAGAATAGTTCATTCTATAACCAATTTCCATAGCTGTTTTTTTAATATTATGAAATGTTTGCTTTGTTGCATCTATTGTTGTATTTTTAAAGAGGAATTAATAGTAAAGACATTTAAAAATAATGTTCTTTATTTGATCTGTATTGTATTCGTGTCTTTTTAGAATGTGTTTAATATGTCTACAATAGTCTTTTTTTTGTACCTTAAATGTCGTAAAGAGTGCAAGGTCTGAAAGGGGAACTTTACTCGTTTTTATACTCTAGTGTCGTTTTTATTTATTTGTCTCTTAAACAATGGACATAAATCTCAGAACAAAAAATGATATGACTTGAACTACAAAAGTTATTGACTGTTTTACTTTTTCACCGCTCGACAAAACTCGGTAATAATAACACTGTGTAAATTTCCTAACAATTGTTTCACATGGAAAAATTATGTCAGTTATTTAGGTGTGTGTGTGGGGGGGTGTGATAATTTTGAATCAAAAATCAAACATCATGAGTATTACATTTTTCAGGACACTTACTAGTATTGCTTAATATTAACTTGAATTATATATTGTCCAGCCTGTCCAAAGTTTTATTATCATGTAAGTTTGTTTGTGGCATTACATATTAATCCTCTACCGTCAAACATGTCCTTCTGAAAGTATAGACATTTCACGTACTGTTTGTTCTCCTTGCCTTGTCAATGAACTAGTTACTTCATCAGTAGATACATTTGAACCATCATTTTAACTCTTTCTCTCCTAATCGACTGACCATCGTTGATTTTGACCTCATCAAATTAAGTTAATGTTTAATTTTTTTTAAACTTGACTTTGAATTATATAAAAAGAGCATGCATTTGCCTTTAATTCTATATCAAATACAACATTTTCTGATAACAAACAACAAAGCTGTTGAAGCCCAATCATAACAGGGGTAGTGAAATAGTAGCCTAATTGTCCAAATTAAGAATTCATTCAAAGCGTGGAAAAATAATTACGGAGAGAAAGAGTTAATCCTGGCATTTCGATTTTCACTTTCAGTAATTTTAGAAGCGATAAAAATGTGTTTAATGATCTTTTCAATTGTGTCTGTTCTTCGATTTTTTTTAATTTTTTTTTGTAGCTTTTATTGTCAATTTGGAACACCAGATAATAATGTCTTGTATTAGTTCTTTTTTTTTAACTGAGGTTGAATTTTCTAAACAAAATAATGTCAAAATGCACAAAGCACAAACCAACAATTCTGTCTCTATATAATAACGACCTACATTTTTTGCCACATCCAGGGCAAGCACAACCATTATCTACAGGTTATAAGTAATATTAAATCTTTACATTTATAATCACCAGTGACACATCTGGTCGTATCTGTTATATTCCGAGACTAAATTCCCTCAAAAATATTCTACTTTTAACAGCCATTTAAAATAAAAGTGAACATATTTTTAAAATTGACCATTCAATTACTACTTACGGGGTGGGGCGTTCGACTAAACAGTAATACATTTATGTGGTAACGATAAAAAGTGTGTACTGATCTATTTCTGTAAGCGTCATACAAAACAAACACATTCTAAACAGCTCTTGACAATTCAAGCACAAAAAGTATTGTCGCCAATAACAATCCCATGAGAAATTCTCGCGTACGCTTCTGTACGCTTCCAGTTTGTTTTGTGCCAAAAAAAAAAACTTTTAAAGTACTGCTCATAGACATATATAAATATAGACTGGCCGATACAAGAGTTTTATGAAAAGAAAATTTTTGACTTGTAATTTGGTGTACTTTATTTATGTCTATGAATTTTGTTTAATCCCTAAGACTGAAGATCATGCAATTTTTTAATTTTTCAGAATTCGGAAATCCGAATACAATAGATATACATGTTACATGAAGTTATTTCCTTTTTTGCAGTCTATATTTATTTATGTCTATGGTACTAATATTGTTTTTTTTTTTCAAAGGATGATGGAATTATTAAAATGTATAGAAAATGTTAAAATTTTTTAAATTATATTTTTTTTTTATTTTAAAAAATGTTTTGGTTGCCCCCTTAATATGCATACATTGCTCAATAGGTAGCGACCAGGGGCGTAGCTTTGAATTTCCCATCGTTTGGGGGCCCGGGGGGCTTGACCACTTTGGGGGCTCCTACATTACGTCACTGGTAGCGGCCGCCCTGGCGATGGTGAAGTCGAACCTCTGGCCTTATCATTAGACATTTCAAAAGTATAATTTTTAAAAAAATCGAAGCAAAATGCAACAAAGCAAGCAATCAAAAATATTGATTTCAATACGTTAGGGTTTTGCTTGCACTTCATTATTAGTGCCTGTATCTCGGACCTCGGAAGTGAGCGTGATTAAAAAATGTATATCCGTGATAGAAGTCGTTAAATACAGCGTCCATATTTTAACACATCATAAACGTCAATGAGAAAGGTCGTTAAAGTTTGGGACGAGTTGTTCGACCCGTCATTGAAAACTTTGTTATCACTATACATCTAAACGAACGAAAGCGAGGCGACAGGACTCTGGTCTTGCCGCAGAGTTAATAAAAAAAGGCTATTATTCAACCGGATCATTTGACGGAGCGAGTTGACCTGACGTGTTAAACGGACCAGTTGAACGGACGAGTTTCAGGGAGAATGGACTAACGAGTTAGTGACATTTAATCGGACAAGTTGACCGGAAGTGTTGACAGTACGAGTGTACCGGACAAATCAGTGGACTAGTTACTGGCGATTTGACCGGACGAGTTGACACGACAAGTGGAGGTAGCTCTCATAAAATGATATTTAATAAAGTGCATATCAAGAGACTGCATTTCTGTCTGGTCTACCTTGTAACATTACAGGTGATAGTTCTCATTGGCCAAAGGTGGAGTTTAAGATCCCAGGATACACTTGTGCACAACAAGACTACAGTGTATCAAAAGAATGAATCTGACGGACTTTTAAGGTAAATAATTGTCATAACAAAACCACTCTCAACATAAAACCATAGTCTAAGCAAATCGCTTACTTAGACGTAGGTCCTCCCGCGCTGTTTGGCTCACAGGGCGGCTGGTTCACACCACAAAGATCGGTCATAGGCAACTTCCAAAGCCTCTTCTCAGCTGGTACCGATGGATTTTGGGTCTTATAAAAAGTTGAGACAAAAAGTTATGCTTGAACGGTTTTGTTTCTCTTCGTAAAGACATTATTCTTATCGGCAGCATTGCTGGTTAGTGTACATCTCAAATAAGAGTTTGTTGTTTGTTTTGTTTGGCCCCCGGTTAGAAGGCTATGAAACATACGATATAGCTAAACCCATTAATGACAGTGATGAAGACTTATTTGATCGACAAACTTTAGCAGTTTGATTCTTAAGTAGATGTCATTAAACAATACACTATTAACATACACTATGATTTGATTTTAATAATAATTTCACTCAATCAGACTTAACACCAAGCTTCAAGCTTAATAACTGATCCAGCTTATTGTTTTTCTTCTCTGAAATAAGCTTCTCCAATACACAAGAAAGTACCAGAATAATCAGCTGGATAGATTTTTGAAAATTTTAAACTCCCTTGACTATTTTCTAGTTCTATCTGAAAATTACTGTTGTTTCTTGAATTGTAAACATGTTCTTTATTATGTATACAATTAAAACTTCTTGACCTTGACACATATTTGTTACCTAACATTAAGTATTTGTTTCTAGTTTCTATTAGTGAAATGTGACGTCACGCTCTAGAAGGGAAGGGGGGTTTGAGAAAATGTGACACGTTGTGACAAGGGGGAAGGGGGGGGGGGTTAGCGATTTTGTGAGGTCACAAATTTAAAATTCAGAAACAAAACACAAATAAAATATTTTTTAATCTTCAAAAATCTTCGAAAAATAATAACATTTTTAAGGTACTCATTTCAACATGAACCTCTCAGGTAGTTTTATTTTTTAAAAAAAAGCAATGAAAATATAGAGATATATTTCAGTCTTGTTTGAAGAGTTCAACTGAAAACATCATGTTGGCACTGCCGACTGAGAATTTCACGTTGTTCTTCTCAAAAATAGGCCCTACTAATCTTAAATTTCCGGAAAAATAAGGACGTCAACGTGTTTTTGAAAATTCAAATCTCTAACCGGAAAACAACATCAAATGGAGAAACAAGTTAAATTCAATTTATTTATCTAAAGATCAGCTGTGACATCACATTAGTGACGTGACGCAGAAGGAGGAGAGGGATGGGTCTGAGAATTTGTGACACTTTGTGACAAGGGGGGAGGGTAGGTCAAAAAAATCTCATTTTTTGCTTGACGTCATTTACGAACGACCTCTTAGAGGTAGTCTTATGAGGATGGTGAGTGGGGTAGCTGCTCAAAGCCAGTGCCTTAGAGTACCCCGCGATAAAGAGATACTTTTGTCGTCTTCAGCCCATCTTGCAAATATTCGTGGCCCTGATATGACACTCGCACAAGGCACAGCGTCTTGCTAAGGCCTCCTCTGCCCTGCGCTATACGATTTCTTTCATGCTGCAGAAAGACGCGAGCATAGGAAACTATGAAAGTATGGGTGTGTATGTGTACTGTGTGTGTGTGTGTACTGTGTGTGTGTGTTGAAAAGGGAGATTATAGTACTTTTCTCTTTTTATCTCCAAATTCAAAGTTGCTGCTCTTTGGCTGTGTTTAATTTAAGCTACAGCTTTAACAATCTATTCAATGAATAATTGGACTTGTACTTTGTCTACAGTGCCCAGGTCAGTGCATTCAATTTGAAGGTCACGTCCTATAGCAAGATCATGAAGATAATGGACTACAACCCCAGACCAGGCAACCATTTCCACTTTAACTTCCAGGGATGCGAGTACGATCGCTGCGCCCAGACGTCCAACCCTTTAGAGGCAGACCTTCTCATGATAAACGGCGCTTTGTTAAAAAATGTCAGTTTGCCCAAACGACCCACCGGCCAAATGTAAACCAGTAAATAAGATAATATGAAAACCTGTTTTGTTTCAGTGTTGTAATCTATATAGTGTCTTTCTGCTTATTCTGAAAGGGTAAACACAGACACATGTATTTGATTTTAGATTTGTAATGAATAGATATAATTTTTTTTACTTATATAAAACTTTTGTACTACATTTATTATTAGCAATTTACCTTGGCCCAAATGTAACCATTACCATTGACATATTTAAGGCTATAAACCTTGACCCACGTATAATTCAAAATGGTTGCTCAAATGAGGGGAGCAGGTATCAGGGAGAAAACTTCCATGCTGCCCTTATGTGGTCAGCAAACATAGGTCAGTTCGAGTCGGGTCTTGAACTCGTGCCTATATTGTAGGTGGCCGAGTGGCTTTTCGCCACTAAGTCCTGCATCCCAAAAGTAGGAGAAATATACAGAATTCTAATAGTAACCTAAGGAAATCGGGAAAATGCTATATGATTGTCATATATTTTGATAGCGATTGAAATTAGGCTTACTAATAAATAAATGAAAGATGTTCTTTAAACAATTGGTATTTTTTATATACTGATTCTTGTTTTGTCAGTTACAAGAAATACTTTTGCAAAATATCAACTTGATCCGAAACTGGGTGTGGGAGAAATAACGTGAACAAACTTTTGATCAGACAGACAGACAGACAGACAGACACAGTGAGTTGATAGAAGCTTTGTACAAAAATATTAAAACCAAGAGAAGATAACTGTGTTAAGTGTGTGTTCGAATTCCTAATAACTATTTGTTTCCCTTGCACAGATGGCTAATGTACACAAGAGAACCCCTTACCGACAAAAGATTTCTTGAACTGAAGCGGCCCTCACTGCGTGGTCAGTTCAACTGGACCAGGACCTACTTCAATGACTCAACATTTGTTTGCTTCTATGGTGGATTGCGAGCTCGTGTTCCTCCCGATAAGAATTATGGTAAAAACTTTCACTTTGAAATTATTTTGTAAAATATAACCCATTAGCAATTGACTAGGCCTATATTAACACGTGGATACTGATATGAAAAAAATTTGAAGGAGCGTCTGTAATTAATAAAACATAAAGATATACTTTTTTTTCAAGTTATAAGCTCAAGAAAAGAGCATCTAGATTTTTACTTTGTTATTCTTTTAGGACGTCATAATTGAATGTCCCCTTAAAAATCTTTTTAATATGTATCCATATCTTGCGCTATGCATTAAATAAAGCAATATCTTTTTAGTCTATATAGGGCATTGACACTGTTGTGGTACATCAGTTTCAAGTTTGTGTAACTGTCTATGACATAGGTGAATTTCAATCTAGACAGAGGCGACACGTAGATTTCACGTAGACGAATGAAACAGTCAGTAATGCAGGATGGAAGACCGTCGTCAAACCAAGACCAATGTGTATAGTAGGCCTCAATGCTGACCTCTGACGTTGCAAATTGTGGGCAGTGGAGACCAATAACTCTATGTGCAGCTCTTGTATATAGCTTTCAAGATATGTGGTTTCTTCATGTATCTAACTCATACGTCATAAATCTGGATTGTTGTCTTGATAATCCCTGGTTCGAAACCTGCGCCGTCCTAGGGGGGGGGGTAGTAATCTTCAATTCTAAAGTATAATACAAAACATCTAAATCAATCCAAACAAACAAATATGTTGCTTTTCTAAATAAACACATTAGTTTTGACTGTCTCTTTGAAATATGGAGGCATGGGGACTTAACTTTTGAACTGAAATCCTGGGTTCGAATCCTGGCTAAGATTGAGATTTTAAAATTTTCTAATCTTTGGGCGCCTGAGTCCACCCAGCTCAAATGGCTACCAGACATTGGTTGAGGAAAAGTAAAAGCGTTGGTCGTTGTACTGGCCACATGACACCCTCGTTAACCGTGGGCCACAGAAACAGATGACCTTTACATCATCTGCCCTAGAGATTACAAGACCTGAAAGGGTAACTCTACTTTTTCTTCTAGATATACATTCCATGAAACAATTACTTAACAGACGCTCAAACTTAAAAAAAATGTATGCTATTACTTTCTACCAAAGACTTATTGAATATACATGTATTGACTTCATATGATTTTACAGTGCTTTCCCTTGTCAGTCATATATGTACTCGAGAACGTAGAAAGTTAAAGTTACTATATATATATATATATTGTAATAACTTCAAAAGTAGGTAACTCAACGAACAGATAAGAGGCAATAATACAGGATGTATTTATAATAAGTCACAGGAACTAATGAGTCTAATGTCTCAAGTTCTTAGAGTCCAACCATAACACCGAACAGACCACTGACACACTTCCCTAGTGTCATTCCAGGTCTCCCAAAACAGTTCTACAGTACAACGCAGGACCGAACGCAGGACGGTTTAGACTTTCCTATCTTTAGCTGGATCCATCCCAGTCCTTC
>JADKLZ010000167.1:17319418-17331073 GCA_021533235.1 Biomphalaria straminea
CTGGATCCATCCCAGTCCTTCTTTATGTCTCTCGTTCACTAGTGCGCTCGGGCGCACCACAAGCACTGGAGTAAGGCAGGGTTACAACAATATATATATATATTGGTTTCATTGAATGAGCATTGCGGAAATCGCGTGATGCCCAAGGGATTGTGGGATATTCACGTTCCAGCCCATTTATTTCTCCACAGACAAAATTTACCAAAACAAACGATTTGACGTGGCCTGGTTTGTTAGCCATTGTAACACAAGCTCAAGACGGGAAGACTATGTCCGGAGGATGGCCAGCAAGGTCAATGTTCACATCTTCGGGAGGTGCGGTAATTACAGCTGCGGGGCCAAAGGCTACAACATGGGAGGCAGCAGGGACGCATGTCTTAACATGCTATCACGTGATTACAAGTTAGTAAGTTCTTCTAGTATCGACGTATTCTAATAATATGTTGTAATCACAATTTAAAAAGTTATTTTGATTATCGATGACTTCTTATGCCACCCCGTGGGATAGTAATCGCTTTAAGTATCGATAACCGAGCATCTTGACCATTATCGGATCAGATTTTAAATATGAATGTTTTTGCACTCTCTCATATGTCTAATCTGGTTCTCCAGAGTTTGTATTTAACAGAATATTTAGCAAGGGTTTCTGTACGTTTAGTAGGCCTATTACTCTCACTGAGTTCTTATTAACAGATTTACAGATCAAGACATATATAATAAAGTAAACTAACAGTCGTCGGTAAAAGTAAATTTTTACTTCAGAACTGGAACCATCTAATATCAGTCGTCATAACAAAGATGTTGCCCCAGTGAAAGCCTAACTTCTCGCATTGAATTAATGTCGTCACAATTGCTCGTTTACTAGCAGTTACCTAAAGTGTTTTTCTAAGATTCTTATATCTGATTTTATCAATAAAGCTATTTTAGCTTTAATGTCTCCAAATAATATCTTGTGACTAAAGGTCAGTAAATAGTTCCTAGAATATAACGTGAATTCTGTGATTTTTCAACGCATGTTGTTTAAGTGTTAACAGAGCAAGCAAAAGTTCGTTTTCTTTTATCAAATTACAAAATAACTCTTTGCCTGTTCAGCTGTTCATATAAAAAGTTAATTAGTCAATTAATAATGTAAAAAGTTGCCACCCTACAAATGACTGAGCAACGAGACCAAATCATGCCTTCTTCTGCTGCCTAGTACAAGTTGTTCAGGAACAAGAAGCAAATTATCAACATACACAGCCAACGAGGATTCAATGGATCATCGCAAGGGACAAACATCCTTGTGCTTTTGTTTAGCACTAAAAGAATGTCTTTTGATTTGGATAATGAACAAGCAAAATATTTGTATAAAAAATCTTTTTAAAAAATCAAGGCTTATTTAGGTAGAAGAACTCCGCACTTACAGCTTTATCTCTCAATAAAGTAGAAGTTAGTTCCTTTTTTTGATACCAAAACAAAGTAATTAATTATGAATAATTAGTTAACTTATTGGCTTCATTTTTAAAAATAGATTGGTGTTTTCTTTGGAACAATAAATAATTGTTTACAATTTCAATTTGATCCGATAATGGGTATGAGAGAAATATATTGTACAATTATTTAAGTGGACAAAACCCAACATATTTAACGATATATGTGACTGCTGAAGGATTAATTGATATAAGAAAAGTAAAAGAAATAAACGAAACCTTCCAATGATCCTTCTTCTATTTGTTTTCCTCTCAGATTCTACTTGTCTTTTGAAAACTCCCTCTGTCGTGAGTACCTCTCGGAGAAATTCTTCAACCTGTTCCCCGACACTGACGTCATTCCTGTCGTCAGGGGCGGAACTAACTACACAAAGTTGCTGCCTAGCGGTTTTTACATCAACTCCAAAGACTTCCGAAGCCCGGAGCATCTTGGGAATTATCTTCACGAGCTGGCGCGAGACAGACTCAAATACTTGACAATGTTGAAGATAAAAAATAGGTTAGTGCTCACGCATAGACATGTATACTATAAAAGGAAAAGAAAGGCGTATGTATGTGGGTATGTATGTATGTATGTATGTATGAGCCGAATGGAAATCAAAACCAATCTTGATAAAACTTGGCAGAAATGTTCCTTGGGTACTAACCTAGGCCATAGTGTATGTATTGTAGCCCTAAAACAAACTTAAGACCCTACAAAAAATAAAGTTGACCAACTCTATTACAGCTATGGAATTTTATGGATCTAGTCTTTGTTTAAAATGTTGAGATGAGAAAAGATCCAAAGGGTTTAGATCTAGATCTAATTTTAAGAACTACACTTTGCATTTATAGTTTTTTACCTTGATACTTGAAAATACAAAAGAAGGTCCATTGATTTCATTATTTAATAAAATTAATTTTCTAATTTGTGTTTCAAAAGCATTCTTTACATAAATTCGTTCCTTATAATTCCCGCGGTCTCTTGATTTACAAGGAGCCCCCTGAAAATCTCCTGAAATGTTATTAAATGCTATGCCGCCGGTCGAAAAAGTCCTGGAAATTTCTGGACATTATTAAAATCTTTTTAAAGTAAAAAAAAAATATGCTATGCTATTTTGTGAATGAAAATAGTGCGTATTTGGATATATTATTTCCCATTCACACCATGCTGCGCCATGGGATCTTCCCATTTACTTGTTATAAGTAAAGCGAATGCATGAATTTATGAATAAAAAATTCTATGAATGAAGCTTAAAAAATGGCTAATTGACCTTAATTTACACGATATTAAGAATAGAGCTGCACTCATGTAACAATGCTTTAGAACAGTGGCGTAGCGAAGGGGGGAGGGGAGAGCTTTTCAAAATCCCCCCGGGCCCCCACTTAGGGGGGGGGGGCAAACGGGTGTCCAAAATTTGTTTGTAAATACATAAATTAATATATTTGATTGACAAATAGTGTCAAGTACCAGTACGTTTTAAAATATTTTTCCGAAAGAGAAAAGTTTAAGTTAGTTTTACATTTTGAAATGCAAATCTTTAATAGATTTGTTGCCGGTTTATTTTACTTTCAAAAGAGATCAAACGTGCTTGCAGCAAAAAACTAAGAATATTACTCTCTTTGTTGCCACAAACAGTGGCGTCCTTAGCAGTGCGCGGGACCCTGTGCGTGTGTCATGTGCGGGGCCCCGTAAGGATAAACTATATATACCGTACCACATCACGCTAACCGGCTTATCCGTCTCTAACGCTGTAACAAAAACAAGACAGTATGTCCGCCTTAACGCTGTGGGCCTTCCTTATTTTTGTTACAAAATATAGAACATTGCGTATCCATTGTTGCCTTACTATTGGCCGCGCTAAGTCATAAATATACTGTATTGTAATTGTTCTGCATAAAGAAAATTCTTTCAACTTAAAAAATGTTTAAAAATTACTGCCATGACCATAGCCTATTAGGACAAAAACACAAAAAGCAACCAATCCAAATATTTTATTTCGTATATTAACATCTACATCCAATCGAAATTTATTAGAAAAATGTGTGGTGATCAAGTTTGTGACAATAAAATCTCCAATCGCGGGGCCCCCCTCAAGCGCGGGGCCTGGGGCGGCTGCCCCACTTGCCACCCTCTAAAGCAGGGGTCTAAAACCCGCGGGTCGCATAAGGCCCGCGAGACTATTTTGTGTGGCCCGCGACCACGTCAAGGAATAAACAAAATTACATAAAATTTAAAATTAGATAAAATTTACAATGACCTCATGTAAGCCGTGAAATGATTTACAACAGCGCGAAGGTTGAAAAGTGCTGCAGAGATTTTTTAAACTGAGACGGGAAAAAAGCATTGTTCATGGCAATGAAAGACAGAGACATACCTCAGCTCAGTGGCCCAATGTTTTTGTCGGATCTTGCTCTATTACTGACATCACGCAACATCTCAATGCACTCAATTCACAACTACAGGACACAAAGCAGCTGATTACCGTGATGTTTGACCGCATCAAATCATTCAGATGCAAGCTGACTTTGTGGGCCACTAAGCTGGCAGATGGAAACCTGGCTCATTTCTCTTTTTTACAGAGCATAGCGGTTGAACCACAGCGCCTGAACGACTACGTAGACATCCTCTCCAGACTACTGGAAGATTTTGAAATTCGCTTTCAGCAGTTGACTGCTCTTGAGCTACAGTTTTTTTCCATATTGCCACTACGTTCGCAGTCCTGTTGGAAATACTGGACCTGCAGTGTGACACTATTGTGAAGCAAAAATACGCTGATGTTGGCGTTCCACATTTCTATGAGAGAAGTTTTTAAACTCATTCTGCGCAGCTGCTAGAATTCTAGCGATGTTTGTGAGTACGTACGTTTGCGAACAGTTTTTGTCCAGAATGAAGATAAAAAAGCAGCATTACGATCAAGACTGACTGATTAGCATCTGAGAGCAACCTTGCGGTTTGCCACTACACGCGACTTCAGGCCTAACGTCTCTGCCAAACGCTCTCATCTGAGTGGGCAGAAACATGAGTGTCGAACCATCTGCAGTATGCCTAGTAATTATAGTTTGTTTTTTGTTTTTTTGAAACTTCAGATTCTGCTTTTTTATTAGTGACAGAGACAACGTCAACGTATTTTAGTAAATTAAACTGCCTGTGCATGTAATAAACTAGACTAAATGTAATTAATAATTATAAAAACTTTATTTTAGCATTTAACTGCAGTGACAGTAGTGTTCGTAAAATTTGTTGTGCGGCCCGCTGACTGGTTGTTACTTTCCACTGCGGCCCACATGCTGATATGAGTTTGAGACCCCTGCTCTAAAGCCTTTACTAGCCAGGACTAGGTCTGGCCTGCGGATACGACTGTTAGGCATAAATCCAAAAGCAATATTTCTTAACTGTGATAATCACTTTCTCAACCTGGCAGCTTTTCATTCTGCTGAGATAGATCAAACAATTGTCACCTTTTTTGGAACTGTACATGAATTGTTCAACTTTTTTTTCCAAATTAACCCTCAGATATCCTTCCTTTTCAAATTATTATCGCATCCTTCCTTTTAAAGTTCTTAAGACTGATATCTACTAGAAACTTTAATAATTCGACCACTTCTGGTTGTCTTGATTGGCACAAAAGGTTCTCTAGACGCTGGTCTAGGTTTCATTTGTTCTAACATTTTACTGTCCGTTGCCTTCGTCGGTATCATAGTACCCAGAGATATCTTCATTGAAACTCTTGTTCAAAAAGCGTTGATTTCTTCTGTTTGTTTTCCCATCGTTTGTTTGTAATGTAAGATCTTGGTGAGGAATGTTTTTTTATGACAACTGCTTTCTGCCATGTTTGTCCTAGACGAACTCTCACTTTCTCTCCGACAGGGTAATCTTTGGGTAGTCTTGCTTTAGCATCGTATTTCACGTTGCTTTTCATCTGTCGGTTACCGATGGTTTCAATAGTTTGGGATCAGTTGGAATGATGTCCCTGAGTCTGCTACTCATCAGCAGTTGTGATTCTAATCGGAGTATTTCTATACTCGAGCATAGCAATATATAGATTCTTTCTATTTGAGTTTGTACTAAATTCTTTAGCTTTCGCACAAAACATAAACAATAAATATTGTAATAATATAAGTGACAAGGCCAACTCAACGAGACATATATTTATTCATAAGACATCACAGGTACACAAATAACATCTTCACTAAACTACAGTGTCTTTATTTCCACTTCTAGCCTTGGGCGGAAATCGTTACTCTCTTGTAAACATCTTGTTATAGTCCGTTCACTAGAGGTGCGCTAGCCACACTTGAGGTGCGCTAGCCAGACTTGCGATGCGCAATGGCGAGGTCGTAACATTGCCCCCGTCTTAACACTTTTCGTCCCGAAAAGAAAAACACTGCAGCTGAGGTTTGACAGTTCAGGTGGAGGTCGATCAGTGGGAGCCACAGGCGGTAGGGTGTCTGTTGCCCACGAAGTCATCTGCCCAGTTTTCCGCGGCCGTCGCTTCCTCTTTCTCCAGTTGATCAGGCTGTTGTTGAGGCGATGGCGTGGCCGTTTGACACTCAACGAGATAGTGTCGAGCCTTGTTTTCTTCAGCACAGCCGTTGATCGGACACGCCGTTTCAGCAGACCCTTCCGACAGACGTCTCTCGTGGGGACTACAGGTTCAACTTCAGCCAAGTTGCAAACCAAGTCCAATGCGCCGCAGTCATCCTCAGCCAACAGTCTCACGTCCAGGAGATAGGTCTCTTCAAGTTCAAGTGAAAGATGTCTTCCTTTTGACAGCTCCGATGTAGTGTGGGTTGACTGACATTCATTTATGCCAATGTCAATGATGATGGCAGAAGTACATATGCCATGTTGATGGTTTTCTTGGCACCCAAATTCTATGTGTGATGCGCCGCACGCACAGTTCATGCTCAAGTTCTGGATGCAGTTATCGAGCTTCACATTTCCTTCGTGAGCACCGGCAGATAGGCAGGGATCTTTAAGGTCTACAGCAACAGGCTTAGACGCAGACCCAACGTTGTCTTGATCTGTCCGGCTGATTAAGGACTGGTAACAGGTGCAACAGGAATAAACGCTTCGGGCACATAACAGACTTCAGTTTCTTCATTTCTCTCTTTCCGTTCGAGATCGTCGCAGCAATCGTTGTCACGTTCCTCGTCTTTAAAGTCACAACCACAAGATTTGCCCACAACACAGACGGCGCTCCAATCCCCAGAGTCTCCGTCACCACTGTTTGTGCAGCCACAGTCCTGACCATGCAACTTCTTCCCCAACGAGTCCACAGGCAACGGCTCCTTCACCAACAAGTTTATTCCTCCTTTTACTTGCGACTCAATTTGATCCATTTGGTCTATTTGGCCTTCTACTTGTGATACCATTTCATCTATCTTGTTCTCCATCCTGTTAATTTGTTTACACATTGCATCAACACCTTCATGCATCTTGCCAATGAGCTCATAAATATCCGGTTCTATTTCAAACAAGTAAGCATCCGGATCTTCTTCTTCATCTACCAAGGCTTGCCGGAGACGAGCTGTAAGCACCTCCTTGGTAACACCACTTAGCAAATATCGGTTACGGAGTTCCTGCCTAAGTTCTTTAACTAAGAGTTGGTCTAATAGTTTGAACGATGCCATTGTGATCAAGTCCTACCTCCTCTCGTTGAGTTGCCTATAATCCTCACTTCTGACACCATTGTAATAATATAAGTGACAAGGCCAACTCAACGAGACATATATTTATTCATAAGACATCACAGGTACACAAATAACATCTTCACTAACTACAGTGTCTTTATGTCCACTTCTAGCCTTGGTCGGAAATCGTTACTCTCTTGTAAACATCTTGTTATAGTCCGTTCACTAGAGGTGCGCTAGCCAGACTTGAGGTGCGCTAGCCAGACTTGCGATGCGCAATGGCGAGGTCGTAACAATATATTGAAACCCATTCAAGTTTTTTGCAAAATGATAAGAAACGGAAGAAGCTGATCACCCAATCCAACGAAGAAGCTTCGTTCTTTAGTTATTTAATTTTTTGCCTGAGTTTTTTTTTTCTTATTCGTTTAAATGGTAATATTAAATCATTGCAACAATTGAAAACTAGAGGCTATGCTCAATACGCACAAACCTCAAGCATCAAAAGAAGAAAAGTTTTCACTATATTATTATTATAACAATACTAGTCGACCGGCGGCATAGCATACGCCGCTAGGGCAGGCCTTAGGCACTGCAACATATGTGACCGCAGTGGGTCCCGCACTTTCTTTGAACCCGTGCTAATTTTTAGGTGTATAAATTATTAAATTGAACCATTTTATAGAATATAACAGATTTCCCGCGGCCTCTTGATTTACCAGTAGCCCCTGGAAATCTCCTGAAATTGCAAAATAATTATAGGCCTACGAAAAGGTCATGGAAATCTCCGGAAATTATTTTTAAAAAAATATGCTATGCTATTTCGTGAAAGAAAATAGTGCGGATTTGGATATACATATTATTTTCCATTCGCGCCATGCTGCGCCATGGGATCTTCCCATTACCTGTCATGAATAAAAAATTCTATGAATGAAGCTAAAAATGGCTAATTGACCTTAATTTACGCGATATTAAAAATAGAATTGCACTCATGTAACAATGCTTTAGAAAAACAAATTTTAATGTTAATTTGATTAAAATATGAAATGAATGGACTATAATTACTATGTTCATGTGCTAAAGCATAAAACTATCTTTGCGAAGAGAAGTTCTAAAATTCTATAATCTTAGACTTAGAGTTGGATTTGAGTTTTAGATCTAGATCTAGGAATAGAGAGATGAGTTACCTTTCGTAATCATGTCTAATGAACGAATGTGCGCAATTTGTGATATTTTTAATTATAAAGTACTTCTAAAGTCAAACCTGAGAGTAGACTCTATCTGTGTATTGTTGTTCTAGTTGACTCCACGAAATATATGTGAGGCGGTCGCCATTTTCTAGTGTATGCTATGCTATTTTGTGAATGAAAATAGTGCGGATTGGGATGCACCAGGTCCATTCACACCGTGCTTCGCCATGGGGTCTTCCCATTTACTTGTTGTTTGAACTTTACTCGTTTGAACTTGTCTTTTGAGGATTATATATATAGATATAACAGGTCTGATTTACTTCTAGGTATGAAAAGTACCAACCAAACGACAACTTGTCATGTACTCTGTGTAAAGCAGTCCACACACAGTCTCCTCAACATAGTTATCCAGATCTCTACTCCTGGTTAACTAGACCTGACAACTGTTGGCCACCAGACGATCTGGGATAGTTTGGACAGTTTCATGTACTTTTAAAGCATCAGTATTTTGTGAAGTAGGTTTGTCTGGTTGTTTTATCTAGATGAGTCTGAATTCTTGGGTTTTAAATTCATTCACAAGATTGCCTTATTTCGTGTTCATATAGTTGTATTTCGTACATATATATTTGTTGTTGTTTTTTCGGTCTAACTACTAGGTTAGGGGCTTGGTGGTCGAGTGGTAAAACGCTTGGTTTCTGAACAAAGGGTTTAAGTTCGAATACTGGTGAGGACTGCCATATGAGCTTTGGGATATATTGGAAACCCTTGAGTCCACCTAACTCAAGTGGGTAACTGGTCTACATTAGAGAAGTAAAGTCGGTTGGTCGTTGTGCTGGCCACATGACATCATTGTTAATCAGTCGGCAATATAAATAGATATAACATCAAGGAATATCTGAAAGGGATACCATTAACTTTCTTACTTTTTTTTACTTATTACTGGTTATTGTAGGATAGTGAAAGTAACTAATGGAACATATTTGTTATTTTTATTCATCATAAAAGAGAATCCTACATTCCTGATGTTACATCTACTGCTCTATAGACGTTTCAGTGTTTTAAAAAAATATTATTTTTTAATGTAACATTCAAAACATAAACTAGTTTCTAGAAAGAATTCAAAACAAAGTGAGTTATTCCCCTTTCAGACATGGTGTCATAAGGTTATATGTCGTCACTGAGAAGTACATAAGAACTCTTAATTCTTCAAGCGCTGGTTGTGTGGGTGTGAGTGTGTAAATGTTGCTCGTGTTTGAATCTATATTGTTTTTGTTATAGTAACGCTGAGATAACACGTTCAATCTGTTTGGACTAATAAAAGTATCTTATCTTATCTTGTCTTATCTTATGTGTGTGCACAAGACAAATCATCTAATCGTTTCAACAATTATAAATGTGCTTTTGAAAAGTAAAAAAACAAAGACTAGCCCCTTTTTAAATCAGTTGACTATCGCTACTCTTAAAGAAACACACACACAAACACAAACAAGTATTCATTTTATGAACACGCAACAGAATTTACTATGAATACTTGGGGAAACAATGAATTTTAGATTTTATATGCAAGAAGAGCAAACCTAAAAAAAAAAAAAAAAAAAATCAAAACATTACATACTTTTGTTTTCTCTATACAAAGTAGACTTTATAATATCTTTTTATCTAGATTCTCTATATACAGTGTCATTGCTATCGGTAAAGAAATTACAATTTGTTGAGCTATGAAGACACTTAAAGGGAAACTCCGATGGTTTTGACAATTTTTGATATAATATGTGTTTTGATTTACAAATAATGAATATATTATTCTTTTTTTTATTTGAAATAATAACTTAGTAATTGATGTTTTTCTGACGTTATTTTTCTGCGCATCCAAAACAGTCAGACTTTCACCGGGTTTCTATGTGACGTCACACTAACCTATTAATTTAATCTATTGACTCATTTTATAGCGTGAGACCATAGATACAAATTCTCATTAAAAAAAATAAATCGCCGTCTATACGGTTAGATCTAGGATCTTGTAAGCAAAGAACAAAATGCGTATTAAAAGGAGATTTACATGCTTGACTAACCACGGCAGTGTATATTTTCTCGCCTGACCACTTAACACACAACAAACATTATCGCTTGGTTGTCTTGTCATGACCGACTACACGTAGTCTAGACTAGCCTTACACTGACCAGTTTGTTCGAATCAGTCAGACACACGATATATTTACTTCTTGGGATAGGGAGAGGTTTAGATGAAAATGTTTTTTTTTTCTCGAGTTGGTTATCCTAATGCTTTTACATCTCTCTCTATAATACTCTCTCTATATAAAACTATTGCATAGCTCTGGACTATACCGTCACTAAGCCTAACAGCCTGACAGCTACTGTAAGAAAGATTGGTTAAATCTAGTTTCCCTTTCAGTATTGTTGATGGAAGTGACGTATGTCTAAGATAAAAACAGAATTGCAAAGAACCCCGTTTTTTAGGAGGCGTGGCAAATTTACTGTCCAATTTATTAAATATAAAATTTTCTAAGCATTTAAATAAAAAATGATATAATGTTTACTATTACAACTTTTTACGCAGAATTTAAATATGTCAATAACTAAAATTTGAAAAACTATGAGAGTTTCCCTTTAAACAATAATAAAACATTTTACTTACAAACAGGAAATAATAAATAAAAGACTACAAGAAAAGAACATTTGATGACAAAATATCAGTCGCATGACTAACACGTTTCAAATGGCAGACTGGGGCGGACTAAAGAATAAAACTTTCTGAATGGCAAAAGAAAAAAAAATACTTAGCTTATCTAAGGGGAAGTACGCAGCAGTTACACCCATATATCTTTTTACATTAAACAATAAATATTTTACTACAACACATTATTTTCGATTGATTCATGCCAATATTGGGCATAGTTTCAAGTTGGTACGATAATAGGCATGGGAAAAACAATGTGTTCAAAACCTTGTATTAGACAGACTAACAGAGCTGTAAAACAAAATGTATGATATAGCGCTAAGTCGTTCACTTTCTCTAACTCTCTTATAAACCAATTAAAGCAGAGTAGGAGACACGTGAACTAAGGTCTCAATGTTTAGACTTTCAGGCTGTGATTTTAGAACTTAGGACTTTACAGGCTACATCGTGATAGAGTAGGTTCCCACAAGAAATAACTCACAGACATATTTTGGAAGAAGGTTTCTCCTGAAAGTTTTGACTGAATACTATTGAAAGGTCAACCTCTAGTGCCAGTTTCTAAATAGCTAAATCGTCTTTGGGTGTCGTCTAGCTCAGGAGGGCTTCATTTATTGGTCTTATTTTTATTTAAGAAAAACGTCAACAGAATGAAGGGCGTGTCAACAGAATGAAGGGCGTGTCAACA